>NW_020872376.1:60176-62676 GCF_003789085.1 Penaeus vannamei | reverse complement strand
TATTTGATGCTAATTACCTGGAACGAGGCTTCACGCGGTCATTTTGCATACATTTATGTAGATTTTTCACTTGGATTCAAAAAAGAAAAAAGAAAAAAAAAAAAAAAAAAAAAAAAAAAGAAAATGGAAATATATATTTGTAATTAAAAGGTTGAATAATGCAATAGCGTATTGATATAGATGAATTGATGTATAAAAACACACACATACACATAAACACACACACTCACACACAAATACACACAAACACACACTCACACTCACACACGCACACTCACACACACACGCACATACACACACACACACGAACACACTACACAAAAAATCTACACATTCTGCTCCTTCACGCAGGTACATTATGCGGACTTTTTATGCAGTAAACAGATCACGAAAAGTAAACAAAGCTTCGGACAAACAAACAAACCAAAACAAAAAAAGAGAGAAAAGAGAAGAAAAAGAAAAAAGAAAAGAAAAAAAAAAAGAAAAAGAAAAAAAAAAAAGAGAGAAAAGAGAAGAAAAAAAGAAAAAAAAACAAGAAAAAGAAAAAGAAAAAAGAGAAGAAGAAAAACGATGAGCATGCGGGTCTGGCAACAGTACTTGGCGCTCCTGTTTTTTTTTTCTGTTGATCAGATATAATTTCTCAGGATTTAGGATTAATTTTGGTGTTTTTTTTTATGACGGTAGTGTGTGTGTGTGTGATACATACATAAACGCATACACACACACACACACACACACACACACACACACACACACACACACACACACATATATATGTATGTTTGTTGTGTGTGTGTGTGTGTGTGTGTGTGTGTGTGTGTGTGTGTGTATATGTGCGTATGTATGGATTTATTTAGGAATATTTGAATAAAGGCAATTAGAAATGTATACTTGTATGTATATATCTTCATGTAAATCTACTCCATTTTTTTCTCTATATGTAAATGTCTAAACTATCTATCCATCCACAACAAAGGTACACAAACATCCCTTTATACCATCATCCTTGTACCTCCGCTTCCTTCAACCCCGAAAGGAAGTTATTCAAAAGCCTCGTCAGAATCGTTGCCAAAATCGACGCCCGGGATTACTATGCAGCGCAGACTCGAGGCGGGAACTGAAATTCGGGAACTTCTTTGCAACCGCTGCGGCCCCGGAATGCAATAATCTGCAAGAGTTGATTTTCCGCCATGACTGCGTGTGGTCTGTGGGTTGGTCCGGTCGACCTCGTAGGCTATGGAGACCTAGTAACGCGGCGGTATCGGTGGGTCTCTATATATGCCCGAAAGGTAGTGGACATTGGGTGTTTCACAGGCAGGAATCCACACGATACCCGCAAGGTATTGGATCCCCTTTCACGATACCCATAAGGTATTGAATCCCTCTCACGATACCCACAAGGTATTGGATCCCACGATACCCACAAGGTATTGGATCCCCTCTCACGATACCCACAAGGTATTGGATCCCTCTCACGATACCCACAAGGTATTGGATCTCCTCTCACGATCCACCTCCTCTCACGATACCCACAAGGTATTGGATCCCCTCTCACGATACCCACAAGGTATTGGATCCCCTCTCACGATACCCACAAGGTATTGGATCCCTTTTACGATACCCACAAGGTATTAAATCCCTTTCACAATACCCACAAGGTGTTGGATCCCCTCTCACGATACCCACAAGGTATTGGATCCCCTCTCACGATACCCACAAGGTACTGGATCCCTCTCACGATACCCACAAGGTGTTGGATCCCCTCTCACGATAACCACAAGGTAAATCCCTTTTCACAATACCCACAAGGTGTTGGATCCCCTCTCACGATAACCACAAGGTATTGCATCCCCTTTCCTGTATATCCACCGATATCGTATATTCGATTCGAAAGAATGAACATGTCTTACCTCGCACAACTACACACCTCTCTTTCGTATACCCAAACATGACGTGTTATTTCCTCCCAAACTTTCTCGCACTTGACTAGCGAAAGGAAAATGTCAACCGGAAACAATATATGCAGGCAGAAATACAGCCGTCCTCCCGTGCAATTGCAACTTCGGGAGTTCTTGTCCCGGACCTGCAATGGCGCACGAGGATTTTGTCACTGTCAAAGGGACATTGTTAGTATTCGAACCTTTCGCGACGCACTTGAAAGTATTCGTCAACGGCGAATTGCTTGCATCTGTTTTGCTTGCTCGTAGGGGGAGGGGGTGGGGGTGACAAATCTTCTCCTCTTGTTTCTTTTTCTTTCTTTTTTTTTTACTTTTTCATATTTCTCCTGTTTGTTCCTGTTCTTCTTATTCATCTTTTTGTACTTCTACTTTTTTTTCTTCTCCCTCTTCTCTTTTCTCTTCTTCTTCTTCTTCTCTTTTTTTTTCTTTCTTTCTTCTTCTTCTTTTATTTCTTCTTCTTTTTCTTAGTATTCTCTTCCATGAGGATTCTTTTTTTTTTTAAATACAAGTCGTTTCTATTTTTAAGCATACAATTTTATACA
>NW_020872376.1:47676-50176 GCF_003789085.1 Penaeus vannamei | reverse complement strand
AACGGTAACGTGCGCAGTACAGTAATATTTCCAATAATAGCAACATACATTGTATTTCAAACTGGCATGTTAAAATACCCAGTAACATGACATTGAAAGCGATGGCTGCAAATAATGTCATGCGAAACCTGGCTGTCTATCCCCACCGTGTCATCGACAGATCTCTCGTGCCAATACTACACAATTCCATTCACTTGTAAATAACCCAATAGTCTTCCGCGCTGCCTTGGAGGGAGTTCAATATCGGAGGGTAGCGCCGGGAGAGAATTGTTCGCTAAATCCTTGTTTAAAAGGAACAGGTGAAAAGTTTGTAGTCATTTTCAAAACGGTAAATTGCAGTTCTCATTAATATTTTTTTTTTTTTTTCTTTTCTGGCCTGCGATACATTAACTATCGGGTACTTGGGTCTCAGGTTTATCAATTGCGAAGGGAAAGTGCTTTAAACTGAACGGCCATTATGCTGATTCAATGAAGGCAATGTTTTCTGTTCGGGAAATTTCCTGAGGTTGGGGTCTCAGGTTTCAACCCCCTATCGTCATTCTTCTTAAACCTTCTTTCGCTTCCCCGTTCCTTCTCTTTTTGGCTTCCTATTCCTCACTCTTGCCTTTTATTTTATTCCTCCTTATTGGCTCGTCTTTCCATTCCTCACTCTCGTCTTTCATTTTATTCCTCATCATTGGCTCCTTCCCATTCTTCCTTCCCCATCCCTCTTCTTCATCTCACCCCCCCTACCTCTAACCCCATTCAACCTTCGTCCCTATTTCTCTCTCCCTCCCTCCCATCCCCCCCTCCTCCCCATCCTTCGCCTCTCCCACCCACCTCCAACAACAGCCCACCGCCACAACATCCCCTCGCATCGCCAACCACCCCTCTCCCCACTCCTCCCTCTACTCCACTCCCTTTTCCACTCCCGCTCCGTGTCCCATTACCCCCCTCCTCCTCCCCCCCCCTCCCCCAAACAACATTTCCACCTCCACAACATTCCCGACACGTCATTTCTCACCGGAAAACTGAAGATCGCTTTTTGGGGGACAGATGCGAAAACACGAATTTTTTCTCCTCCTCCTCCTCCTCCCTCCTTCTCTCTCTCCACCTTCTCCTCCACCTCCTTCTCTTTCTCCTCCTCCTCCTCCTCCTCCTCCTCCTCCTTCTTCTTCTCCTCTCAACTTTCCATGACCTGAGAATAACAAGATCGAGACAGATACGAAAGTACGATTTTTTTCTCCTCCTCCTCCTCCTCCTTCTCTCTCTCCACCTCCTCTCTCCTTTCTCTTCTCCTCCTCCTCCTCCTCCTCCTCTTTCTCCACCTCCTCCTCCTTCCTCTTTCCTCTCCCCTCCTCTTTCTCCTCTCCTCTCCTCCTCGTCGCCCTTCCACCTCTCTCCTCCTCCTCCTCTTTCTCCCCTACTCTCCTCTCTTCTTTCTCCTCTCCAACATTCCATGACCCTGAGAATAACAAGATCGAGACAGATACGAAAACACGATTTTTTTTTCTCCTCCTCCTCCTCCTCCTTCTCTTCTCTACTTTCTCCTCATCATACTTCTCTTTCTCCTCCTCCTCCTCCGCCTATTCTTCTTCTTTCTCCTCTCCAACATTCCATGACCTGAGGATAAAAGATCGAGACGATACGAAAGTACGATTTTTTTCTGCCCCTTCCTCCTCCTCTTCTCTTTCTCCTCCTCCTCCTCTTCTTCTTTCTCCTCTCCAACATTCCATGAACCTGATAATAACAAAGATTGAGACATACGAATGTACAATTTTTTTCCTCCTCCTCCTCCTTCTCCTTCTCTATCCACCTCCTCCTCCTCCTCTCCCCCCTCCTTTCTTTCTCTCACCTCCTCCTCCTCCTCCTCTTCTACTTTCTCCTCTCCAACATTCCATGACCTGAGGATAACAAATCGAGACAGATACGAAGTACGATTTTTTTCTCCTCTCTCCTCCTCCTCCTCCTCCTCCTTCTCTTTCTCCACCTCCTCCTCCTCCTCCTCCTCTTCTTCTCTGTCTCTCACAACATTCCATGTCCTGAGGATAACAAGATCGAGACAAGTATACGAAAGTACNCCTCCTCATCCACCTCCTCCTCTTCCTCATCCACCACCACCTCCTCTCCTCATCCACCACCACTCCTCCTCCTCCACCATCCCACCTCCCTCCTCCAGCACCACCACCTCCTCCAGGCACCACCACCTCCCTCCAGCACCACCCTCTCCTCCTCTCTCCACCACCACCTCCTCCTCCTCCTCAAGCACCACCTCCTCATCCCACACCACCACCTACTCCACTCCTCCTCCTCCACCACCACCACCTCCTCCACCTCCTCCTCCAGCACCCACCACTCCTCCACTCTCTCCAGCACCACCACTCCTCCCCCACCACCTCTCCTCCTCCTCATCCCACACCACCTCCTCCTCCCTCCAGCACCACTCCTCATCCACCACCACCACCTCCTCCTCAACCACCTCCTCCTCCAGCACCACACCACCTCCAGCACCTCCTCCAGC
>NW_020872376.1:30176-42676 GCF_003789085.1 Penaeus vannamei | reverse complement strand
ATTATGTATATATATATATACCCTTATTATGCCCAAAAGAGGCCCAGGACTATCTATCACGTCTAGAGAATGTTATCTAATTGGCCCTAATTCAGTGGTATTGGGATGTGGCAATTTATATTTATATTTATATTCAGCCTGCTTCACTTACACGAGTGAGAGATAGATATATGAGAATACCTCAGTGATCCCACAGCGAATAGGCGGCCTGTCTAGCAATGTTATATGTACGTGTGTTCCTGTCGCTATGTTATGTGATAGTAATGTAGTGATTATGTATGTATGCATGTTGTAAAGATTGTATTGTAGTTGTTGAGATGTATGACTATGGATGTATGTATGTATGTGTGTAAATGCATGTTGTGTAATGTATGTATGGAATGATATATAGAATGTTAATTTCATATATATGGTATGTATCGTATATAATGTCTAGATTCATAAGTGCACGCTCCGCCACACAGTACATATACAGCAATTACCAATATACCTTCGTCACACAGACATAACGCAAACACGAACAGCACAATACAATACATCAACGTCCATTCTACTTTATTGACCCTAGCCGCCTATGAACCCCCCCACCCCGCACTCTCCCACACCCAATAAAAACTATTCCGCGGTTCTTGATATTCATACAGTGACGTCATTCTTTTATGGTAGGATATGTCACGAATTAACTACAGACAATATAATTAAGGCATACATAATTAATAATAAAATTATATAAAATTTAAATAGGGTTATAGAATATAATAATATACATATATGATATAAGTATATATATATAATATCATTAAAATAATGTAGGTGTATATATACCATAATCATAAATCACAATATTAGGTATATAATATATATAGTATATATAATAATAACTAATAATCAGGTATAATAATAATAATTAATAATTAAGGTATATAATATATAACTAAATTATAAGGTAATATATGTATAATAATAATAATAATTAAATTAATTAAAATAGGTATTTACGTTAATAAATTAATTAACAATAGGTATATATACTTAAATAATAAATTAATAACAGGTATATATATAAATAATCATATAAATTAATAAGGTATATATGTAATATATATTGATAATATCAATTAATGATGAGATATATATAATAAATAATTAATAATAGGTATAATAATCAATATAGGTGTATATAAATTTAATAATTAAATTACTATCAATAATAGGTATATATATATATAAATACTAATACAATAATAGTATATATAAATAATTTATATTATATAACAATAAATAGGTATACATAAATAATAATTAATATAGGTTATAATCATAATTAACTTTAAATATCAAAGTATTTTAGATTTATTTTAAATTAAATAAATAGACTACATCTATATAATTAAAATACATAATTAATAATAAGTAATAAATAATAATAGGTATAATATATATACTTATTAATACATAAATAACTTAATAAATAAGGATATATAATAAATATAATTGATTATTAAATCACCATAGTATAAGGGCGCACTCTACTATAAATAATTATATAATTATAAGTAGGTCACTCTACTAGTATAATAATCATCAATAATTATAGAGGTATATATAATAATAATAATTTATATAATTACGAGTATAGCTATACCTAAATTAATAATATTATAGTGAATAATTAAGGAGTTATAATATATAGATAATAAATAATTAATATAGGTATATATAAATTTATATATCATAAATAGGTTATAATATACTAAATATAATTAAATAACATATATATAATTAATAATAGGTATATATAATACATAATTAATAATAGGTATACAAATATAATAATAATAATCCATCAATAAAACTAGGTATACGATACCTAATATTAAATAAATAGAGGTATATAATGTATAAAATCAATAATCCAGGGTATACAAATAATAATTAATAATAGGTTATATAAATAATTAATAATAAGGTTACTAATAATAATTAATAATAGGGTATAATAATAATAATTATAATAATAGGGTATACTAATAATAATTAATAATAGTATAAATAATAATAATCAATAATAGGTATAATAATAATAATTAATAATAGGTATATTAATAATAATTAATAATAGGTATAATAATAATAATCAATAATAGGTATAATAATAATAATTAATAATAGGTATAATAATAATAATTAATAATAGGTATAATAATAATAATTAATAATAGGTATAATAATAATAATTAATAATAGGTATAATAATAATAATAATTAATAATAGGTATAATAATAATAATGAATAATAGGTATAATAATAATAATTAATAATAGGTATAATAATAATATAATAATATAACAGGTATAATAATAATTAATAATAGGTATAAATAATAATAATTGATAATAGGTATAATAATAAGATATAGGTATAATAAATAATGAATAATAGGTATAATATAATAAATAATAATAATAATAATAGGTATAATAATAATAAATAATAATAGGTATAATAATAATAATAATAATAATAGGTATAATAATAATAATCAATAATAGGTATAACAATAATAATTAATACTAGGTATAATAATAATAATTAATAATAATAGAAAATACTTGTCACAGCTGACGAATTTTGCGATGACGTCGCACGTTCTTGTCTTAACTAGTGGGGCATTTCCTGTCGTCTTTTTTTTTTTTTTTGGGGGGGGGGGAGGGGGGTATAATCTCTCGAACCAAACGCGCCCAAAAAATGAATGAATGAATAAATAAATAAACGATTTCGAGAAATTAAAGAGAATGAGTGAGATAGATAGAAAGGAAGAGTGTGTGTGGGGAGAGAGAGGGAGAGGGGGAGGGGGAGGAGGGGAGGGGGAGAGGGAGAGGGAGAGGGAGAGGGAGAGGGAGAGGGAGGGGGAGGGGAGGGGGAAGAGGGGAGGGGAGGGGAGGAGAGGGAGAGGGAGAGGGAGAGGGGAGGGGAGGGGGAGGGAGGGAGGGAGGGAGGGAGGGAGGGAGGGAGGGAGGGAGGGAGGGAGGGAGGGAGAGAGAGAGAGAGAGAGAGAGAGAGAGAGAGAGAGAGAGAGAGAGAGAGAGAGAGAGAGAGAGAAAGAAAGAAAGAAGAAAGAAAGAAGAAGAAAGAAAGAAAGAAAGAAAGAAAAGAAAGAAAGAAAGAAAGAAAGAAAGAGAGAGAAGAAGAAGTAAAAGAAAGAAAGAAAAATGAACAACAAAAAAACAATACAACCAAAAAAAATAAAATAAAATCCTATTATTTCTAAATTCCCGAGACCCTTCCTAGGAGACCTCAATGACGTCACTTCCGGCCAAGAAAGCCAGGATGGGAGCACACTCGGAATGCAAATTAGGTCAACCACGCATAGTCAACGGAATGCATAATTAATAAATCCAATCGCTTGACAATTATACGAAGTGTTATGAATAATAATAATAATTAAAAAAAGAAAGAAAGAAAAAAAAAAAACGTAATATCTTAATGGGTTCCTTAAGGGCGATATTTACCACGCTATAGAGTAGATAAATCGCCTTTAAAGACATTTTCTTATATCGAAATACCGTTTTTCTTCCAGTGTAGACTACGAAATAGATTAATAGATTACATTACACACGCGGTAAATATTTCAGCTATTCAGACTCCCCCCCCAAAAAAAAAATCAACAGTAAAAATAAAATAATAACAATAAAATAAAATAAAATAATAGTAAAATATAATAATAATAAAATAAAATTAAAATAATAAATAAAAATAAAATAAAAATAATATAAAATAATAAATAATAAATAATAAAAATAATAAAATAATAAATAATAAAATAAAAATAATAAATAATAATAATAAAAAATAATAAAATAATAATAATAATAATAATAATAAATAATAATAATAATAAAATAAAATAAATAAATAGAATAATAATAATATAATAATATATAAAATAAAACAAAATAATAATAATAATATAAAATAAAACAAATCAATAAAATAAAAAACATTACCTTCCCTTAAAAAACTTGCGGTGAAGTGAGAGGGAGAAGAGGCAAAGGAGTCACGTGAACAAGGCCCGCAGGGCCCCCGTGCATGCCGCTATTCGCCCCTACCTGCCCCCCACTACGCCCTTTTAGCGCCCAACTTGCAGTTCACACACCCTATGCGGACAATGCCCAGCTCCTGCCTCCCCCTTCCGCCTTTTCTCTGTCTCCACCAATTATATTTTTTTTCTGTCTCTGCCTAAAGGTCTTTATCACCGCTAATAGGAGAGGAGGAGAGAGAGAGCGAGAGAGAGAGAGAAGAGAGAGAGAGAGAGAGAGAGAGAGAGAGAGAGAGAGAGAGAGAGAGAGAGAGAAGGAGAGAGAGAGAGAGAAAAACAGAGACAGAAAGAGAAAGAGAACACAAGAAACAGAGACAGAGAGACAGATAAGAGAGAAAAGACAGACAGAAAGCGAGACAACAGAGAAACAGAGACAGAGGAAGACAGATAGAGAGAAAGACAGACAGAACAGAGAGAGAGAGCAGAAAGAGAAACAGAAACAGAGACAGATCAGATGAGGAGGAGGAGAGGACAGGACAAAAGAGAGAAACAGAGACAGAACAAAGAAAACACCAATGAAACCTCACATGAGAATAGATGAAGATAGAGATAGTAAGATGAGCAAGACAGAACCAGAAAGTGAGACAACTCAGATGAACAGAGACAGAGGAGAAAGAGAGGACTCAGAGTAATATTATACCATGGACATATGAGATAGTCAACAGAGACTCATAAGACTAGTAAAGTAACAGACAGTAAAGCGAGACATATACAGGAATAAACAGAGAACCAGAGAGAAAGAACATGTACAGGATAACGAGGTAGCAACACAGATAGCAGATATAATGATCACACACGCACAGCACACGGAGAACAGAGAGCAGAATAAAGGACAGTGACTAGCAAAATGATCGAGATACGAACAGAGTCAACAAGAGACAAATCAGACCGACCGTACAATGTACAGATGCTAGGGGAGTAGGGGGGGGGACCCCCTTGGCGCGCGAGTGATAAAGAGTACAATGCGCCGTCCTTCTTCTTAGGTGATATCAAGTTAAGCACGCTGCAGCAACATTGGCCAGCGTCAAGCGATATCCTGTATACTCGGAATCATGATGTTTATTAAGTTATTGAGACTGCAGGTCTGCACTCTCACTCGACTGGTACCAATGGTGCGTTCACTATAGAGTCTCCTCCATATATTCATCGCTCCTAACCCTCCACCGTTCTCCGTACGCTCACGAAGCGCCCGCCCTTTTAGGCTGTCATCTCATTTTACCCTTCTGCTACTACCCTGTACTCCCTCTCGACATGCCCCTTTCGTTATCTGCTACTCCATCCCGGAGCGTCACTACCCACTACCATTTATCACTCTCAACAGGCCAACCAACCTCTCCTCATCTGCCCCGTTCCTACTCGTAAGCATCATCTCCTCATAATATCTCCACTCTACTCTATATCCGCCCTCGTACCCTTTCCCACCCCCTCTCTTTCCCCTCCCCGTTTCCCCTCTACCTTTCCACACACCCTCTCTTCATCTCCTATCCCCCTTGCCCTTACCCTAACCTATGAGCCCTCGAGTCTGGTCTTGTCTCACTACCCCACTCTCACTTCAAATGCCATCCTTATCGTAGGACATCTCTCCCTTCTAATACTACCTTACCCCATCTGCCCCTCCAACACTCTCATCTCTCTATCGCTATGTTACGAGCTATCGACGGAAGCAATAGTAGTTGAACTTGTGTCTCTGGTTGGATGTTGGTATGTTTTCATGGGTATTTCTTATCCTATTATTAGTGTTTATTACGGTTTTTAGTTTGTGGACTTATTAGGGGTCCTATAATGGCTGTATACTAAGCTCACTTTAGTCACTTTGTTCTGTGTTGTTAGCTACTGTATCTGGTCGCTGTTCTACTATCGTCTCAGCCTCTAATAGACGAGCTGATTACCCATTTTATTCCCCTGCTTAATCATATTTCCCTTACTCTCCAATCACCTCATTACATTATCTTTACCCTCCTTCATCTCACTCTCTTGTTCTCACGCTCAGCTTCTTATCTTATTGTCCTCCGCATCGTTCACTCTGACTACCTTTCTCTCTAACATCTAACTCTTTGTGTGTATTTATCCTCTCTCACCTTTACATCCATTAGCCCTCTCTTTCCCATTCACTCTCTCTGTAATTGCTGTTTACTGGAGTTTACTCTTCCCTCATCTCGCTTCCGCCTCTGCCCTCTTACTCTTTCCCTCTATCATCCCGTAGCTGCTATCACTGTATTACTCTACCCTCGTCTTTCGCTTCCCACTCCGCCTCATGAGTATCGCCTTAATCCTCCTTTCCATTCACTCTATCTCATCCTCGCAACTAGTTTATCTCACTCCAGTATATCCTCACAACCTCTTCCCTTCTGTATTCGCATCTCTCCCCCTCTTCATTTCCGTTCACCTTTATTTATCTTCGTCTTTGGTCCGCGTTCCCTTTTTTATACTGACCTCTACACCTTTATACCCGTTATACCACATAAGAAGGCTAATTTTCTTATCTTAGCATATTATTATTTCCCTTCTATATTTCCTTTCAGCCTCGCAGATCATTATGATAGGCAACACGATAGGCTCACATAGCACTCACTACTCACACGCGCCTCCTTGCTCACGCTATAAAGATGGGTTCACGCTGTTTTCTTGGGATTTGCCCTATCGTAACCATAGTTTTATCATCCCCACTTCTCAAATAAGAACTTTGGATCTAATTGATCTACATGAATATTGAGAAGCATCAGAGGAAAATGGCAGAGAAGAAGATAAGAAGAAATATAGAAGAATGTACGAGAGAGAAAAGTAGAGAGAATGAAAGAAAAAAGAAAAGCGTAAACGCGCCACACCACGGAAAACGTAAAAAGAAGAAAAGAACGAAAAGAGTAAAAAAGGACAAAAGAGAGAGAAAAAAATGCCATGAGAGTGTGAGCGCAAAAACATAAGTTTTGGAAAAAAAAAACACCATGTTCTTCTTGGTAAAAAAGGAAAACAACAAAATACATAACATACCCACACACACTTTAGATACAAGGCCTGGACTGCTCACTAACAACTGAGACTATTGCCCGAGAGGAGAGGAGTATAGCCGCTCATAAATTCGGTATAGCACCAGTAACCTGAACGTGTATGAGAGAGAGAGAGACAGAGAGAGAGAGGGCCTTTAAAATAGAAAATTAAACCACGGAAGAATCATAATCTCGGAGTGTAAATGACAAAAAAGAAAGGATAAGATCATATAAAAGTAGAAAAAACAAAGAAAAAAAAAAAAAATAATAATAAATAGATAATAACAATAAATAATAATAGATAAATAAAAAAAAAAAATAATTTTTCTCTATCCGTTTATCGAAAAATTCTAAACCAAAAACTTTTCTTAAACGTATCACGGAACGTATCTAGTCCTATGAAATTTCCTCTGCACTATGACCAATAATAATAGCTTTATTATCATTTAATGAACATTACTATTATTTGATCCAACATATCTCATCTCATTATATCACCAACTGGCAACCTCCCCTCTCCGCTGCTGTCGTGGAATGCGTTAGAAAGAAAGAAAGAGAACAAACAGAACAAACACAAAGTAAAAAATATAAAAGATAAAAGATAAAGAAAAGATAAAAAAAAAAAAAAAAAAAAGAATAACATTTACCTTCAGTTATGTAATCGTTGGCAAAATAGTATCTTACTCTTGATAACTGGCGAGTAAAAAAATGGAAAAACTAAAAAAAAAAAAAAATAAATAAAAAAATAAAAATCTTCCGAGAATGAATAATGCAAAAAAAAAAAAAAGGGGGATCCTCTTTTTTTTTTATCTCATGGATCAATGATATTGATTATTCGATGAAATGCAATGATACGAAAAAAATGCAACGTAGTCACTTAAGGTAAAAAATGGACTACAAGCCTTCACGGAGAATAATGGAAAAAAAATGTGGGATTTTCATTCCTAATCTAAATCTCAAATGATCAAGATTTTTTGATTAATTTGATGTGCAAAAAATGACTTAGCAAAAAAAAAAAAAAAAAAAAAAAAAAAAAAAAAAATAAATAATAAATAAAAAATAAAATGTCGGATTTTCTTTTTGATTTCTAAATCTCATGGATCAAAAGATTTTTGTTTATTCGATGTCAAAAACGAATAGCAAAAAAAAAAAAAAAAAAAAGGGAATAAAATAATAATAAAAAATAAAAAATAAAATGTGGATTTTCTTTTTTTCTAAATCTCATGGATCAAGATTTTGATTATTCGATGATGTAATGACTTGAAAAAATGCAATGTAGTCAATTAAAAGAGTAAAAACAAAAAATACATAGCTTCCGAGAATGAATAATGCAATAAAAAAAAGATTTTCTTTTTTTTTTTTCTAAATCTCATGGATCAAGATTTTGATTTATTCGACGATGCAATGGCGAAACAAAAATGCAATGTCGTCAATTAAAGGTAAAAAACTAAAAAAAAAAAATAAATACACACCTTCCGGGAATGAATAATGCAATAAAAAAAATGGATTTTCTTTTTTTTTTCTAAATCTCATGAATCAAGATTTTGATTATGGATTATGTCGACTTGAAAAAATGACTTGAAAAATGCAAATGTCGTTGGAATTAAGGTAAAAAAAAAAAAAAAAAAAAAATACCTTCCGTGAATAATGCAAAAAAAAAAAAAAAAAAAAAAAAAAATGGATTTTTTTCCCTTCTAAATCTCATGGATCAAGATATTGATTATTTGATGTCAAAATGACTAGAAAAAAAATTTAAAAAAAATGTGGATTTTTTTTTTCTAATCTCATGGATCAAGATATTGATTATTCGACGATGCAATGACGAAACAAATACATTCGTCAATTAAAGGTAAAAAAAAAAAAAAAAAAAAAAAATACATACCTTCCGTGAATAATGCAAAAAAATGTGGATTTTTTTCCCTTCTTCTAAATCTCATGGATCAAGATATTGATTTATTCGATGTCAAAATGACTTGCAAAAAAAAATAAATAAAAAAAAAAAATAAATAAATAAATAAATAAATAAAAAATAAAAATGTGGATTTTTTATTTTTTTTTTTTTTCTAAATCTCATGGATCAATATTTTGATTTATCGATGATGTAATGACTTTGAAAAAATGCAATGTAGTCAATTAAAGGAAAAAAAAATACACACCTTCCGAAGAATGAATAATGCAATAAAAAAATGGATTTTCTTTTTTTTTTCTAAATCTCATGGATCAAGATATTGATTTCGACGATGCAATGACGAAAAAATACAATGTCGTCAATTAAAGGTAAAAAAAAAAAAAAAAAAAAATACATACCTCCGTGAATAATGCAAAAAAATGTGGATTTTTCCCTTCTAAATCTCATGGATCAAGATATTGATTATTCGATGTCAAAATGACTTGCAAAAAAAAATAAATAAAAAATAAAAAATAAATAAATAAATAAATAAATAAAAAATGTGGATTCTTTTTTTTTCTAAATCTCATGGATCAAGATTTTGATTATTCGATATTATAATGACTTGAAAAAAAATGCAATGTAGTCAATTAAAGGTAAAAAAAAAATACATACCTTCCGAGAATGAATAATGCAATAAAATAATGGATTTTCTTTTTTTTTTTTTAAATCTCATGAATAAAGATTTTGATTATTCGACGATGCAATGACTTGAAAAAATGCAATGTAGTCAATTAAAGGTAAAAAAAAAAAAAAAAAAAAAAACATACCGTCCCAGAATGAATAATGCAAAAAAAAATAGATTTTCTTTTTTCTAAATCTCATGGATCAAGATTTTGATTATTCGATGATGCAATGGCGAAACAAAATGCAATGTCGTCAATTAAAGGTAAAAAAAAAAACTAAAAAAAAAAAAAAAAAAAAAACATACCTTTCGTGTATAATGCAAAAAAAAATGTGGATTTTTTTCCTTCTAAATCTCATGGATCAAGATATTGATCATTTGATGTCAAAATGACTTGAAAAAATGCAATGTCGTCAATTAAAGGTAAAACACTAAAAAAAAAAAAAAAAAATACATACCTTCCGTGAAATATGCAAAAAAAATGTGGGGATTTATTTCCTTCTAAATCTCACGGATCAAGATATTGATAATCTGATGTCAAAATGACTTGAAAAAATGCAATGTTGTTAATTAAAACCTGCCTTATTGCCATATATCGAATAGATTCTCTCTTTCACTTCACTCAAAGACACGTAAAAAAATATACTAAATATATTAAATAGTATATTTCATTTCTTGATAATGACGTGATAAAAAAACATGATACATTCTGAAAACAAATAATGATTCATTAAATTCTAAATCTCGACGTAGATCAAGATATAGATTATTTGATGAAATCTATATGAAACAGCAATCTATATATAAAAAAAATACGTAACGTGGTCACCTTCGCCAAAAATCAAAACGCCTTTTTTTTTTTTGCTAAATTTCGAAAAGATTTTCCTTTTCACTTCAATGACACGTTCACTTCACAGCCCCCCCCCACAACACAAAAAAAAAAATCACTTCCACGTAAATCCGACAGACACAAGAAATAAAAAGTAAAAAGTAAAAAAAAAAAAAAAAACACTTTTACGTTTTTCTCAATCTCTTCCTCCTCCTTCTTCTTCTAAAAGTAAAAAGTAAAAAGTAAAGTAAAAAAAAAAAGGAAAAAAAACACACTTTTACGTTTTTCTCGATCTCTTCCTCCTCCTCCTTCTTCTTCTAAACGTAAAAGGTAAAAAGTAAAGTAAAAAAAAAGAAAAAAAAACACACTTTTACGTTTTTCTCGATTTCTTCCTCCTTCTCCTTCTTCTTCTAAACGTAAAAAGTAAAAAGTAAAAGTAAAAAAAAAGAAAAAAAAACACACTTTTACGTTTTTTCTCGATCTCTTCCTCCTCCTCCTTCTAAAAAGTAAAAAATAAAAAAAATAAAAAAAAAAAAAATCCCTTTTACGTTTCTCTCAATCTCCTCTTCCTCCTCCCCCTCCTCCTCCCCCTCCTCCTTCTCCTCGTCTCCTTCTTCCTTAGGAGTGAGGAAGGGCACTTGTTCACGTAATATATTCCTCTGTTATCAATTTTACTGCGTGTCTTATCTATTCTGTTTTGCAAACCGCGACTGGCCAGCATCCTCTTCACGTTATCTGTCACTCCCAACATTATTCTTCCTTATTCCTCCTGTTCACTTCTTTCCATCTTTCTTCTTTTTTTTTTATCTCCATTCCCATCATTATTCCTCCTGTTCACTTCTTTCTTCTTCTTCTTCTTCTTTATCTCCCATTCCCATAATTATTCCTCCTGTTCACTTCTTTCCATCTTTCTTCTTTTTTTTTTTTATCTCCCATTCCCATCATTATTTCTCCTGTTCACATTCTTTCTATCTTCTTCTTCCTTTTTTATCTCCCATTCCCATCATTATTCCTCCTGTTCACTTCTTTCCATCTTCCTTCTTCTTTCTTTTTTTATCTCCCATTCCATCATTATTCCTCCTGTTCACTTCTTTCTTCTTCTTCTTTTTTATCTCCCATTCCCATCATTATTCCTCCTGTTCACTTCTTTCTTCTTCTTCTTTTTTATCTCCCATTCCCATCATTATTCCTCCTGTTCACTTCTTTCTTCTTCTTCTTTTTTATCTCCCATTCCCATCATTATTCCTCCTGTTCACTTTCTTTCTTCTTCTTCTTCTTTTTTATCTCCCATTCCCATACATTATTCTCCGTTCACATTCTTTCTTCTTCTCTTTATTTTTAATCTCCCAGCCCCAATCATTATTTGGCCTACCCCTGTATCACCTATTCTTTCTTACTTCTTCACTTTTTGAGCTTATCCCATTCCATCATATATTCCTCCTGTTCACACTCTTTCCATCGAAAACCATGAGAGTTCTCATACATTATTCTCCCTGTATCACTTTCTAACTAGTCACTTCCTGCGTTCCTTTTGTTATCGATCCCATTCCATCATTATTTTCCTGCTCACGTTAATCTTTTTCTTTGTGTTTCTCTTACTCGCCATCCCCATCATTAATTACCTACCTGTGTCACTATTCTCTTCTTCTTACTTCTTTTATATCCATCGGTCCATTAGCCGAATCATTAATTCCTCCCTGTTTACCCTCTTACCTTTACCAATCTGTTCTCTTTTTTATTTTTTATCGCCTACACCACATTCCACATCAGTGTAATTCCTCACCCACTGTACAACTTCTTTCTTTCTTCTTCCTTCTTTTTTATATGCTCCATTCCCATCACTTATTTCCTCACTGTTCACATTCTTTGCTATCTTCTCTTTTTATCTCCCATCCCATAACATTATTCCTCCGTTCAATAGACATTCGCTTTCTTTCTCATTCTGTCGATCTACCCATGTCCCATCATTATTCCTCCCTGGTATTTTAACTTCTCTTCTGTTCTTTTCATTTCT
>NW_020872376.1:7500-10742 GCF_003789085.1 Penaeus vannamei | reverse complement strand
ATGATGATCATCACAGTAAGAATAAGGATAATGAAAATGGTGAACATGATGATAATGATAATAATAATAACACTAATGATATTGATAATTTTAACAGCAACAACAACAACAATAAGAATGATAGTAGTATTGATGATGATGGTAATGACAATAATAGTAATAATAATAATGATAATGAACATAATGATGATAATAATGATAACGATGATGATAAGAATAGTAATGCTAAAACTGATAATAATAATATTATTATAGAAAAAATCATAATGATTTAAATAATGATAATAATGAGGATAATAAAAACAATGAACATGATAATAATGATATTAAGAATAATGACAATAGTAGTGATAAATTTGATGACAATAATAATGATAAAAGTAATGGTGAACATGGTGATAATAATAATGATAATAGTAACGATGATAACAATAATGACAATGTTAATAATGATAACAACAGCAATAACAATAATAATGATAGTAAGATAAAGACAATGATGATGAAAATACTAACGGGGTCCAATGTAGTCTTAACGGTGCGCCGGGGTCCGTGCAGAATACTCATTGCCAAAAACAAACAGGTAAGAAAGTAGGATTTCACAACTGCACGCTTTGGAAAAATTGATAATAATAATAATAATAGTAATAGTAATGATGATGATGATTATAGTAATAATAATATAATGATTATAATTATAATGACATTGATAATTATAATGATGCTGATTAAGATATCAGTAACAAAATACGTGTTATAGTATCCATAATATGGAATGTTTCCATTTCAAAATTAAAATGAACGCATTAGTAACAATATTACTTGACTGACAATTCGAGAAAAGAAGCCCAACCAAAAGCCCACCGCGCCGGTGAGGAGGGCCCAGTGCCGAAGGAAAGGTGAGCGAGGACAGGGCTTTGTGGGGAAGACTCGAAAAACAGAGGGGAGGGGAGGAGGAAAGACTAGTGGATGTTGATTAATTGGCTTGTGGGTTAGGGAGAAGAGAGAGAGAGAGAGAGAGAGAGAGAGAGAGAGAGAGGAGAGAGAGAGAGAGAGAGAGAGAGAGAGAGAGAGAGAGAGAGAGAGAGAGAAAGTGGTCATGATGTCTGGCATGAGATGCGAACTCGTACTTTTGGCGCTCCCTGATGACCCTGGGCGCACAAAAAGCCGCGCAGAGTCCGGCCTGGGTCCTCCGTGGTGTAAAGGCGAAAGAGTAGATCACTCTGCTAAGTGGAGCGTCTTTAGGATTTGGTTAAGAAGTGCCTTGCTGATGAGTCAGTGCTCGGATGTCGTATGCGAAAGGCAAGAAATCGAGGACCCAATGGGATCCTGTTGAAGGGTAATGCTAGGTCTTAATTACCAGGGTGGAGAGAAACAATTATGATCACAGATTTCCCGCATTACACAACACAACTGTCCTCATCTGTAGATTGGGAAATTATGTGAGAGGCGAGGCTGCTGTAATGTGAGTGGTAACGTGGAGGGGCTCTAGGACGATGTCTACCATATAAAGGACTTGGAAGACGTGTCGGTAGGGACACGGAATGTTTTTCTCTGCAAGTAGGAGGCTATCCATGAGAAAGGATATCTATGTTATTAGTGAAAAGAACGTTTAATTATGCGTGTATACTCAAAAGTTCACCGGGCTAATGCGCTCAAGTACTAACCACCCGTTCGAGGGTTCAAGGCTCTCTGGTGCAGTGGGTGATTGTAACCTTATATCCCTAACACACAAGGAGAGGTAGTGAACTATAGAGCCTGTAAGTCGAGGCTACGTTTCACCCGAATACAGCCCACCTGAATTGTTATTAATATCATTAGTAGTAGTAGTTGTTGTTATAATAATAGTAGTAGTATCATCATCATTATTATTATAGGTGTTTTTGTTCTTCTATTCCCTTTCGCCAAGGTTGTTTTTGGTAGCAGTGGTTAGTTAGTTTATTGGTTAGCCGGATAACTAAAAAAGTTATGAACAGATATTTATGAAATTTTTTTATGGTGTGAATTTTGTTGTGATCGGACCTTTGCGCTCGAAAACTCGAAAATTAATTAACAGAATTAAAAAAAAAAAAAAAAAATACCAGTGTGTCTTAGCCCAATTTAGATGTCATTTATTTTGGCAGTGATCCAGATCCAGAATGGCTTGCAGGATAACAAATACTTCTGAACAGATTTTTTATGAAATTGGTGGTGATCTGGATCCAGGATTTTTTTAAAGGAGTCATTAGCATTGCGAGAAAGAAGTGATTTTAATGTAATTTTTCAAGTGATTTTAATGTAATTTTTCAAGTGTGCATCAGTGACCCTATTGCCTTGGCTTCTTGTTCTCATTGTTATTGTTCTCGTTATCAGTAATAGTATTGTTGTTATTGTCGTTATCACTCGTATCTTAATTATAGTTATTATCCTTACTATCTTTATTTTCATTATTATTATTATTGTTGTTGTTGTTGTGTTTATTATTATAAATATTATTATTATTACCATTATCATCATCATTAGTAGTGATGTTATTATTATTGCTGTTTTTATTATAATTATTACCATTATTATAGTCATTATTATCCTGGTTGTTATAATTATCATCACGATCATGATCATTAGTATCATCATTATTATTTTCATCATCATTAACGTTGCTTTTATTATCAATACTACTATTTACATTAATATCATCGTCACCATTGTCACAGTGATTATCTTCTATGACTTGTTTTTGTTAAATTTATTATCATAATCTTTATCATCATTTATATAATAATTCTACTTATTATTCGTCCATTCGTTCATCCATTTGTCCATTCGTCTGTCTGTTGGCCCATTCGTCCGTTCGCTGGTCACTCTGGCAACTTCTGTCTGAAGCTCTGTTGCACTTGACTGCGGCCTTGAAATTTCCTTATTTTGATGAAAATGGGTTCCTTATTCCCTTGATCATATTCCATTTAGTTGCTTACTTTAAGTCAATTCATTTTGGTGTAAAATCGGGTGATAATTGAGTACGTAAATGTTAAAGAATGACACACACACGTCCAGACACGCGCTCGCGCATCATATTGCGATCATTATAGCCCTGTTGTAACTCTAGTAGTCATTGTTATGACTACTACTAATAATATAATAATAATGATAATAATTAATAATATATAATAATAATAATATAATAATAATAATAATATAATAATAATATAATAATGATAATAATATAATAATGATAATAATAATATAATAATAATAATAATATA
>NW_020872375.1:207778-209715 GCF_003789085.1 Penaeus vannamei | reverse complement strand
TATAATATATAGTATACATATATATATATATATAGTGTGTATATATATATGGTATATCATGTAATGCTAGTATGATACGACGACAAAGGCAAGAACGACGAAGGGAAGGGCAAGAAAACACACGAATATGCATATTCGTGTGTTTTTTCTGCCCTTCCCTTCGTCGTTCCCTTTGCATAAATGTGTGTGTATATATATATATATATATATATATATATATATATATATATATATATATATATATATATATATATATATATATATATATATATATTATATATATATATATATATACACACACACACACACACACACACACAACACACACACACACACCACACATATATATATATATATATATATATATATATATATATATATATATATATATATATATGCGTATACACACACATATATATATATACATGTGTGTGTGTGTGTTTTTGTGTTTATGTGTGTATACACATGTGGTGTGTGTGTGTGTATTTATTATATACACACAGATATATATGTGTGTGTGTATGTGTATGTGTGTGAGTGCGTGTGTGTATGTGTGTGAGTGCGGGTGTGTGTGTGTGTGTGTCATCATCATCATCATTAGGAGCTAACGCCGACGGGGGCGCATAGCCGCGTCCACCTTTTGGGATCCTCATGGCAAGCCGCCAGGCAGGGACTCGCCCATCTCGAGCTCCTCCCGTCAGGTTTGATCGATCTGCCCGCCAACAGTACCCCATGATCCCGCGCAAAGGACCTATTACAAAAGGCATCAAGACGAGACTCCAGGGCACTGGATAATGTCCAGGTTTCAATTCCGTAGAGCAAAACGGGCATTATCAGGGCGCTGAAATCCCGTAGCTTGGTCCTTCTGCACAGGTACCGGCACCTCCAAATACTCTTGTCGAGAGTTTCATGACCCCTGCTGCCAGGCCAATCTGTCTGCTGACTTCCTGGTCTGACAGCCCAGAGTTATGAACTGCCCTACCAAGGTATGTAAAGCTCTCTGTAACTCCAATGCCCTTGCCGCAAGCACGTACCGACTGAACAGGTTCTCCTAGCAGGTTCCCCAAAGTCCTGGATCTTGGTCTTGGTCCAGGAGACCTCTAGACCAAGGGCTTCGCTTCATTACTAAAATGCATTGAAGAGCCACACTAAGAGTTTTCAAAGACTCAGATAGAATAGCAACATCATTGGCAAAGTCAAGTTAACCTTAATATTACCCAGTGTTGCTCCACAATGACTTTGAACAGTAGCTCTGCCTAGTTTTCAGTCCATGCAAGTATTGAAAAGTGCTGGTGCCTCACTCCTGATTTGACAGGAAAGAAGCTCGACAGGCCCCCACCACACTTTACAGCACTTTCAGTACCAGTATACAGGTCCAGATGAAACACCCTAGGGTGGTCATTGGGCCGCTGGGGAGTTTTGAAGTGAACCAGAGGTAGCAAGAATCTATGGTCAGTACCACAGACCTCGGCACTCCTATACACCCTGCAGTTCTGAAGGATCCTCCAACGAGTGCTAACGAGAATGTGGTCGATCTCCTTGGCTGCATTACCCGCATCGCTGTACCATGTCCAATGACGTGAGCGCTGGTACCAGGAGCCAGAATTTCTGGGATCTTGCAAAATCCCGGAAAAGGAGGGAATTTCCACTGCCGGTATCAACTCCCGAACCATGAGGACCGACTGACATCTCATTGCCAGCTCGACTGCAGCCAGATACCGCATTGGAGTCACCCAGAACAATACAAATATCTCGCTGGGGACAACTGTCTGCCACAGATGCAAGTTTGGCGTAGAACATCTATTTCATGTCGAGTTTACAAACATCGGTAGGAGCGTACACAGCAATAAGACATGAAGCCCAAAGACAGCTTCAGTCTCATTACCATTATACACTCATCGACTGGAGTGACCTCTACCACCGAGGGCTGGAGCCTA
>NW_020872375.1:185278-187778 GCF_003789085.1 Penaeus vannamei | reverse complement strand
AAGAAAAAAAAACAAAAAAAACAGCTTCGAAGCAGAGCTCCCGCCGGGGCCATCAGCATTGAAAGAATGTCAAAGGGCCATCAAGGAGGCCGTGTAGCGGAGGGTGGCCAGCACGTGGGAATGCGAGGGTATCACGGTCTCCCCTGTGATGGCTGGTGACACCGCGAATATGGTGGGGATTACTGAATTAGCGAGAGGGGGAGGGGGGAGGAGAAGGGGAGAGAGAAGGGGAGAGGGCGGGGAGGGGAGGGGGCAAGGGAGGGAGAGAGAAGGGGAGGGCGAGAGGGAGGGAAAGGGAGGGCGGGGAGGGAGGGGGCGAGGGAGAAGGGGAGAGAGAAGGGGAGAGGGGAGGCGAGGAGAAGGGGAGAGAGTGTTAGGGGGGGACGAGGGAAGAAGGGGAGAGGGCGGAGGGGAAAGGGTACAGGGGGGGGGGTCGAGGGCGAAGGTGGGGATGCGGGGGATAATATCTAAGAGGGGAAGGAGTGGGGTATTAAGGAGGGGAGAGGGCGGGGTTGGGGGATAATATTTAGGAAGGGGAGGAAGAAAGAACCTATTTGGTAAAGGAGGAGGGATGGATGGGTGAGAAAAGAGGTGAGAGGGGAATGGGAATGAGAGGAAGAATGTGAAGCTGAAAAAGGTTCACAGTGAATGAGGGAAGAGGGTCAGATTAGAGAGGGAACTAAGGAAAAGCTTAAACATGGCTTCTGGTACAATATGCCCGCCTACAGTTTCCTGTATTTCTTCTTCTATGCCGTTCTTAATCTTCGACGTGACATCCAAAAGGCGATACTCGCGACCAGTACCAAGCCACGCCAATCTCCGATGATATCCTAAACCGCTTTCCCCAGCTCCGGGCGAGGACAGTATCCCCCACCCCCACCCACCCACCCACCCTGCATCCTTGCAACACGAGGACCTGCTATTGTAATTCCAGTCCTTCCGCGCCGCCTCCGGGAGTCTTTCCAGGGAGGATCTCATCTGTAAAGAATCTCCGGCAGAGATAAAGCCTCCATAAGCCTCCGCTTCCCGAGTAATAATTTCCCCGCCAAACACTTTATCCCACCAGCGTCGTCCAGGCTCTAAAAGCCCCTTAAAATGAGCATCGCCATTACGTTAAGACTATAAATATGTTTATCTCAGCATTGTAGGTTAGGGTGTGTCGTCGACTAAGAGGATTTCCTACCAAAAGTCAGGGTGTTTCCCCTCTCATAATCGCCGAGGGAAAGCGAGGGTGAGGGATGGGGCCGGGCCGTCCGAGGGCTTGCATGCGAGGGGACGCAGGAAGGCGCCGCTGCGATCTGGCGAAGAGGGAAGGGCGGAGGAGCCGAGGGGATGGGCGCTTGCATGGGTGTCAGTCGGGTGCCGTGATTTTGACTTTTTTCTCAAAGCCGTTAGTTTCCACGCACTAGATATATAGAGTAAACTGGCGTTACAAAGTTGTATATTATATACATCTTGTGTTATTTTGTTTTACATAGCCAAACTATATATCACAGGTGATATATACCACATATTAACCTACGATTAATCTTAACGCACGTAACCAAAGTCGTGTAGTTGTATTTCAAACCAGTCCTTAAAAAACTTTCGTTGCAGAACTGGAGCATATGAGACTTCTCTCTTGTGTTGTTCCCACGAGGCGCCACCCACGTCGTGGGCGTGTCGATGGGCGACACCAGAGGATATATGGGGCTTATTGCGGCTCGCGTGCATGCACATGCGCCTGAGAAACCGAGCGCTGCGTCCTGTTCCTTCAGGAGATGCGACGGGCGATGCCGCGCGATGGCCTTCAGCTAAAGCAACTGCCTTTGTGCAAAGATGAAGGAATTTCGTCAAATGCGGCGATAATAAATTCATTCGTCCACCGCGCGGCCATTCCTGTGGGCGTGCGGCGAGGGATCTGCTCGCGATTAATTATAAGTGGGATTGAGCGCGTCACGCCCACGAGGGGAAAGGGAAGGGCAGGGCTCACTTTGGTGATGACAAATGAACCATAAAAC
Source organism: Penaeus vannamei (assembly GCF_003789085.1). Taxonomy (NCBI): domain Eukaryota; kingdom Metazoa; phylum Arthropoda; class Malacostraca; order Decapoda; family Penaeidae; genus Penaeus; species Penaeus vannamei. Next base: position 185,778 of record NW_020872375.1, on the reverse strand, counting down.
TGCCACGGGGCTGTAATTAACGTTAAACAATCATTCCGAGATGAGATATTCCGATGTTGCACAAGTAAATCACGCCTCAGCGGGTAGGTCCGTTTTTGTTTCCTCGTCTCTCCAGATCGCGGCATCCATGACGCTTGCTGGAGTCTCTCTCTCTCTCTCTCTCTCTCTCTCTCTCTCTCTCTCTCTCTCTCTCTCTCTCTCTCTCTCTCTCTCTCTCTCTCTCCTCTCTCTCTCTCTCTCTCTCTCTCTATTTCTCTTTCTGCCTGTCTCTGTCTCACGCATTTTTCTCTAAAGCCATTAAATAGTAGGCGTAAATCTCGTTTAATGCAAACATAAATTAACAAGCTTAGTAACCCCGCCACACTTCCTGTGAAAACATCAAATAGGATTATCCAGATTTGCGTAATATGCACTGCGCTACGGGAGGAGTCAACACACGTCCACACTTATTTCTTAGCGTCATAAGGGTCATATTCCAGCACATCACTTGAGTCCCCCGT
>NW_020872375.1:160908-173408 GCF_003789085.1 Penaeus vannamei | reverse complement strand
GGGTCCCTCGGATCACGTCCGCACTGCTCTTCAGCTGTTCTCCCCGAGTTCGCCGCCGTTCGCGATGGCCGGAGCCTTCGGAGTCTCTTTCGTACGGATGGTGTGACGGGAGGGCGTGCATCTTGCGGCGAGGTGTGAGCCTAGTGGGGAGGGAGAAAAAATACGATGATAACCGCGGAAAGTTTAAAGCAAAGAGGATGAAGAGGAACGTTTATCAGGCAGGGTAAGGAGAAGGAAGAATCGTCAACGCGTGTGAGGTTGTTTTTCCTCCCCTGGAAGGAGGAATCAGGGTCCGATAGGGACACCCTGAGAGCGAGGAACCAGGAAACGAGTAGGGGAAGGGGAATGAGCGTTTACAGCCGAGGGGCGGCGGAGTATGGGGTCGAGTTAGGGGCGGAGGGCGGGGAGGGGAAGGAGGGACCAGGATATGGGAGGATGAGGCCGAGAGGTAGAAGGGAGGGAAGGAGGGAAGGAAGGGGAAAGGGAGGGAGGGAGGGAGGGCCCAACTGTATCAGGTTCTCTGGCAGATATACAAGACAGGGGTATTATTTTTCGTTCTCTTGTTCTCCCCTGTAGACTATTGATTTTTCCGCCGGCCCTAAGTATCTCTCAAGTGGGGGTGGTGCCCTTCTTTCGGTACCGGTCGCGCGGCGGTCGCTCCTCGGGGCCGGGGCGCCGAGGGCTCGCCCTTCCCTGCGCAGGGGCACCACTTACGACCCCATCGCACCTTCCCTTCGCGCCCATAAACTTGCCACGCCCTCATTCACTCATTTGCGTAGGGGAGGGAGGGACAGGAGAGAAAGGAAGGGAAAAGGAGATGAGAGAGTGAAACTAGGGGAGGGGAGAAAGGAGGAAGAGAGAAAAGAAGAGAAAGAGACAGAGATAGAGAAGCCCTCATCTGTATGTGTTACCCATATACTGAGCACCGAATCCCCTACATTTCAATGTCGCTCTTATCTAAGACGCGCCCAAACTCCCGTACAAAACTTTCTCTCCACTCAACCCACGGACACGTAACCTACTGGAGAAATATCAAGAGCCCGCTCACCAGAGGCGCGCACACACACACACACACATACACACGCACACACACACGGGTTTGCGCGTCTTGTGTATGTGTGTGCGCAATGGGAGTGCTTGAGCGGTACGTATTTTATATACAAACTCTTCACTGAATATTTTATTTACCCTCCTTTTCCTGAATTGTGTCTATTATTATGTCTCTATACAACTATAGATGGTTTAGGCAACTGATATCGTATCAGTCATCCTCATTTCCTTTATCTGTCTGCCTCTCTCTCTGCATGGCGTGTGAATACAAATTCCGAGTGAGTCAGCAGACATCAGACGCGCGTTTGAGATTTACCGTGATTTGTTTACGCCCTGACTACCCCCCTCCCTCCCTCTTCCTCTTTACTCCCACCCCTTCTCCTCGCTAATCCCTATCCCCCCCCCCCCCCCCACACCATCCGCCACCCGCTGGTCAGATGAAGGGTCGAGGAGGGAGTTGTGGGGGGAGGTGAGGGGGGAAAGGGCCAAGGGTGGCGGGAGAAGGCTGGTGGAGGGGAGGGGGGCGGGGGTAGTGGTAAGGGGGAGGGGAGCGAGAGGAAGGGGGTGGCAGGGGCGGTGAGAGACTTCCGAATACGGTGGAAATTGTGTGGGCTTCCTGCCTGCCACCCACCCCTGATCTTTGTGTGTGTGAGCGGAGTAAAGAGATGGAGGAAGGGGAGGTGGGAGAAAGAGAATAAGAGGGAGGGAGAAAGAGAGAGGGTGGAGGAGGGAGAGATAGATATAGAGAAATAGGAGGAGGGAAAGAAGAGAAGAGAGAGAGAGAGAGAGAGAGACAGAGAGAGAGAGACAGAGATGAGAGAGAGAGAGAGAGAGAGAGAGAGATTAGGGATAGTGATAGGGGACAGGCAAGAAGGAAGAAAGGAGAAAGGGAGAGAGAGAGATGAAGAGGTAGAGGGAAGATGAAGAGGAAGAGAAAGAAAGAAGGAAAGGTAGATAGATGGAGAAGGAGAGGGGAAGGGGAAGAGGAAGGAGAAGGAGAAGGAGAAGAAGGGGTAGGAGGAGGAGGAATGAGAGGAAGAAGATTGGGATGTGTGAAAGGAAAGGAGGGAGGGAGAAACTAAATTTGTGGGAAAGAGAGTAAGAGACGGAGCGAAAGGGAGGCACAAAACAGACATAGAGAAAGTAGAAATAAGATGTAAAGTGAAAGAGGGAGGGAGGGAGGAAAAGAGAGAGAGAACACGAGAGGAAAAGAGAAACGAGAAAGGAAGAGTAAGGAATAGCGAGATAAAGGAAGAGAGGGGAGGGAAGGGAGAGAACAATTTGAGGATGGGCTTACAGTTTGTCGGTTATAGAGTGTGCTGGAGAGGGGAGGGAAGGGGGAGGAGGAGGGGGAGGGGGTAGAGGGTCACCCCCACCACGCGGTTTGTAGAGTCGATTTTTTTCTTCGTCCATGACAAACCCCTCTTTTTTTTCTTTTTTTTTCGGTTGGGATGGCAAGGGCTTTGAGGGAGGAATGGCCGAAGGGAAGGTGGGGAACGGAGGAGGAGAGGGGAGGGGGAGGGGGAGGGGCAGCCATAATGGCCGCCGTCCGCGTGTTGTGAGAGAACTTAGGTTGTAGCGGCGTTGTAGCGAGCGACGTTGTAGCGGCGTTGCGGTTGTAGCGTGCGAGGCGAAAGGCATGCTCGGCTGTTTTTACGGCACGAGAGCGACTTGGCAGATCGATAAAGGAAAACAGCTGGGTAGAGGGACAGGGATAAGCTGCGGGCGTTGGGGTGAGGGAGGGGGGGGGGCAGGTCAGTAGGTCATATGAAACGGTCATCAGATCGAGTCTGTCGTGTGCACAGAACACCTGGGGAGGTCAAGGGTCAGGTCACAGGGATCACACATATGCTAATAGACTTACGACTTGAGCAGAGTATTGAGCAAAATGTGCAAATGAAAATGTAGACCGAAATATCTGTGTTTTGTGTGTGTGTATAGGCCTAGGCATGTAACACAATGTTATAGAATGACTAGCCTGCCCCCCCCCTCTCTCTCTCTCTCTCTCTCTCTCTCTCTCTCTCTCTCTCTCTCTCTCTCTCTCTCTCTCTCTCTCTCTCTCTCTCTCTCTCTCTCTCACGTCACACACACACACACACACGTTTTACACACGTTTTTTGTTGTCTGTGTGTTTTTGTGACCATCTTATCTCCTAATTACACGCACATCAGTGTCAGTCTTCATGCGTGGAATGTTAAATCACACATTATTCAGTTTCCGCCGCCGTTTGCATTTTAACCCGACCTAATTGTTTGTTTATCTTGCCGTCGTGATGCCATTTCTAGATTTAGATGAGGATATGAGGATATAATACTAGGATAAAATGCACATTATGCTGTTTGGGACGAGAAACTCGTTTATTTTTTTAGATCAGTATATACAAATTAGCCGTTATGTATGAGAGAGAGAGAGAGAGAAGAGAGAGAGAGAGAGAGAGAGAGAGAGAGAGAGAGAGAGAGGAGAGAGAGAGAGAGAGAGAGAGAGAGAGAGAGAGGAGGGGGCTACGCAGTTGCTTCATCACGGTGCTTGAAGAGGGAGGAAGCAGTGTAACGTGATGGTGAATGAATGAATACCATCCTTATTACCTGCACTCTTTGCAGAGGATAAGAGAGGGAAACAGAGAAACACGAAATAACAGTCAAGGGAGGAAAGCAGGAGCAGAGAAGAGGGACGGCGGAGGAGAGGATAAAAGCTGGGGAGCGGGGCAGGGAAGGGAAGACGAGCAAGGAAAGAAGAGCGAGGGGAAAAAGTGGGATTGAGTAACAGGGCGAAGGAGGAGAGGAAAGGCGAATGTGCGCATGGGAAGGACAAAGGTGTGCTGCACATGCACGCACACACGCACGCTTGGCCTGCACTTGCGCACGCGCGCGCACACTCACGCACTCTCACGCACGCTCACTCGCACACATTCAATTGCGTGATTACTAATACATGTACCTCTACACGCACTCTCGTAACAGAAATATTTGTAAAATCGAAGAGGACATTTCTAGTCAGATTGGAAAGGAGATGAGAGGAAAGAAAGGAATAGGTGAGAAAGAACAATGAATAGAATAAGAAAAAGAAGATGGGAGAGGAGAGGAACATCGAGGAATAGAAAGAGAAAGCCAAATAGAAAGAGAGAGGGGAGGAGGGGGAGAGGCAGGGGGAGTGTCACAACGGAAGCTGGACAGGTTCCCACAACAGGTTCCTGATCGGCGGCCAGCGGACTTCAACATCCTGCCCGCCCGCCCGCGTGTCCTGCGGGCGTGTGGCTGCTGCCCCACCGCTTAGGGGCATCTCCCCGCAAACTTCGGTCCTGTATTTTAGAGATATATTGTGAGGATGTATGCTGTCTGACCGTAGTGATGGCTCACAGCTAGAACTCCTATCTATTGCGTTTCTTGCTCGAATTCATATGGAAATTTAATAATGTCGTGTGATTTGTAGAGCTATAAGTGCCGTCGTTCCCTGCCGTTTAATTGTGTGCAGAAAGACCGACTCAAATGATGAACACTGCTGACGGGTCCGACTAATGGGAGGTACCAGCGGCTGACGTAAATAAGATATCCGAAAGCGTTCTTGTCCTTCCCGATTAGGGCTCCGAGCTTGCTGTGGCGTTGGTATGCGGTGCACTTACTCCGCGTGGGTGGCTGCGAAGGAACAGTGTTAAGGTGCCATAGTGTACCAGAAGACGTTCATCGAGGGCTATAGGATGCAGGCTCGGGGGGTGGGGGGTGAGGGTTGGGGTAAGAGGGATGAAAGCGCAATAAGGAAAGAAAAGGGAAAGATGGCGAGGTACTGGCGAAAGCAAGGCCGGTAGAAGTGCAGAAATCTTCTATCCATTCTTTGGCGCTCTGCGATTAATGGTAGGTGTATACTTGTACGTGCGATCTGTACAGGTGTATACTTGCACCTGTGATCTGTACAGATGTGGGCATATAAATTTGATAATAGATTCCGAGTCATGTTCTGGGTTTTATTTCTATGTCGGTCGGCAGTGACTACGGTATCTAAAGCTGCTTCATCTATGCCTTCTGCTTAGTTAGTAGCACACTTTAACAACTGGCGTTCCTTATACATACACACGCACACTCACCCACTCACTCACACTCGCAAACACTCTCTCTCTCTCTCTCTCTCTCTCTCCTCTCTCTCTCTCTCTCTCTCTCTCTCTCTTCTCTCTCTTCTCTCTCTCTCTCTCTCTCTCTCTCTCTCTCTCTCTCTCTCTCTCTCTCTCTCTCTCTCTCTCTCTCTCTCCTAGTTTTTAAATGAATATTCGAATTGTGACTTTGGGCGTGATCGTTAGGAGCGTTAATTTGAAAAAATGCATTTTAGTAATACTTCGGAAAATCTCTGTGCTGACTCTTTTTCTGAACTGAATTGCTTCGTAATTTTCTTTGGAGTGGTTCTCAGGGTTATTCTTTGTGTGTTATGGCTAGCAAAATGATCTATGACGTGATACATATGCCCTCTCTCCCACTCCCGTTCCCATTTCTGTTTCCCCCTCCCTCTCCTGCCTCCCTACTCCCTTCTTCCTTTTCTTTCTACCCTTTTCCTGTCCCCTCGTCCGCCCGTCTCTTTCCCTCTAGCTCTCCCTCTCTTCCTCCTCATACTACCTTCCCTCCTCTCCTTTTCTCCCTCTCCCTACTTCCCTCCTCCTCCCTCCTCTCCCTCTTCCCCCTCCTCCTCCCCTCCCTCTCTCCCTCCTCCTCCCTCCCTCTCCTACTTCCTCCTCCTCCTTCCTCTCCTACTTCCCCTCCTCTCTCCTTTTTCTTTCTCCTTCTCCCGACTTCCCCTCCTCTCTCCCTTTTCTTTCTCCCTTCTCTCCCTCTCTATACTTCCCTTCCCCTCTCCTGACTTCTCCCTCCTCCCTCCCTCCCACCCTTCCCTACTTCCTCCTTCCCTCCTTCCTCTCTCCTACTTCCCTCCTCCTCCTTCTCTCTACTTCCCTCCTCCCCACCCTCTTCCTTCCCTTCTCCATCCCTTTCCTACTTCCCTCCTCCCTCCTCTCCTTCTCCCTTCTCCCTTCTCCCTTCTCCCCTCCTCCCCACCTTTCTCTACTTCCCTCTCCCGCCGTCTTTCGCGGCCCATCAGCGGCGGCGGCGGGCCCTGGGCGAGAGTGACACAGGCAAAGCGTGAGGATGATTGCCGGGAGCAAGGGACGCCGGTGATGCCGCGGGGAGGGCAGCGGAAGTGATGGGTGGCAGAGCGAACAGGCAATGAAGGGGAGGAGAGGAAAAGGGGAGGGAGGAAAGAGGAGGGCTGATGGAGGGGAGGCGAAGAGACGGGTGGAGAGGGAGGGGGAGGCTACCGTTTGGACCTAAGATAAATAGGCCTCACGCTTTGGCTCTCCCTCCGTCCTCGGCCGTCCCCCTCCCCTCGTTATTCCCCTGCTAATCTCCCCTGCTCTTGTCTCTTTTATTTCCTCATCTCCCTCTCCCTCTCCTTTTCTCTCGGTCTGTCTCTGCCATCGCCTCGCGCCCGCTCTCTTTCCCTTTCCGTCCCATTTCCTTCCATTTGCGTGTTTTCCTCTTCCCTCCTGCCTATCTCGCCCCCTCGCCAAGGGTTGTTCAGATTCGAGGATCCAATCCCGTACATAGAAGTTTGTCTCGTATTTATCGCCGTGCGTACGTGCCGTCGTTACTGCGGGGTCGGATCGGGGAGTGCAGCAGGGTGGGGGGATGGAAGGCCATCGGGCGGCAGGGAGGGGAGGATCCTTTCCCGGACTACTACTCCACCCTACCCCTGCCTCCCTCCCTCCCTCCGTCCCTCCCTGTCCCGCTTGGGTGATGGCCACAGTTCACGTTGGGTTTTGTCGCTCGTGGAGCCGTTATGTCACACACTCGCGTTACAGGGGATGTGATTGATATTTAAGCTTCATTTGCTGTTTATTAATGTTGAGTCATTGTGGCACACGCTTGCTTTACTACTATAGCCAGGGCACTTCACTTTCTTTAGTTTGGGTGTGTGTGTATGTATGTGTCTGTTAGTTTGGTTAATGATGAGAGAGAAGAAGTGTAAGAGGAAAAAAGGAGAATCGCCGTAACATTCATGCGGAAACTTATAGTAATAAGCACTGTACATTATAGATGTAGTATAATAATTTTGGTTTCAGTCTGGCAGAGCGCATGGATTTCAAGTTTTCCGGAAACGAAACGCACCAAATATTATTTTGAAACCGCCGGCTCCTCGTCCACCACGGCAACCGAAATTAACACGTCGAGGTCGACATCTGTGATCGTTAGCGCAGGAAATCTCCTCACACACTGCATTTTGATGCGGGCTTTTTTGCGCGTCCTCGTGCGTGTCGCTTTTTCATCGACGTATATTTCGGTTCGAAATAATCTTGTAATGCTGTCGGTTCGCAGTTTACCGTAGTGAGGCCCGGATCGGGTTTGGGCTGTCGGTGCAAATCAGGCCAGAAATTATAAGACAGGCTCTTTATGGCCTCAGATGTAAATTAAATCACCTTGACCATTTGTGCAAGTATAATTTTGTGGACTTAATACAACGCTTGCAGTAATATATTTTTTGTGTAATGGAAAGTAAAGCAAACTTATGAAGATTGAATATTATATTTTTCTCTCGACAGCTTTTTGTCTGGCAACGAATTTTATTGGTTCGCCCATCACGTGTGCTCATCTATTTGTAAATATAGAGAGTATCGAGGGAGTGTCCTTTGTGTTTGGGCTGGTGCGTACGAGGCGGGGAAGGGATGGGGGTGGGGAGGGAAGGGGAAGAGGTTAGTGGCCACAGGAGGAGAGCTGGCATGGCGGCAGGTTCCACCGGAGAAAGTTTCAGGACCACGTGCTTTTCACTTAGGCCTACCAGAATCTTTACAGACGCCCCTTCTTGCTATCCTCGTCTCTCCCTGCGTCACCTGTTACTTCATGGCTTGTTTGTCTCCTCGGAAGTACCATGGCGCCTGAGTAGGCATGTTTAAGTTGTTGAAAGGCAAGCAGGCGTGCCAACCGAAATGATTTGTTTGTGACTGACGTACCCTCTGTACCGTAGAAGTCTCTCATGCTGCGCATCCCCCGGTCTCCCTGCCAAGGGCCATATCTTCTCATACCTGGGCCTCCACCTGATGCCGCCAGTCTGAAAAGGGGGATAAAAAACATAAAAGCGCGAGAGAAAACGGGAACAAAATACCGTGGATCAAGTCGCGGCGTCGTCGTTGTAGGCCATAGGCCTATACCGGGACCGCGTCCCTTCCCCACCTCCTCTAACGGAGTGACGACCCCCATGACCCAATCCCCCCTCCCTCCGCCCCCGGTCGCGTCCCCTGCCCTTCACCGCCCACAGCCACAGCTGCCGCCACGCAGCCTGGGTCGCTGCTCTCCTGCCTTGTCTGGTGCGGCGCGGAGATTGTTGTTGTTCTGCTCCCTGGGCTGTACGCTCTCATGCACACACACACGCACGCACGCTCGCACCCGAAGGAACCGCACAGACGTATCTATTACGGTTCCTTTACTTTTTAAAGAGTAAACATGATTCTTATTCATTAATCTAATCGACTTGTCTTTAGGCATGGCTAATCGATGAGACGGCTCATGTTGATCTCTGAATCGTATGCTAATCATCGCCCGTACCCGACCGTACTCGTGCCGTGTCCAGTGCCCTCATGTAGCCTGCGTCTGGTCGCCACCTCCCTTCTCGCTGGTACTTGGTAAACGTCGAGCGAGGAAACTGGAAACCTTTCTTTGAAAATAAATTTGTCTCACGCAAGATAAAAATTTGGAGACGTTGTCTGGACTTGGCTTTATCGTCGTGACATTCTGCTGGAGTCATGAGTGGATTAGACTTTAAGAATATATTAAACGAGTAAGAAAGGCATAGGCTTGTCTAAACTGGATATGCTTTCTGTGGGTGCCTTTGATAACGAAAAGGTGTTGATAGCAATGTAAATAACGGAGTATATATTACACAAGATATATATTACAAAGAAGGAAAGTAATGAAATTTATATAACGGAGGTAGAGTGAACTCACGTGAACGAGAGAAAGGGGGAGGGGAAGAGAGGAGAAAGTAATCGCCCTAGACCTAGGAGATGTTGTGTCAGCTGGCAAGTAGGGCACTTCGATAATGTTATGTTGGGACGCCTCCAGTGAACGAGAGACAGCGACGCGCCCCCCCCCCTCTCCGCCCCTTTTGCCCAGCGGACACTACCTGGATGGATTACCTGGACGTATTCAGGGTCAGGCGCTCCGGCCCCACGAACCTCCGGTCCTGCCTGGCAGTGCTGGGAGGGAATTATTTTAATTAGATCGCCCGAACAGCCTCGCGTTTTCCTCGAACTCGTGCGCTGAGGAAGCCCGAGAGGAGCATTGAGTGAGAAAGCACGCGTGGGAGTCTGCTGGCCATACCCAGACCGCATGGCGCTACTCTCCTGTCTACTCTATCACTGCTTGGTAGGCTGAGCACGCGGCGCCGCCCATGCACGCACGCGGACCATCACTGTCTGCGGGACTGACCACCTAGCGCTGTCTGCACATGCCGCCACTGCGTCAGCCTGAAGGTTTGAGGACCAGCTGCGCCTTGACGTGAGGGAGTGCCCGGAGATGACCACCGAGTCTCATCCGCCCCTGTCGGAGTGTCAGCCTCGACTGGAGGAATGTCTCCTCTCCAGAAGCGCGTGGCAGATGAGACGTTGATGAGAGGCCTGCCGCGGGTGTCCTTCGTCCCCCCATGTAAGTTTGTCCCGAAGGATAAAGGACTTATCTTGCGACGGATCCTGTATACATGATAGCCTGGTCCAGGCTGCTAAGGCGTGGCGAGGCGGCGGCCATTGGACCCAACTAAATGAAGCCAAATAGTTTTGGCCTATTGCCACTTTTTCAGGTGGGAGACTCCGAGGGCCACACATGGTAGCCTGGGGGGCTCAGAAGTATCTCCGACCGCAAACAGGACCCTCCTTGTTTTTATGAGAAGAGTTTCGTAGTTTTTATTTGCACCTTAAATATCTTGGCACTGTTCAGATTCACGTAAGGGATGAAGTGCGTGTAGGTATCGGGAAGGGGAATGAAATTATAAACGCTTGCATGTTAGCGAGAAATAGCGAAGACTGTACATATAAGGCGCTGTTTATCCAGGCGTATTTGCGTACTCATTGCGTGTTGAGCTTTGCCACTCTTACAACCTGCGTTAACTCCCCTTAACAACTCCCACCTTTGCGCTCTCCGCACTCTTGCTATGAGTAAAAACAGGAGTTAAATGAGCTCGCAAGGACCTCCAGCATGGTCTTCCTGCTGGGTCTTTTTTGTGAGCCTCCTCCTCCTCTCGTGCTTGCGTGCCATATGTCCTGCGACGCCACCTTCGCCCTCGCCACACTTGCCTTGTGATGTCACTTTTTATTCCCCGTATCTCCTTTCCCTGCGCCCCCTGCCCTCCTGTAGCCCATGTACGCACCTCCAGCGGGCGGTGTGGGTGGGGACGACGCTGGAGGGAGGTGAGCCTGGTTATAGTGTGCTGGTGCAGGTGGGGGTCGCGGCGCGGGGGCGGCCGTTCCCCGGACAGCGCCAGTAGCCTCCTGCCTAGACCCGACATCGGTGCCGCAGCCACTAGCAGCCTCCTCACGTGGTGCCTGCGGCTCTGCTCGGCTCCTCGTGGAAAGCTCTCTCGGAGGAGGGACCGGCGCTGCTCAAGCGCCCTTCGTCGTGCAGCCGTTGTCACAGGACGCGGCTTCTGACTTCGCTTACGGTGTTCAGAGGGCAAGAATCCCCTGGCTTGTGACTCAATTGCAAGAAAACATGCTCATGAATAAGATGTGACGCTCGGTTTAGTGTCGTTAACTTGTGTGCGTATTCGATACATCCGAATAACTAACGGCAGTAAGAAAAAATATTAGTGTTCTTTTTGGAAATAAAGATTGACTGAAACACTTCATTATTTTAGATATCACCTCTAGTGAAAAAAGGAGCTGTAATGTGAGGAATAACATAAGAGTTTACATTCCCCTTTCTTTGTAAAAGTCTTCTACATTTCTGTCACGTGTAGCCAATGTGGTGCTTCTACTACTCTTGACTTGAGCACCTTCACTGATAGTGTTCTTGGTAATCTTAAACACTAGTGGTAATAATGTTTGCTTTAATGGTTTTGAGTATGTTTATCAATCTTTACACATTCCTTGTCAGTGTTAAAGTATAATGGAGTATAGCGTGTATCATTCATTGGCCATCATATGTCTAAAGACAAGTATGGAGCCTGACTTTTCAAAAACAGCTGGTGACAAGCGCTATGCCGAGTGGGAGAGAAGTGACAGGTGTAAATAATACACACGAGGCTAATGTTATGTGATTAGGGATACTGAAAATGGAGGTCAGAAATTGCTCTACAGATAACTATATAAAACAATTAAACCATCTCCCGCTTTTGCCCTTATTTGTGTCTTTTTATTTATTTATTTTTTCAAGGAAAAAAAGAGATATTAGTCAGGTACGATTCGCGGAACATTATTCATAAACACGTTCACCTTAAAAAAGATAATAATAATGCATGTTTTTTAAAAGGTAGATACGGTTTCAGTAATATAAGCGATAGTGTGTACTCGAGATATCTCTTGTGATAACTTATCAGAATATTTAAGGGCTTTTCCAAAAATGGCTTTGGACAAATTAATTTTAGACGAGCACAAGAGAAAATTGCAGATATTGCTAATCATACATCGATCATTGTATCTATTTATTTGTGTATATGTCTGTTTCTATTTTTTCTGTCAATTCTTCTCTTTTTTTCCTTACCGGTTTGTGTATTAGATTATGTGGTATGTTTATGATGTTATGTGTCTGTGTGTATTTATGTATGTATGAATGGTTGTATATATGTATGTATATTCGTATGCATGTACAGCCACACACACGTATGTATATATATGCATGCATATATATGTGTATACTTATGAATGTGTGTGCGTAAATACATAGATATGTAAGTGTATATATATTATATAAGATAGATAGATAGATATAGATAGATAGATAGTATATAGACACACACACACACACACACACACACACACACACACACACACACACACACACACACACACACACACACACACACACACACACACACACACACACACACACACACACACACACACACACACACACACACACACACACCACACACAACACACACCACACACACACACAACAACACACACAACACACAACCACACACACACAACACACAACCACACACACACACAGCACACAACCACACACACACACACACACACACACACACAACCACACACACACAACACACAACCACACACACACAACACACACACCACACACACACAAACCACCAACCACACACCACACAACAACACACACACAACACACAACCACACACACACACAACAACAACACACACACAACACCACACACACAACACACACAACACACACACACACACACACACAACACACAACTACACACACACAACACACAACACACACACAA
>NW_020872375.1:143408-155908 GCF_003789085.1 Penaeus vannamei | reverse complement strand
TCCACATCCCCTCCACGCACCCTCCTCGTCCCCTTCATGTCTCTTCCTCGTCCCTCGTCCCCGTCCCCTCGTCCCCTCCACGTCCCCACCTCGTCCCCTCGTCCGGCCGGCCCATCCCTCGCCCCGTCCCATCTGTCCCCTTATTAGCTTGCGGAGGTCGCTAAGCACGGGTCTCTTGTGCGATTCTTTCCATCAGGAGGAGATACTGTGACGTGTTCCGGTCAATATGGCTGGCCTTTTTCTTGTCAGAGGGAGGAGCAAGGAAGGAAGGAGGGAGGAGGAGGAAGAGCGAGGGAGGAACAAGGAGAATGAAATTAAGAAGAAAGGAGGTGGTGGAAGATATTAGGCGGAGGGAGAGTGGAACAGAGAAAGAGATAAAGGGAGGAAGAGGGAAGAAGAAATTGGGAGTGAAGGAGGATGGGAGTGGGAAGGGAGGTTAGGGAGAGGATGAGCGAGAGGGAGAGAGGATGTAGGATAAAGGAGGGAGAGAGAAGAGCTTTAATGAATGAGCCAAAAAAAGTCACTTCTCATCGCGTCGTTTGTTTTTCCTTCCCCCAGTCTGGCGTGACGTGTGTACTCTTTGTTTACATCGTGCGTTCTTGTGGTCTGTTTAGTGTCTGGAGTCTTCGTTTTTTTATGCGCGTAATAACTGTTCCAGTAATACGCTGGATTTTTAACGATGAGGATCTCTGATATCTTGACTGTGACGTGTCATTTGGGATTGACGGTGGTTATCTTTTATTCCAGTTTTTGTACCTATCTTCGTCAAGTTGTAAAAGAAGCATGTTTCATCTCGATATTAATTTTCAAGATATTCTTCTTATGATTAGCATTATCTAGATAATGATGATAACTTCTCATCTCATTACCTTCATTATCATCGTTTATAATCCGCATCACTACTTCTTTCTCTTCCTCTTATTCTTCTTATACGCATCCACTCATTTCCCTCCGTTTATTTATTTTTTCTTCGTCTTATCCTTCTCCTCCTCCTTATTCCTTCTCCTCCGCTTGGCTGTCTTCCTCCATCTCTTTCTCTTCTCCTTCTCCTTCTCCTTCTCCTTCTTTCTTCTCCTTCTCTCTAGTCTCTTCGTCCTCCTCCTCCTCCTCCTCCTCCTCCTCCTCCTCCTCCTCCTCCTCCTCCTCCTCCTCCTCCTCCTCCTCCTCCTCCTCCTCCTCCACCTCCTTCCTTCCCTCCTCCACCTCCTTCTCCTCCTCTCCTCTCCTCCTCCTCCTCCTCCTCCTCCTCCCCTCCTCCTCCTCCTCCTCTCCTCCTCCCTCTCCCACCTCTTTTCCCTTCTTCCCCTCTTCCTTTCCCTCCTCCTCTCCTTCCACTCTCCCTTTTCCCTCTCGGCTCCCTTCTTCCCCGCCCCCTCCCCTCTTTCCCCACCACCACTCTCTCCATGTCTCTCTCCATCTACCCCTCCTTTGGTCATCACCGTGTACTAATTCTCTCATTTTTATTCTCCTTGCAGGTTTGTATATACGTCTCCTCGTTGGCTGTATTCTGGTATGGTAGGTGAGGGCAGAGGTGAGGCCAGACCCCGCCCAGTTGGGTCTCTCTTGCGGCCTTCCACTCGTCTGCGTGCCGTGTGTGTGTGTGTGTGTGTGTGTGTGTGTGTGTGTGTGTGTGTGTGTGTGTGTGTGTGTGTGTGTGTGTGTGTGTGTGTGTGTGTGTGTGTGTGTGTGTGTGTTGTGTGTGTGTGTGTGTGTGTGTGTAGAGAGAGAGAGAGAGTGAGAGAGTAGAGTGAGAGTGAGAGAGTGAGAGTGAGAGTAAGTATCTGCATGTGTGTGTGCTTTGGTGAGTGTATGTGTGTATGTATGGATGTATGTGTGTGGTGTGTGATTGTGTTTAGGTGTGTAGGTGTTATAGACAGATATTGTAGCATGATTATTGCATGCGCCTGGTTTAGAGGTTGTGATCGCCACTTCTAGGGTGAAGGGTTTTCTGCCAACAGCCCCGGCCGAGTGCGCACCCTAGACGTTCCTTGGCATCGGCGAATGGACAGGATAGCGTGCACTTGGGGCAGATGCTGTAGGACTCGCATCTGGTTGACAGTGACCGAGCGTTCAGATAATACCGGGTGTCTGCGGAGATGTTATTGGACGTGTAGATTTAGACGATCCAATTTATTTTCAAGAGCGTTTGGAGATGGATGCGGACGTCCCGTAGATGTAGATTTATAAAACTGGATCTGGCCTCGATGGCGGAGGCTCAGCTTTCCACGGAGCGAGATGAATAACGTTGAATTTGTACCCGCCGATATGGTCTTTGTATTCAGCACTACACTGATTTTGTGAAACTGTAGGTGTGCATTTCAATCCCAAACACGGTGTTACCAGAGGACAACCTAGTGTGGTTTAATGAGCGTGTGGTGCGGGTGTAATCTGGTGGCAGCAGAGGTAAAAATGCAGTGTGGGAGTGTAGCACGTGTGTAGCCATGGATGTAGCCAGACAGGCAGGCCTTGTTGGTAGGGTCGACGGCTGGTTCCCTGTATTGATTCTTGGCCCACCGAATGGCGTCTTCGTACTGGCTGGCACCCTAGGTCTACTGTACGTTGTGGCACCCTAGGTCTACCGTGAGATATGGCACCTTCGGGTCCAGTGAGCCATGCTGGCTTTAAGATACGTATTCTTCCGATTTGGCAACCTCGGCCTGTGGCTGATGTGGTTCATATCTGACGCGCTTACACCAAAGCACTTACAGGCCGCATCTGCTCATCCACTTTATCTTATCATCCACTCACAGACTTTCGCTCCTTTATCCATTCATCAGCCACCATATCCACAAGCGGCTTCCCATTCATCTGTTCTTCCACTGACCTCTCTTCCCCTCGGACAGCCAGACTCCACCTCGCGATCCACACATACCCACCTGCGAAGTCCTTGCGTGCGCACACGCCCTCGCATCCATCTTTGATATCCTTGCGTCCAGGCGGCTCCACTTTCATCGGACAGCCATTTTGCCAGCATATATTATCGCCGTGATCACTGTCATCAAAGGAAAGTTAGATTTGAATAAGACTTCATGATAAAAAAGCCCACAACTAATTGCCGGCCGGGCCGAGGAAGCCGCTGCGAGGAGAATGAATATCAAAGTCAAGCAAGAAGGGAATGCTCATTTGGCGGCATTTTTAACCCTTATTTCGGGCGATGGCGGCGTTTTATCTCAGGCTCGGGATGGAGCGACGAAGGGAGGCGTCTGCCATTCATTCAAATAGTTTGACAAGTGTTCTTCGCAGTGTGTTGTCGCTCCTTATGCTCCTGTCGCCCTCGGGGGACTGGTGGAGCTTTCAGTGTCCGTGGAGCTCGTGCGCCTCTTGCCTGGCGCTTTGTAGTGGAGTTTTATGGGTGGAGTTTTTATCCGGAGTGTTGTAGAGTGGAGTTTATGAGCTGTTTAGCCCGGGTGTTTGAGTGGAGTTTGGAAGCTGCTTATCTCATGGGACCGGGCGAAATGTTTTGAGTTCCGTCTTTTTTCTATTTTTTTTGCGAATTTTAATTGGATTCTCCGAGAAGAAGAAAAAGAACTGGAAGAAGACTAAAGGGGATTATTAGGACCAAGCCAAAAGGAGCACCGGGTCTCACGTGGCAGAAAGATACCTGTGCTCCCGCGAACGTCCCCGCCATTGTGGGCGTGCGAGAGCCCGCAGCGAGAGGCGGGGGCTGTCGTCGTCCAGCACGCGAGGCCACGGGCGTGCAGGTAGGCAAACAGCACCGCGGCCCAGAGGACGTATGCCAACCCGCCCGCGTTCGGCCTTCGCCTCGAGTGCTGCTGTGCCGTGCAGTGGGTAGAGTGTCGGGGAGGGCGGAGGGAGGTAGACACCATTTTGTTGGGTGGAAAGTGGGCGGATTAGATCGCGGATGAAGGAAGGGGGCGGGGGCGTGAGGGTCGCTCTTGCGCCCCCCGCGTGCTAAGGGTTGCCGCGGGTGGCGAGTCTGGGCTGCGAACATCTTGAAGAAGTGTGTGTCGGCTTCGGAAGACATGAACGTTGGGAGGGGTGTGGGCGGGTGGTGGGGGGGAAGGGGTTGAAAAGAATGGTGATACGCGAAAGAGGAGGGTGAAGTGTTGGAGGGGGGGGGCGCTGCCGGAGGAGTTTGATGTTCTGGGTCACGGCGACCATATGTAATTTTGGTTAAAGTTTGCCGTGTGAGGTTGTTACCGGATTTCTCTTAACTGTGTGATGTGAGTTTGAGATGATGTGACGTGACTGAGGTTCAGGGTATTTTTTTCCTTGGTGTGAGGCCGATATAAAGTGTGATGGAGTTTGCAGTGTGAGGGAGTGTGTGTTGTGAGGGAGGTGTGTCTTGTGACGGTCGATATGGTGAGGAGGTGGGGAGGAGAGGAGGAGGAGGAGAGAGGAGGAGGAGGAGGAGAGGAGGAGGAGGAGGAGGAGGAGGAGGAGAGGAGGAGGAGGAGGAGGAAGGGGGGACTGGGTGGTGAGAAAGGAGGGGCGGAAGTTCAGGGGGGGGCAGTAGGGTGACTTTCCGACGAAGTAAGTTTCTGATGGAGTTTAGAAAGGGGGAGAGAGAGAGAGAGAGAGAGAGAGAGAGAGAAGAGAGAGAGAGAGAGAGAGAGAGAGAGAGAGAGAGAGAGAGAGAGAGAGAGAGAGAGAGAGAGAGAGAGAGAGAATGGAGATGGCGGGAAGGGGAAGGGGGAGGAAGGGAGGAGGGAGCAAAGGAGTGAGGGAAAGAGAAAGCGGAGGGATGGAGAAGGGGTGAGAGTGAGAGAGAGAGGAGAGGAGAGGAGAGGAGGAGAGGAGAGGAGAGAGAGGAGAGGAGAGGAGAGGAGGAGGGAGGGGAGGGAGGGAGGGGAGGGGAGGGGAGGGAGGGGAGGGGAGGGGAGGGAGGGGAGGGGAGGGAGGGAGGGGAGGAGGGGAGGCGGGATGGAGAAAGAAAGAGAGAGAGAAAGATTAAACTTCTGTAGTGGACGGGGGAGAGGGATAGTGAAGTTGAGAAGATAGGTCGAGGATGGGAAGGGGAACGGAAAAGGGGAAGGGAACGGGAGAAAAGTTTCTTACATAAGGGCGTCTAGTGGGTTATACGAGAGGGAGAGGTTGAGTGTGTGTGTGTGTGTGTGTGTGTGTGTGTGTGTGTGTGTGTGTGTGTGTGTGTGTGTGTGTGTGTGTGTGTGTGTGTGTGTGTGTGTGAGTGTGAGTGTGAGTGTGTGAGTGTAGAGAGAGAGAAAGAAAGAAAGAGGGATGGGTTAGAAGGAACCATATGATTATGAAAGGGATGATATGTAGTTTTGTTATCTTGTTATTGCCAAATAACATTGCTATTGGCCAGAATGCAGCTGGGCGATAGGAACACCGTCTTCAACAGAATAATACACGAGGGAGGGTAATTGGGCAGCGATGCCCGGTGCGCTACCCAGTGCCCAGCTGTTCGGGCTCCGGCCTCGGGACTTCCGCCGCCTTGGACCCTGTGTTTATTCACCTGCCGCGAGGAAGGTCCTGAAGCGTCGACATCCTTACGTTGAAGCCGCGTCGCCCTGGAGTCTAGGGGCTGGCGGGGCTCGCTAGACAAGGGCCCTTGCGGCCTGTTTTTCCTGCTTTCTCTGTGTATTTCCACGATGGTCTGTGAACCAGCTAATTCTTGCATATCCGCCTGCGCGAGCCCTTCCGCTTCGAATGAAGAGGGAAGGCGTGGTGGGGGTTCTGTGGCGGCGAGCGATGTCCGCAACACGGGGCCTGTCCTGTGGCAGGGCTGTGGCCGCTACATGATCACTACTACATGGCCCTGAACAAGTCGCGCAACCCAGCTCCCCCTTGGGACGCGTCGCGCCCTGCGAGGACTGGTCGCCGGCCGGTCCTCAGGGGCAGAACCCGAAGCTCAACAAGGGTTAAGCTGGGACGCACCAGCCAAAATCTTTTAATTTATTTTCAGTAACATCTCCGCGATGAGAGGCGAACGTTTGTGTTTATTTCTGCTTCCCCGTGGCTAAAGGTGTCGTTCCCTTCGCGGGGGGGGGGGGCAATTGAGTGTAATTAAGGATTTAATCTTACGCTCACAGATTTGATTGTTTTTACTCCTCGACTTCATACCCTTTAAAAGGTCCACTCAGAGCAGTCGATAGAGGCGAATGCGCGAAAACAAGTGCCCATTATCGCGGTGTGATGCGCGGCGTGTCCCTCGGCGGAACTCCTCCCGGTAACAGCCTTCGCCGCGCTCCGATGTGATAGCCTTCGCCGCGCTCCGGTACGCGGAAAGACCAAAAATGATTTCGCGTCGCCCCCCTCCCGCCCCCACTTGCCAGGGCGCGAGGGTAACCCCGTGCAAGCAACGCCGTTCGCAGTTTGTTTGTGGAGTGAATTGTTTTAACAGAATTTCCGAGGGTTGTTGCCGTCGAAGCCGCATCGGAGGTCACACTTTGGCGCATTGCTCTGCGCGTTGGGGAGGAGGGGGGGGGGCGGGCGTTGGCTGACCTGCTTTACTGATTTGCATATTTTCGCTCTTTGTTTTGCTTTAGGGAAACTATTTGCATTTCAGCATTTTTACTTAAGGAAAAAAATAATTCTTTGTCTTTTTTCTCGCTTCTATTCCTTGTTTCTTTCATTTTTCCACCGCTTCCTCTTCCTCCTCTTTTTTTCTTGGAATCCAAACCATTTGCACTGAACTGACCTTTCCGCCGGAACCGAGCGCCAAAACAGACCTTGAAGGATACCGCCGATTCTAAGCTTTTATTCATGCAAGACGTTGCGCGGGCGATCTTTGCGTCTGCGTGTTGTTGTTGTTGCTTTTGTTGTTTATGTTGTTGCTGTTGTTGTAGTTGTTGCTGTTGTTGCTTTTGTTGTTTATGTTGTTGCTGTGTTAGTTTGCTTGTTGTTGTTGTTGCTGTTGTTGTAGTTGTTGCTGTTGTTGTATGATAAGGGTAATGAGAATAATGGTAATGTGAATAATATTTGTAAGAGATGGAGCAGTATTGGTGATAATAATAATAAAAAATTGTGGTGGTAATACTGATAAACTGTTTAACTTCGCAGACAGAGCATGAGCATTATAGATAGGAAGAAAGAAAATAGTAATGATGAAATAATGTGCTGTTGTTACTGTTTTTGTTTTTGTTGTTGTTGGTGTTGATGTTGTTGTTGTTGTAATTGTTGCTGTTACTGTTGTTGTTGATGTTGATGTTGTTGCTGCTGCTGCTGTTGTTGTTGTTGTTGTTGTTGTTTTTGTTGTTTTTGTTGTTTTTATCTTCTTTTTTGCCATCTTATTGTTGGTGTTATTAGTATTATTATCAGATTATTATTATATTGCTATTATTATCATCATTAATATTATTATTATTGTTATTACGATGGTGGTGGTAATAATTATTATTATCATTATTATTGTTAATATCATTATTGTTGTTATTGTTATTATTATTATTATTATTATTGTTATTGTTATTGTTATTATTGTTACTATTATTATTATTATTATTATTATTATTATTATTATTATTATTATTATTATTATTATTATTAATATTATTATTATTATTATTATTATTATTATTATTATTATTATTATTATTGTTATTGTTTTTAACATTATAGTAATAATAGTAATGATAATAATAATAATAACAATTAGTATTGTTATAATTATTAGTATTAGTTTTAGATTTAGTTTTAGTATTACTCTTGCTTTAATTCTGCTCTCACTTTTAATCTTACTTTCAATTACTGTTATCTTTAATGGTAATGTTGCTGTTACTGTCGCTGCTGCTGCTGCTGTTGATATTGCTGTCGCTATTTCCGTTGCTGTGTATCATTTTCACCATCGTCGTCGTCGTCGTCGTCGTCTCGTCATCGTCATCGTCATCGTCATCGTCATCTTCGTATCATCTTTTTTTCATGTGTCAAGATCCTCACTCCAATGTTTCCTCCTGACCACCATTTTCTCACCATATGATGGTCCGTAGATCATGTTGAGTCGAACTAAACAAACACCGATGTGGATATCATGTGCGTAATGGTACTGTTGAACGCCCTAAGTCAAACGGAAATACTGTTAACAGGAATGCGATGGTGACACCGTTGGCGACGAGATAGGATCTATGATATCGATGATAATGGTGTAGGTGGGGCTGCGAGCTCGGTGATTTATGTAAGATTAGGTGGGCCTTTTCTCCGGGAAGTTGTATCAGTACTGTGCGTAACCATGCACACGGAAGCACATGCCCACGGCAGACGGGCTCGTACGCGCGCATGTACACGCACGGTGATATGAACGCACACACGCACAACTTCATATCAGATTCCTAATCAATTTCCGCTCTCTCGCCGGGGTCTCGGCCGCAGCCTCCTTGCAGCGGCAGTCATTAAAAATCAAGGTTTATCGTAAAGCCTTTTGTAAGCCCGCGTAATTTGCCTTCCCGTGTGCCATGAGTCAACTTGGAAGTGGGGACAGGAAAAACAAACAATATCTCAATTTTTTCCTCTCTTTCTCCTCCTCCTCCTTTCGCTTCTTTTGCCTCTCGCGGCGTGCTCGGGGAGATTTAAAGTGATTTTCCGTTTAACCGGCATGGTTGCTGATGCACGTTGCGGGCCTGCAACATTGCATGATAAGACGTGCCAAGTGCACCACGATGACGTAGTGTCTGCCCCTTCTTCGCCTGGACCTCAAGATCACGCGAGGAGAGTCCTGGTCTGGTGGAACTTGGGTGCGTTTGCTCTCTCTCTTTTATTCGTTTTTTGGTCTCGTTCCCTCGCCCGCGGCCATGGGGACGGGCAGCACACAGCCTGTAATACCACTTTAATTTAAAGTAGTACAGTGCCAGCCAGGACAGTGCACGCCGTGGTGCGATGGTGCGGTCTGAAGGTGCATCTGCCAGCCTCCCAAGGGGTTATAGTGCAGTGTGGTGTGAGTATGGTGACTACAGTGCTAGAATGAGGTTGATGGTGTACTTTTCGCAGCCAACGTTAGTAATGGCCGGCATTCGAAAGAGTGTTGCATCGTCGAGTGTAAGGACAGTAGTGTGTATGGGAGTGTAACATAATATAGGCTACAGTGTAGATGGAAGGATAAAGGTTGCTGCCTGTTGGGGGTTCAGTATTGATTGCAGCGACGCTGGAGTAACACCCCGGAACCACGCTGCACCGCCTACTGCTGCTACTGCTGCAGCTGTTGCTGGTACTGCTGTGCCACAGACGTTGCCATTGGTGATGCTGTTGTGTTGACACTTTTTTTATTATGATATCGTCGACAATGCTGTTGGTTACATAACTGACAGCCTGTTACTGGCACCACCGGTACTTTCGTGCCGAAGTTTTCCTGGTGTCTTTGTAGAAGCAACTGTTTTGCGTTTCCGTCCAGCTGCCTTGGCACCAGCGGCACCAAACACCTGTCTCCTGGTGATAGTGCCAGTGCCGGATGCTGTGAGCACAGCCTCCTTAGCAGCTAGTGGCATCAAAGTCCTATTGTTGAGCCAGGGTGCCGTTGGAACCTCCAGCTCAGCTGATGGCACTGCTAGCATTGATTTTAGTCCTGATGTGTATATTTCACTTGGACCACACTAGTGCACCAACACCCGACCTTCGCCATGCGCCAGATTCTTGACCTTGATATTACTCAATATTTCCCCCTTTTTATCGAACCTCCGTAAGGCTTACAACTATTTTACGCCTGATTGCGTGCTGTGCATTTTCTTTTAGCTTTATTTAATGTGTTTGTTTTCCATTACAGTTGGCTGCAGTACGTTTTCGTGTATGATTGTGTTGTTTGCGAATACCACTGGGCTTGCTTTGTGTTGAATAGACCTTTGCACCGACATCACTGTATAAGCACGTGACTGCAGTTAGCAAGCTTATTAGGGTATTGTTTTTTATATTTTTTATCTCGTCAAAGCGAGCTCCGTAAAAAGAATCCAGCCGATTGTAGTGATAAACAGAAACATATTATTAATTGCGCAACGAAAGTAGAAAGAATAGGCCATGATTACCTTTAGTTGTTAATGCAGTATTTACAAAATTATATTGATATACGTAATCGAGATACAATGCATGTGTATGTAGATGATGCACTCATGTGTGTGTGTGTGTGCGTTCGTGCGTGCGTGCATGCGTGCATACGCACACACATGTTTATCGTGACATAAGCATCCTCACCTTGACTGTCATTAGTATACTGTGGCCTTGACAGAGGTCGTATGCACCTCATGACGTGACTTATCCTTCAGTTCCATTCCTTGCCTTGAAAAGTATGTTATTTTCATCGTATAAAACAAGGACGTACACGCATATTGACACACGCACACACACATACACGCACGCACATACACACGTGTATTAGCGGCCCGGGAGAAACCGGTGGAAAATATGAAAGAT
Source organism: Penaeus vannamei (assembly GCF_003789085.1). Classification (NCBI taxonomy): domain Eukaryota; kingdom Metazoa; phylum Arthropoda; class Malacostraca; order Decapoda; family Penaeidae; genus Penaeus; species Penaeus vannamei. The sequence goes on along the minus strand of NW_020872375.1, from coordinate 145,594 downwards.
GATAATCCTACAGCTGAATATGATATTGGTGGAATTTGTTGTAGTCAAAAGCTTAAGTGGAGGGAGGGAGGGGAAAGGGAGAGGACGAAAGGAAGAGAGGGAAAGGGAGAGAGGACGAAAGGAAGAGAGGGAAAGGAAGAGAGGACGAAAGAGAGAGGAGAGGGAGAGGAGAACGAAAGGAAGAGAGAGAAAGAAAGAAGAAGAAGGAGACGAAAGGAAGAGAGGAGCAGGAGGAGAGGGGAAAAGAGAGAGGGAGAAGAAGAAAAAAAATAGGAGGGGAAAGGGAGAAGTAGAGAAAAGGGAAAAGGGCAGGAAAGGGAGAGAGGGAGGGATTAATAGGGAAAAAAAAACACATAAATAAAGAGGGAACGACAGAAGAGGAAAGAGGAAAGACGGGGAGAAGGGTCGGGGGAGGGCTAGGTGGGGGGGGGGGGTCGCCACGACAGTTAACCCGCGGCAAGTACAAATGCGATGTCAACGCTAATAAATGCCACGATATGCTAAGCATGTTCGGCGTTTTTCCTCCCCTTCTTTTTAACCAGTATTTTGAAATACAATGTGTAAAACGGCGTGTTGGAGTTTCCTCGCCTTCACATTGACCACCGCCCCCCACCCCCTCCCCACCTTTGCAAACTGGGCGGGTGATCTCGCAAATGTGAAGGGCTAAGTGGAGGGGGGGGGGGGGAGGGAGAGGGGGAGTGGGAGGGGAGGGAGAAGAGGCGTTGTGTGAAGAGAAGCGGTCACTTTAGTAGTTATTGTGAACTGCCATCGCGGCAAGCACCTCGCGGGGTACACAACACCTGTGCATTGTGCCCATTCATAGGTACCGAGATGCGGGGAAGGGGGAGGGGGCAGGGAGGGGGAAGAGAGAGGAGGTAGCATATGTTTGTTGTGTGTGTGGAAGGGGGGGGGTAGTCCAGGGGTATTGAATGTATGGGCAGTCAAGACCCTTTGTGGAACGTGTAATATTAGCTTTTTTGTACTCTCTACCCTCGGGCAAGGATGTTGATTAAACACGCGATGGGATGTTTGATTTCCAGGACGAAGGGAAATGGAGAAACCGTCGAGATTTTGGTTTTCGTGCAAGAATGTCATTATCTGTTGCGTGTACTTTGAAAGGTAAAGGGGACAATGCGTAGACTTCCTCGAGCCGACAGCCAGGGACGAATTTGTTGCTTTGTAAGGAGAAAGAGAGTAATGTTGAGCCCATTGAGTAGAAACGTCGAGTCCGGAATGAATTAGACGACCTTGGGTGCGCGTAACCCCCTGATGCTGCACCGAGTGACAGCCTAATCAGCTGAGTACTCGCACGCTGACTGGGGTCGGCCTCTTGTCGCGCCACATTCGGATTCGCGTCGCGGGAGGAGGAGGAGGGTGGCTCGGGGAGGGAGGGGGAAAGAGGCAGGCAGGCAGGCAGCAGGCAGCAGGCAGGCAGGCAGACAGACAGACAGACAGACAGACAGACAGACAGACAGACAGACAGACAGACAGACAGACAGACAGACAGACAGACAGACAGACAGACAGACAGCAGACAGTGAAGAAAGAGAAGGGAAGGGAGAATGAAATATAGGGGAGAGAAATGGCAAGAGTGAAGGAGTAAAAAGTGGGAAAGAGGCAAGAGAGACTATCAAATGTGTTAGAAAATGGAAAGGAAACAAAAGCAAACAGGGAAAGAAGCGCAGCAATTCGGAGGAGAAAGATGAGCCAGAGCGAGAGAAGACCGCACGCTGCAGTCGTCGCCGGGCGGGGTCGACGAAAGGATGGGTCAGCGGACACTCGAAAAAGGTCGCGGCCTTTCAGAAGTGTTAGTGTAGCGATAAGCCCGAGGCCCCTCGCGGCCGCTGACAGCTCGTAGTGACTGCGGAGATGTATCACCGAGCGTTTTAGAGGAGGATCGCCGGGCCCGCTTAATGAGTGACATGATAACGAGTATGATCAGGCATCACAACCGCACGCGAGTTGTGTGACGGCGGGCGCTCTTGCGGAACAGACTACCACATTGTGTTACAGCCTTGGCAATGATACGCTGCCACCTGCGACCGATCCTCGCGGGGCCGACGGTCTGGGATTGCGAAATGCGCCGGGTGCTCCTGCTCGTGCCCATCGCTCGTGACGTTGCGGGGCATTCCGGGCACCCCAGCGCGGTCTTGTCTGGGTCTGAGCATCCATTGAGGCGTAATGAT
>NW_020872375.1:130908-133408 GCF_003789085.1 Penaeus vannamei | reverse complement strand
CTTTTTTGTAAGTAAAAAGAAAGAAGTAGAAGATATCGGAATTAGACAATGAATGAGATATGAATGACAAGGAATGTGGAAGAAAGAGAGAAAGGAGAAGGAATAGTGAGGAGACGAGGAACGTTGAGTGGAAGGAGGGGGCGGGGCGACGGGCACTTGCTGGCTTCCCATTCTACCGACGCTTATTTCTGTACAAGCAGCGAGTCATTCATCGCAGCGTAGGCTTGCGTGTGCCGCGTGCGCGCGGTCGGCATTGTTCCTGCGAGCTAGGGAGCAGCTCCTAGACCTTGCACTCTATTGGAACCTTCAGTATTACGGAACGATTTGTTGAAAACCGTAAACTATTTATCGAACACGCACAGTCACAGCAGGGAATGAAGTGACTAATGAGCGATCGGCTTTAGGGTCGGTCAAAGATGGTCCGATGCTGTACATTACAAACAAACAAGCAAGTGGAAGGGTCACGAACCGTGTGCTTTATGCTGTTTGTGTGTGAAGGAATGTTTGTATGTAATATGCATGATACTGTATATGGGTCCCTAAGGCACTTTTGTTCTCGTGTGAACCAGTCAAATAGGCCTAACTTATTTCATACTGAAAAATCCAGTTACAAAACTTGTTCTCAGGATGTAGTAAAGAATGGATTATCTCTCCTAACTTGTTTCACTACGCTTCCGTTTTGAGCAGAGTTCTCGTATATTCAATTTCACTTGAGAATGAGTTGAATGAGTTTCAGTGCGGACACGGCGGAGGTGCAAGCACGCTAGTCGGCGGCGCCCTTGCATCGACGGCGTGAGGCAGGTGTTTGCACTGGCGTATGATTTTCAGTGAGGGAATGATCGCACGAGACGTCCCCGGAGGAGGGTCGCGAGTTCCTGTTGCAAACGCTTGGCTTAGCTTGTATCCTTTGATACTGGAGCGTCGCGTTGTAGGCCGACTCCAGAACAGATGCTATTCGGTTAGCAAGGTGTTATTCATATGGCATATAACTTCCTTGTGTTGATTTTGATGCCATGTTGGGGTTATGGTTATGCTTATTGTAGTTACACTAGTCTGTTTTGATGATGACCATGTGCGTGGCCGAGTTTACTGACGTGTTGTTGTTTCTTTGCAGCGGAGTGGGAGGAGAGTGGAGCGCGTCGTCCCCCTGTTCCTCCCCTGACGTGCTCGCCGCCGCCCCGCCCGGAGGATCTCGACGACTGCTGCACGGACCAGCGCCCCCGCCCGCCGCCCACCCCACGCCCTCGCCCACGCGCCACGCCGGGCCCAACCCACTCCGACCCCGCACTCCTACGGCAGCCATGCGGGCCAGCTGACGTGCATGGCGCCCAATGATGGCTCGGGCGTGCGGGTGGGGCGGAAAGGCGGTCACGACGGGGACCAGTTAATGGGCAGGATCGGCCCGGGCGGCCAGGTGGGCCAAGCGGGCCACACGCCACACAAGGACCGGCCTCCGGACACGCCCTCCTCACTGCCTCTGCGGGTCACGCGCCGCAACACCCCGGAGGACGTGGCGGCCCACCGTCGCCGCCGCCTGCAGGTAGGGCACATCCGCAAGCGGACCGGCGAGGACGCGACGATGGGCGGCGAGAGGCGCGCCAAGCTGCCGCGGGCGTCCCCCCCGCCCTTGCCCGTGAACGGCGTGCGGCGCGTGAACGGATGCATGAACGGGAGCGTGGAAGGCGAGGCCGCCCTGCTCGACCGGCTGGGCGGGCTGGCGGGCGCGGGGGACAAGCGCGGGCGGCACCACACCCGCACCTCGCACGCCCACAACAACCATAAACACAACGGGATCGCAGGTGACGCGCTGCACAGTGACGTCGACCACTTGTTAGGTAAGAACGGTGTCAAGTGTTTTAACGGGACACTCAATGAACGCATCAACGGCACGCTGAAGCCCGAGCGCCTGAACGGCTCCGCGAAGCCCGAGCGCCTGAACGGCACGGCCAAGTCCGAACGTTTGAATGGCACCATAAGAAGTGAACGTATAAATGGCACCGTAAGAAGTGAACGCGTGAACGGCACGGTCAGAAGTGAGCGCCTGAACGGCGCTGTTCGCCCGGAACGTGTCAATGGTGTGCGGCGAGTGAGCGGCGAGCATCACAGGCGTAAGGCAGACCTCCAGACCAACAACAACACTGAACCGCCCATGGTCCTGCCCACCACGCCCACTCTCCTCAATGACGCCCGGACCCCCCCCCGGCCGCCCCCACCCCCCCAACGCCGCCAAGCGTGTATCTCAGGGAACCCCACACCCCACTCAGGGCTTAACTTTGAGCTGTGATGCCGGTCTAACGCCGCCCACCACTGCTACCCACACCCCCTCGGCGGCCGGCCCACCAGCCGCCCCTCTCGCCCACCTCGGCTCGCTGCTCGCTAAGTCCTCCCTCCGCCCGCCTACACCAACGGCACCGCCCACTCCACTTGCAAGAGTAGGAGCAGCTCGGCCAGTTCTGGCGCTGGATCCTCTGTTCCTAGCCCCGCCCCCAGCCCGCCGAGT
>NW_020872375.1:77843-107843 GCF_003789085.1 Penaeus vannamei | reverse complement strand
TTACTTTGCTGTCAGAGTTTAAGAATCTTGTCTGTATTTTTTTCTTTTGTTATTATTATTTTTTTCACTATTTTAATTTAAGATAAATGTTGATGTATAATTTTTTTTGTCCTTCAAAGTTTGGACAAAAGTGGGGGTCTGGCTGCAGATGGTTCCATGTATGCCAACACTGCCCAGTAAGATAAGATTAATTATTATTTTATTGTATTTTATATTATCTTAATGTTTTATTCTTCTGCTGATGTTTCCTCTATGCTGTCTTCATAGGGTTGTTTTCTTATGGAATACCTGAAAGAAGAGTCTTACCAGTTTCTGGTAATACAGCTAAAGTTTTTATGATCTTTTTTGTATTGCCTCTTTTTAAAACCTAACATGTAATGTGTTAATATTATGTATTTTCATTGTTTTATTTGTTAATCACTTTCTGTTATCTTTAGAATTTCTTTTATAGTTTCTGTGCTTGATCATTCTGTCATTTACTTCGCAGAAGGTAATTTGATATTTCTATGAACATTTTTAGCCTCCCATATTGTCGTAGCCCAACATTGGTGCCATATTTTAAAAAGTTTGCCCACCCATACCGACATTACATACCCGCCTCACCAACAGATACACAGCAGTTATGCTCAATGTGATCTCTTGTAGGATGCAGGGACTGCGAACCCTGACCCCAACATTGAGTTTGGTGGAAGACAATTGCAGGCCTGAGTTGGGAATATTCTTTTTATGAAATGTCTTTGAAGTGGATTTCATTGTTGCTGCTATTTGATTATCATGAGTAATACATTCATAAGAATATTGATTTTGATTTTCATGGTTTAATGATTTTGAAAATATTGCTTTGCTTATTGTAATTGATTTTAAAATCTAAAAGTTACTTATACCATCTTTGGCCTAAATTATCTTCTACTGGACCATTAGAAACCTGGTAAGCTCAGCTTAATGCTGAGCTGCTCCGTTGTACTAGTCACTGTGGGGTGTGTAGGATTGCTACTTGTTATATGATAGGCAATTTTTATTTATCTATTTATTTTTTTTTTATTGATTTTGTTATTCTCCCTCCTTTTTGGGAAGAGCTCTATCTGATAGCCAGAAAAAGGTAAGGATCTCAACTGTTGTTTAGGGGGAAAGAAAAATGCAGCATGTTGGTGTTAATGCGACAAACAGTCGTGGTAGTTATGGATCTGCTGTCTCAGGTTCCTTATGTGATATGTATTACCTCAGCTGTTCTAAATAGTTTTTGGACAAAACTTGGGCATTTTTTACCTACTGAATCAAACAAGCCACTTGAATGCTAGTTCCAATGAATATTAGAATAGATGAGCTCTTCCTAAGAATCAAAATTTTACTTCCTATTAAACTGTGGTTGTTATTGGTGCCTGTTTAAGTTTTAAAGTTAATGACCTGCAACCCTACACACCATCCCCTCTGCCCGCCCCCTCCCCCTCCCCATGGGTCCTGCACCTCCGTCAGGCTCACAGTTGCACTCCTGTGCTGATATTAATATACCTGTTTTCATAAAAGATTGATTCTGGTTAAGATAAAAAGAATTGCCTTAATTGTCTGGAATGCAAACAAATATGTTAAACTTTCTACATAACTGGTTACAAGAATCAAATAAGTTTGCCATTGCACCTCTTGGATGATTATCAATTGTACAACATTATGGCATATATCCAGTTGGCACATTTTCTGCTGTATCAGCAGTCTAACCATTTTGCACAAAAAGAAAAAAAAAAGATTTTATGCATTTAAATGAAAAAATTGCATCAATTTTTTCAACCAGTTTTGTTGTGTGCAATGAGTGTGTGAGAGTGTAGGATCCCCCTGGACCCACCAGGTACACCTGCAGTATTCCCATACGTTGGCATGTTCATCGTTTGTTTTAGTACCCTGGGGATGGCTACAGCCTATGCCATATGCAAAATATACATCCATTTTCAAGTTTGTTTTCATATGTTTTATCCTAACCTGTTAGGATTAGGTTATTCTTGTATTTATTTATGTATTTCTTTACTGTTGCCTTCAGTACAATGTAACTTATCTTCTGTCAATGTCATGTGTTTATCATTGACACTACTGCTGTTATGTTGATTTTTTTTGTACTTTTTTATATTATATACTCACCCTCAGTGTCCATAGCACAATGGGAAGCAAGGCAGATCAGAAAGAATAGTGTACAGTATATTCTTCATTTTGATGAAATATAGCAGTAATGGGATACAAGAAAACAGATTAATAAGTTGCCAAGACAGATGTGTGAGACAGACGTCATGAGATAGGTTTAGAAAACAAGTACTATCACATATGTAGAAAGACAAGACGTGCCAAGAGACTTAGTATGAGAGATGTTCTAAGCTAGATATACTAAGGGAGCTGTAATAATAAAACAGTTAGCATTGGTCAGACAGTGGATGTGGTGTTTGGGCTGTCACAACATGGGCCAATTTGAACATGTTCTGCTTGTGGTAGATGATGCCATTAATATGATGAGGTTGTATTTTTAGGCAGTACTAATTGTAATGACTAATGTTCAAATACTATTTACTTTTTATTTATTTATTACCTTTTTTTCTGTGTAAGTTACAGGGCACAGCTCCTGATGTACTTAATTTAGGGGTGCCCCATAATGGTTTAATGATATCCGAACATCACTGTTAAAAAGGGTGGATATATATCATGTTTACTGTTGTGTTAATTGTGTAACAACCATGCTAGTACTGGTTAAGTTCAGATTATCCTCATTTTTTTGTAATTTAAAGAATCAATAATTATTTATTCCCTCATGTTCAGTTCGCTCAAGTACTGTGTATTGAAAAATCTTTTTGTGCTCAATTTAGTTTGATTCTCATTATTATCTATGTGGCTGTGTAATCCCTGAAAGGCCGGGGGTTTGTTACACAATAGCTAACTTTATACACATTAATGATATTGATACACATAGTAATTTATAGTGGCAGCAGTACAGAAAGTATTTAGAATTATACCAATCAGGCAACTCAGAAAAAGACATGTAATTCATGAATTGTACAGTCACTGATAGTTAATGAAGGTTGATCCTTTGGCACATTTATGTACATTTGTATGTGACTTTATTTAGATTTCCATTAGATACATTTAAAGACTGTAGGTGAATAAATAATTGTTTTGTAGTAAAACAAAAAAGAATAAAAAAAAAATCAAAGGAACAGTCCATATTACCTATCATTCTTGGCTGCCATTAGTTGAATTGTTGAAATATAGCAAAATTGTTGCCATATTGCTACCAGTTATAAAATATTTTCCATGACTCATTCCTAGATCCCATGACAGAAACTTTCAGACTTTGTTATGGGATACTGTCTCAATACCTCCCTCCCCCCATAGTTGTTGATACACTCATAACCCTGGCCACAGCATATCCAGTGCCTTTCCTCTGCAGTAGGGAACATATCACAGCTTCTTATGTTCAGTTAGGTCCCTACTTGTATTGTAGGGCTGGAGCAAGTTTAATACACATGAATTTTGGGTGTCATTGAAAAATGTATGTGTTTTCTTAGTACAGGTCATCTGCCTCCAAAGCAGGTATCATTGCCAAGTAAAAGTAAAGATGACTAGAAACCTTAAGCAAGAGGCCATCGGTGCTAGGGACAAGTTGCACCTGTACTCAGAATTTATATTACATTACTGTTTATGCATTTTTCAAAGCCCCTTATCTCAGCACGTCAGCGCCCAGGAGCTGAAGTTAATGGTAACTGTACAAGTTATTCATCACATATAATCCATAAAAGAAGAAACAAAAGAATACTGACCATTTCCATGTACCGGTTGTTCAAAATTCATCCCAGTATATATGTATCCCTAAAACTGGAGATCTCAAACATTAGATGGTTTTTGTTGAATGTTTAATTTTAGTTATGTCTTGAGTGTCTGTTCCAGATACCTTTGTTAATATAGTGATACTTGAAACTAGCACTGCCAGTAACAGTCAGGTTATGGATTAATATTAACACTAAGGATATCTGTCGTTAACAAGTGTGCCAGCTACATATTCTGCCTATTATTGCAAATGAAACAGCTCTTTTGTGATGCAAGTTTCTGATAATTTTACTCATCTCATGGTGCTTGTGGTGTGCAAGGAAAAAAACATTCCATTGCAAAGGTGCCCATGAGGTGCCTTGGAGATATGAGATAAACCATGCATTTGAGTTTTATTCCAACTCATTTTCATAGTTCTCATTGATTGAAAAATGTAAAATGTGCTTAACAGAAAAGGAAAAAAAGTTGAGTTAAGCTGCCTGCCTGGGAAGTGTTGATAATGTTCATATGGAAATCTGCCATGGTGCGCTGATGTTGCTTGTGATGTTAATGATCTCTTACAATGATAACTAATAGAGGCTCATTGTAGGTCCATCACTGCCAAGGTTTGGAAGCCAACAGTGTACCCACTGCCATGCATACAAGTGAAACTAATGTTAATTAATATTAATTTATTTTGCTGGACCATGGTGTGAGAAGGCGTGTGTTCCTTATACTCAGGGTTGTGGTATGTTTGTACTCTCAAACTCAGAAAATTTATTATTTATATCAATTATTCCAGAGCAAAAGTTTGAAGCCTGATCATTAAAGAGCATGAGAGCACAAACAATGACATCAATTAGCCCTGTGGTACAGTGTGTAGAATAAATGTGACATGAAGAGAAACTGTATGTCATTCTACCTTATTTCAAACTATGGCACTTTACTCGAGTGTCCAATGAGAACCATGACTAAAGCCTAAGTATATTATGGACTCTCAAAAGCCCCATAGAAGATTATAAATAAACATACTTATTCTGGTTCTTAATGGAAATTTTGTTTTATCACCTCTGAATGTAGCTTCCTGAGAAAGACAGTTAACAGTATGTAATTCACTCATTTGATATTAGTTTCAGAGACCATGAAATATAGAATATACATTTTTGTGTCTGTAAAATATGGCACAATATGCATGTTGTCAAAAGAAGTACTTTTCATAAAATGTTGAGAATATAACTGATTCTATTTAACTACATATTTTTTGTATACTTGTTCAGATAACAGAAAATGCCACCTGAATATCAGAATTCAGCAACAATTACATAACAAAATTCCCAAAATTCTCATATATCTGGTTTTAAAGAATTGTTTTATGAAACACAATCATTATACATTGTACATCATGAGGATGGCTATGTTTTAAAATCATAGTCCCCCTAATCCCATGTCCGTTGTTGTAGTGGGGGATTTAGGATGGTTAATGGTTAAAAAGCAAAATAAATGTGCTAGGCATCTAAGGTCATATAGCAGTATAGGTAAGTATATTAGGGTGAAGGGTGATAGTTGCTATGCGTAAACTATCTAGAGTGATCTTGAAAGGTTAAAGATGGGTAAAGAAGTTGCTGTGTTAATGGGCTATGGTGGGTTAAGGTAAGGGAATTACATAAGTGTTTCACGTGTGTATCCAGGAGAGTGTGGAAATGATAGAGGGGATGGGAGGGGGTTGGGTTGTGTTGGGAGAAGTGGTGTAGGGGGAACATGAGTAGGAGGAAGATGGGTGTCGGAGGATGGATATCGGCATTAGTTAAACTTGAGGGGGATGGGTGGTGTTGGGAGGGAGTAGGAGGAAGGGCTGTAGGGGAACATGTGCAGGAGGAGGATTGATCTCGGTAGTAATAGGAGAATGGATATCGGTAGTAGGCGGAATCGAGGGGGTTAGGTTCTGTTATGTAGAGGTGAGTGTGCGGTAGGGGAAGGAGGGGAATGTTTAGTCTGTCTGCTGTGGGCAGTGCGGGGAGGGAGAGGGATGGTGTTGGGGCTGTAGTTGAGATTGGAGTGTCTAGGTTTAAAGTGGCAAAAGAATTTGACTGGGGGAGGTAGAATGTAGAAGTGAGGAAGTAAGTAGGTATAGGGGAGGGTGTAGGAACATCTTGAGGGGGAAGAGCAGAGCGAGCGACATAACTAGAGTAGGGAGTGTAAGAGAAACCTTGTCGGCGTGTTTCCTGTCTGGCTTCACGTAGAGTGAGACCATTCTTGTATTTGAGAGTTGCTACCTCAGACTCGAACTTGTAAGTGGGACACCCTCTATAAAATACATTATGGGGGCTGCCGCAGTTAGCACATGTGCGGATTTGTGCAGGGCAGTTTGATCAGTTATGACCGGGTTGGAACACATGGGGCATCGGTCTGTGGAGCGGCAGTGTTTGACAGGATGTCCAAAGCGCCAACAGTTTTGACATTGACGGGGAGGAGGTTGGTAGGGTCAAACAGGAAGGGACTGTCCATCAATGTAGATACTAAAGGGAAGGTCATGTGTACTGAAAGTAATTTTGGCAATGGTGGGTTTCTTTCGATGACCTCTAGGAGGAATGGAGTAACACTACTTATATCACATTGCGGTCTTTGAGGCAGCAGAGTAAATACTCTCAACAATCTGAACAATCGATATCCACAGGTCAGCTTACTTGGGAGATAGAGACAGTTCCACTACAAGTATTAAGAGTTGGATAAGGTTCTACAGGAATGGGATTGCCAGAGAAATCGGTTAGATTTGATAGTGCTATAGCTTGTTTCAGAAAGGGACTCTGCCCACTTGTTCTTGGGGACAGTGTTGAAAGAGAAGGGTGTTGCCTGAGTAAGGAACTGAAGAGGGGATCACGAAAAATGCGGTTGAAAGAGAAGGGTGCTGCCTGAGTAAGGAACTGTAGAGGGGATCACAAGAGAATCGGTCCCATTTGTCTGGGCTAAATAGAGTATTTAAGATATTGGTAGTGTGGTGGGTGGTAGAAGGACGGGGACGTGTGGAAGAGGGGGGTGGGGGGTTAGTATTACGGAGATGGAGAATAGGGCTGTAAGGTAGTAATAAGGGAAGATGAGATGATTGGTGAAGAAGGCAGTGGGGGGTAAAGTTGATAAAGTTGAAGTTGGGAGAGAGGAGTCTCGACTTGGGTGGATAATGCACTAGTAGGCATTGAGGAGTGGGTATTAGTTGTAGTGTTCAGAGGCATGGTCAAAGGAGAGCCGGGAGAGTTTGAATCGGTGGGGCTATTTGTTGAAGGGGCAAGCCTCGTTGCCTGTAATGTGGGTATTACTTCATTACTGGCCATGGGAAGCCTTGGCTATGTTGGGGCAATAAAAAGTCCACCCCTCAGTGTCCCCTTGAGGGGTAAGGGGTAAACAAAACGGGAATACCGTGCCCATGGTTCCCTCAGGCCGTTCAGGACTGGCACAATGTTAGCCTTTCAACTTTTCAGCACGACTCTTACACCTTAGGGTGTAGATAGTAGAAGGGGTTTGGAGAAGGCACGGAAACGAAAGACCTGGAGGGAGAAAAGACAAGAAATTAGTTGCGTCGAGGGCTGAGACCCAAGGCTGGGGAGCTCCCTGCATTGGGTATCATTCTCCGTCTCTTAAGCCCCCCCCCCCCCCCCACGACAACAACGGGCACGGGATGGGGGGGGGGGGCTTAGGAAACGGAGACCATGTTGGGGAACTCCCCTACCTTGGTCCTCAGTCCACGGCTCAACCAATCTTGCAAAGTTCCCCCCCCCCCCTTTCTTATCCTTGTCTTTCTCTTCTTGGAGAGCCATGGGCACGGTATTCCCGATTATTTGCCTAGCCCGTACCCCCACCGGGACCCTGAGGGGTGAACCGTTCCTTCCATAATCCAGGCTTACCATGGCCTATAATGGTTTTGTGCCCTTATTAGGGGCATCTAGGCTTCTTCCTTTACCAACGAGCCGCACTCTTCCGGTTCTCCGGTGATCCTTTGATCACGATTTCAAACATTGCTACCACTACCACACTCCTCGATACATAAAGACCTTGCTCGATACCTGCTGTCAGCTCAGTACATCACCCAAGCTACAAAGAACATTCCTTCCCTCCCAATACCTTCACTTTCTACCTCTTTGTTCTCTATTACTACTATTTCCCCCAGTCCCATGTCTGTTATGGGGGGGGGCATAGGAGACGGAGCTAAGGTCAGATGTTGGGGTATCGCCTTTGACTTGGGCCTCTGCCTTCTCCAACTTCTTCCGTCCATTTTTTAAGGTGTAAGAGCCATACTTAAAGGATAAATGGCTGGCTTTGTGTCAGTCTTGAACTGCCTCGGGGAACCATGGACACAGTATTCCCTTGGTAAGCATCTACCTTATCCGTCATGGGTACCCTGAGGGGTAGACCATTCATTTCTCTCATTTAACACAGACAGCCTGACCTCCAGACTGCGCGCTCTCCCCGCTCGCTCATTGTGCGGCGGCCCTCGCCAGGGCTCGCTATCGCGGTTACCATCCAGTCCTGATGTCTTGTATCGTGTTTATTTCTACTCGTGTGTGTAGCCCTTACCAATAAAGAGTATCACCTTTTATACGCAGTCTACGACAAGGTCAGACTACTCGTCTACCTCGTTTACTCTGATGCAGAATCAATACAGTACTACACTGTCCCCCATAAAGGCCGACAAAAGTCCTCCACCAATATTGCCAAGATTACTCTCCATACACATGACCTCCCCATGATATTTATAATGGATCAGTACAGTATTACAGTATTCCCCCTAAAAGCAATATCGCCAAGATTACCTTCCCATAATGTTTATGTATTGGCGGAGAGTCCTGCCCTGTCTGACCATATCAACTCCTCCCCCATCAATGTCATAGATGATACCGTCTTGGCCACCCTGCCAAATACGGTCGCTCGACAGCCTGCTGTCCTTTGTGTCCAGCCTGGTCATGATCTTTCAAACTGCGCATATGTGCGCAATCACGCACATATGCCAATTGCGGTGGCTCCCATAATGCATTTTATTGTGGCTGCAAGTTTGAGTGAGAAGTGGCAGTTCATATTCAAACTAGGTCTCACTACACGAGGTAAGACAGGAAGCACGCCTACATCTCCCTAGCCTCTCTTCCTACTTCATGCGTTCCCACTTCTAGCCCTTTAAATCAAATACTCTTGACATTCACAATCTAGACAATGCAAGTCTACCAAGTTCCTAGTGTCTAACCCCACTTCTCGCTCTATCCGTCTTATCAGACACTAAACGTTCCATTGCATCTCCTACCACATTCTCTCCAACACCTACCTCTTCCTCTGCTCATCAGACGTCTGTTTCCAGTTCTATCCCTCATAATCTAATTTATTTATTGAAAACATTCTGCCGCGTCAACATCTAAGATCATCGAGAAGGGTCATACAGCATTATGACAAAATCTTGTAGCAAAAGGGTTAAAAATGAATTAATTAGGACAAAATATGTTAGATGTCAATGGTTCTAGTGTTGTAGGTTAGTATGGTAGTAAAAAGAATAAAAAGGAAATAACAGAGTAAGAAGGCCGTTCAGGGCTGACAAAACCAGCCTTACATCCTTTCAGCACGGCTCTCGCACTTTAGCATGTGGATAGAAGGGCATGAAAAGAAAGAAAAGGAGAAAGGAGTAGAAAAGCATGCAAAATTAGTAGAGGCGAGGGCTGAGGCTCAAGGTAGGGTTGATCCCCTCATTGGGCTCCAGTCAGTCTCCAAAGTTCCCCACGACAATAATGGGCTTCAAATGGGGGTGGGGGAGGGCATAAAGAGACCATTTCTCAGACCTTCCCACCCAATTCCCTTTCAGATATTCGCATTTGACTAATTATGACCCACCCCCAAAACATGCCTATCCCTCAACCACCTCCAATCTCTCTGCTCTGATTCCCTTTACACTTAAAACTGACAGCAGACACCCATCCATCCACCTCCTCCTCTTATACACCTCTTTCTTCTACTCCCCGTCCCTGCTCAATCTACACGCGCGCAACACCCTACATTTGATCTAGTTGGCTTTAACCCCCATTTTCCCACTTCAGCTGATCCCTCATCACCCTTTTCAGTACCATACAACCCTACAGTGCTGTATGACTTGACGTGTAGCGTATTTAATCAACTCACCCGTCTTTATCCTCTTCCCTATATCTTCCTATAGTGCTACAAGAATTTTGATGTCTAGTACATTTATTTGCTTTATAACTATTAACCATTTAATCGGCCAGTGTTAATGGTTAAACAAATTGATGTGCTAGGCATCAAAGGGCATATAGAACACTATAGTAAAGCATTGTGGCGAAAACGGTAAAACGAGTTAACGTTTATGATAATGTGTGTTAAATTTCAAAGGTTTTAGAGCGCTATGGGATAGTATGGTAGTAAAAGGGTAAAGAGGGAAGCAAATGGAAGGCAGGGATTAGTAAAATGAGGAAGGGGTTAAGGGCATTCGGGGGATTAGATCAAATGGAGAGTATGGGAAAGGAAGATGAACATTGTACGAAAATAAGTAATGAACGGGTGCTAAGGGTAGAAATGGGTATCGGAGATGATGATGATGATGAAGAATCCGGGAATAAGATAGGGGAATAGAATAAGGTGGTGAAGTAATCAGGAAGAATGTCAGGAGGGGAAGGATCCGGAGGACGACACTTCCGACATAAGGAACTCCTGTGATCATTCAGGTGGGAGGGGTAAGGATAATGAGGATGAAGAGGGGATGGTGCACATAGGGATAGGGAGGATGGTGTGTGTTGGGAGAGAGTGGGAGATAGAAGGGTAAGGGGAACTTGAGGATAATGGATAGATATCGGCAATTACTTTTAATGTAGAAGGACTGGAGATATCGGCAATTACTTTTAATGTAGAAGGACTGGGAATAGAGAGATTGTAAGGTGGATGAGAAAGTTTTTTGGAGGTCACGGTTTATGGTTAAAAATCAAAATAAATGTACTAGCCATTAAAGATCATATAACACTAGAAAAATGTAAAAGGGTAAAGTGGAGGTTTACTTTATTAAATGTGCTACACATCAGTCATATAGCAGAACAAGAACTGAAAGAGGCAAAGGGTGGGTAGGGCTAAGGAAGGGAAAAACAGGAATGATTAGATCAAAATTGTCAAAGGAAGAAACGTGGGGTTCTGCGAGGCTATCTTCAGGGTGAGGTTGTGATTGGCAAAAGGAAAAAGGGGGTTTCAGTGCAATTAGACTAGTTTCTGGAGAATTGTCAGGAGGGAGAAAATCCAGGATGGGGGTAGTTGTGACATAGTGGAATCATATGTGTATTCAGGAGGAAGTGGAAGGGTCAACAGCGAAGGATGCTGCAGATGAAGCAGGGGGGAATGGGAGCTGTTGGGAATAGGAGGGGGGGTTGATGGTTAATGGTTACAAAGCAAAATAAATGTGAGAGCTGCCACTTTAGACTCAAACTTGTATTTAGGGCAGCCCTGTAATATACATTATTTGAGGCACCCCAATTGGCACATGTGCACGACTATGCAGAGCAGTTTGATCAATCATGACCAGGTTGGGAACAGTGGCAATAGGGCTTTGGAGTGGCATTGTTTAGCAGGGTGGCCTATATGTCAACGATTCTGACTCTAGGGGTAGGTTGATGATCGACCAGGAAGAGATACCCCACCAATATAAACATCAGAGGGGAGGTCATGTCTACTGAAGGTAATCTTGGCAATACTGGTGTACTTTTGGTAGCCTCTGGGGGGGAATACTGTAGCATTGTACCAATTCAATATAAAATGGTGGAGGTCAAGTCTACGTTAAATAATTTGGGGAATACTGGCTGAGGACTTACGGTGGCCCCTACGGGAATGGCGCATCATTGTATTGATACTTCATAATTAAAGAGGCAGTTGAGGAAATCCTTTCCAGTCTGACCAATTCTTTGTAGACAGGACAGTCTGCTGGGGAGATAGACAGTTCATCAATTACAACTATTATTGACTTCACTGGCAAGCCCATTCATGTGTGTAAATAATGCTTTAGCTTGGCATATGCATGTAGGTGTGGCAAAGCAGAAGCAATCAGGGCAGTTTTGGAAGGAAACTTTTGCCTACTTAGGAGTTAATAATTAGGACACATGAGGTGTCAAAAGTTGTAGAGCACTGTAGGATAGCCTAGTAGTAAAATGGTTTAAGAGGGAAGAGGAAATCCAGTATGACAGCCTTTTATCCTTTCAGCATGTCAGAAGAGGAAAGAAAAGGAAAAGGGAAGGGAGAAAAAAGACCATGCAAAATTAGTTGAGGCAAAGTCTCAACTTAGACTGAGGCCCAATGTAGGGGACTGTTCTCTCTCTCAAGCCCGCCCACGGCAAGCAAAGGATTGGGGGGGGGATGAATAGTGTAACACTGTACTGCCACTGCATCATAGTCAACGAGGCAGGCAAGCAAAACTTTTCAGAGTCTGACCAGTCCTTATCATAGAGACAGCAGTCAGTTGAGAAGGAAACAGTCCCACTGAAAGTATTAAGGGAAGAGTGAGGTTGGGCAGGAATAGGTTTGCCAGTGAGGTCAGTCAGGGTAATCATGACCTGATTATTTTCTTGAGATGGTAGTTTCTAACTGTGACAAAGTCTGAACGATCAGAGCTGTGAAAGGAAACTTTGCCTATTTGTTTTATAGAGACATTGTTGGAAGAGAAGGGTTTGTAGAGTAAGTGTCTGTAGGGGGAGTCCAGAATTAATCTTATTTGGCTGGACTAAAGAATATTCAAAGATTTGCAAAAGTGGAAGCAGCAGAAGGATAAAGGTGGAGGGACAATGGGAGTGAGGTAGTCCTATTGGGAGGAAAAAATGGATAAATAGTAGTGAGAAGGGGGGGTAGACAAAGAAGGCAACTGTGCAGTAAGAGAAAGGTTATGTAATGATCTGGGAAGTATTCAGAATGGATAGAGTTGACAGCAAACATTGAGGAAGGATTATTATACCAGTCGGAGCCGTGATCAAAGGAGAGGCAGGTCAGGAAACGAGAGAAATCAAATTAGATAGGCTAGATGAAGGGACAAGCCTTTAATGCCCCTAATAATTATGGATAAAAATATCTCCATAATTGGCAATGGTGAGCTTGAAATAAAGAAAGACTGTCCCCAGTACATTTCAGTTTGCCCTTTACATATTTTCAGGAAAGTAATACTAAAAAGATTACTTTATAATAACATTTATTTCAACTTCCACAACAAGGAATGTTTCAGTGTAACACTGAGAACCCCATTACCAACACTGACAAAAGCTTGACAAAACCCTGACAAACTTGTTGGCTCATAACAGCTGCTGATGCATTTTTGTACAGTCTGCTATCAGACTAAAATATCAAAATAAATAACAGACTAGATGTTGTGATTAAGCTAATCATAACACTTTCAGCACAGAAATATGCAATCTTGCATTCTCAAACTCTTGAATGCTATATACTATAATGCTATAATACAGCAGAAATATTGTACCAGTAACCCATAACTAGCATGTCAGGCTATGTCAAGACAAGTAAAATGGTATTTGTAGTTGTATTCAACAGAATAACCATACAAGATTAACGAAATGTCATAAAAAACGAAGCATTTTTACTCCTGCTTAGGAACAAAACAGATGGAAGCTTGTTGATCAACAACTTACATCACTTTTCAAATATATAAAAAGTATCAAAGAAAGAGAACATTAAGGAAGTTACTTCATAAGTGCTTCTAAACTTTCTTCAATAGAATCAAATTATTCTACAACACACTAGACCCGGGCTTTGAGCAAAAAAAACAAAAAACCCTAAACTGTCTCAGCTCAACTTTCCCTTCCATTTCCCCTTTCAGAAATTAGTTATTAACCATATATGGGAATCTTCAATTCTCAAAACTAGAAAAAAGACCAACAAGCTTCAAACACAATATTTTTTTCATAGAACATAGAAACATTTTTGAAGCATACTTCCTGTACTAATTCATAAGATAATGCTGCCTTAAAAATGCCAAATAAACAACAGCATTTTTAAGTTAATCTTCTGTATTTGTACATTTAGAACAAGAAACTAACATCTTTGTCCAACCATTTGTACTATGATTCTCTTTTGTTTAAAGGTTTGTTTACATTAGCTGAAACTGCAAAACTGATATTGCCAAATCTAAATATGTAAACATTTGCACTTTCAAGAAATCTGATATACTGATGAACAGTGACAAAACAAATTCTATAATAAATCCCCTTTCTTTTCCCTGTCTATCTCTGACAACAAATATGTTTATGATAACTGCCCATTCTTGGAATGATTTAAATAATTTCATGTACAGTTGCACCATTATCGTGGTAAATAGCCAAGAGATTTTAAAATTCTCTCTTCATTTTAAATTATAGAATGTTTTAAATCTAGATATATCTAGAACAAAATTCAACAATACAAAGAAAAACTAATCAACAAGTAAAATAAGAAATGCATCAGTTCACATAACTGAGACGTCATAGGAATTGATACTGAACATGGTCTATGGACGGACATAAATATTTTACAGAACTCAAAAATTATTGCACAAAATCACACCTAAACCAGTACTTATGGAACTAGGCTATTGTGATGACACAATGCTGTACTTTATTGGAAAATTCCTTATTCAATTTGCTGCAAATTGTGCTGCTAAACGTCGCTTTGTGCGGAGTTTTGGTGCCACTGGTGTTGAGGTGGTGTTACCTTCACCTTTATCTGCATCACTGTTGCAGCTGGACACGTGTCATCAGCCTCTTCACAGATTACACTGCTTGATGTCTGTTCGAAAATGGACAGCTTAGTATACATCATATTTTTTTATTTTTTCAAAACAAGCAGCAGAATAATAATTCAGGAAAATTAACTTGTCTAAACCCATCCTCAAGCCATCACTCATACTCTTCTGGCCAAATCCTCACTGGCTGAGAGATAAGACTACCAAATACACAGATGATTTATATAACTTCATATCAAATAATATAATATAATGGATATACTGCTAGAATTCCTATACACCAAGATTTTAAAATAGCATAAAAGGAAAACATCTAGATTTGAATGGGTGTTTGTGTGTTCTGCTGCATCGCTTTACAGGTGTTCAGTGAGATGACAATGACAATGCGAGCCATCCTGTTTTTAGCTTTTCATCACCTCTCCTACAAACAGTTTGGGCCCAAGTTTCAGAAGTGTGGAGCCCTGTGCATCTGTAAACATTTGAGCAAATGATGAAGTGGAAAATTTGCATGCCTGGCTGTGGCTTGTTCATAAGTTCCAAACCACTCCTTGACTTTTGTAACTAAAAGCCCAAAGCAACAGTTTTTTAATAAAAAGCAATTCAAGTATTTGAAGAAAAAGCATTTCCTAGAAAATAAGAGTGACACATCGGTTCACAAATTTAACATGCTTTTATATAAAGTAGTAAAACAAAGAAAGAAAGAAAGAAGAAAAAGAAAGGGAAGAAAAAAAAATCTCCAGCAAGGAAGTAATACGCTTTCGTTGGGAAAATGTTATGTTTACTGTAGTTTTGATTTGTGAAATTCCCTCAAAATTATTTACTATTTTTTTTTTTTTATAAACTAATGCTAGCAATATGGATGATATTTTCATAGGCCCTATCATTATAATGCAAATAGCATTAGTAATATAATACTTTAAATAATCAAGGAAAATGGGAAATAAGTGTGGTATACATGACTAGTAATTGACTCCTAGATAACCAAGCCATCTATACATAAACTTCAGTGATAAACTTAAAGCAAGCTTAGAGAAAGAAAAGAAGGGGATTGGGTGGTGGGTGGGGAGAGAGGGAGAGAGACTGGAAACTATACAAAGCATTAATAGACCATGAATGAAATTATTGTCTTTGGTATATCATCCCACTATACAAAAATTAAAAAAAATTATGTGCTATTAAAATTATTACCTGGTTACAATTATCAGGAGCAGTTACTTGGGCTGCCATTTGCTCCTGGGGATGCATTTGTGTGAAAAGCTCCGGGGGTGGCAACTCGCTAGCACTCGGGGGTGCTGCATATTCCTCATTCAATTTACCCGCCTGAAAAAGAAAGCATGAGGGGTTACACACTTGAAAGTTAATTAACTCCTAAATCCTGCAAAATTTACTAGCTATTTATCCCAAATGCATTGCCTGTAGTGGAAGCCAAACTTTACTTTATGTTAGGAATAATATATTATACATTTCTTTATGATGTATGACAAAAGCATTAAAAATATTTTCTTACAAATGGAAGATACATATGAAGATGCATTACTTTTTAATTTCATATCCATCCACTTAAAAAAAAAAACTATTTAAAAACCACAACCTGAACTTCATTACATTTCAAAAGTTAACATACCCAATTCTGAAATTCAGTTTTCTAGTGGCTTCACACATTAAAAATTGCTCTGCTCTACACATGCACATTTTGGTTGGAAAATAGGTCTGGACATGTTCATAGATTTTTAAGCATTTCATTATGTAGCAACTATCAACCCCTTACTTAATCAGTACACCTATAGCTGTCCTAGAAATCCTATCATCATGAGAGGAAACATGTATACATGTTATCACTTGCTCTAGTGAGTGAGAGGACAGTCTGGCTTTACACAGTAAATTCCCTGCCGGAAAGTAATAGTCACCAGAATAATTGATACACAAAATTATGCCTCATCAGTGTAGGGTTAAAGAACAAGAGCAATATAAATGTAATGTATACACATACAAAAAAGGCTAACATCCATCCTACATACACAAAGAAAGAGGCCAAAAATAGTTGCTTCCGATTATAAATTTCTTGCATACTTCAAGAGGATGCAGTATACAGTAGTCACCCTAGACTACAGATTATGCTGTATTTTGCAGTTACAAATCTATTGATAGTAAATGATAAAGAAATGGGATACTTCACAGCTTGTTTCATTCCATTAATATAGCCTTTATTTAGGTAAAAAGAATAAATAAATAAAATAAATAAATAAGTCTTTCCCTTTCAAGCATTGATGACATGTGTGTCAATTAACATTTATGCTCCCCATGACACCGAATCCACATGCTGGGTGTCAAGTATTGTCTATCCCATAACATGCGTGTTAACCCATTGGCGCCGGGTGTCACGTATGTACATGCCATGGCTGTTGTGGACCAAACGCCGGTGGCATCATACCATGCCCATTCCCACGCTACTGGCTCGTCGGACGGAGGTTGTTTTTTCCACTAGTAGCGGCTTCATTTATATAGTAAAGATTTTAGGCAATGGCACCTAAAGTGAAGGTAAACCTTCAACATTTTAATATTTTTATAAATTTTAGCAAAATAAAAGCTTTTAGGTGCTATATGTCGCTCACAAACTACGATCGAGCAGGGCGCAAACAGGGGAAACTGCCAGTGCACGCCACAAGCCGGCGCATACATAAACTTGACAAAATTTTTACCCGTTGCTGATGGGTTAAACACCTTTGATAATCCTCCAAAAGTCTTTTCAGCCTCTGACTGACCATGGCAGAGATGGTATTACAGAAAGTGGGGGGGGGAAAAAAAAAAAAAAAAAAAAAAAATTAATCACATCTGACATTTAGGTAACCTTCCTATTGAATTGGTCTTTACAACGGCAACGACCAATTTTAAATCAAATCAAATTTACCCATGCTCTGATGTACTGACCATTGAGTCAAGTGTAGCGGTAATATTTCAATCCTTACTTTTACGGCTATTTTCAAACGTTAGTGCTTTGTACTTGGTAGAAGTACAGATCACTTTGTAAGCTACATAATATTACCAGTGAGTTTCGATAGAAGCATATTTCGTGCGCAAAAGGATAAAACTTATTTTTTTTTTAAAGATATATTTCACAAAATATTTCGTCATAAATCACCGATATAATTTTTTTTCTGATAAAGGTATAAAAGTGTTACTTGAACATTCACGTACTCATTAGGTGTACCTGGGCGCTCACATTAGTGATGCACATGCCCAGGTGTTTAAACGGGTCTCCCGTCAGCTGTAAGACAACAAGCCACAGCAGAGCTTTAATAGTTATTTGGTAGTTTCCTCATCAATGTACCTATACTATACACTAGCTAACACAATTTGACCCCCCCCCCCACCTCCCATCTTGGACGGTCTCAAACCAGAGGTCTGGCAAAAATTAAGCAGTTCCTTTTTCTATTTATTCATTTTTTATTGTCCATCAGCACTATTTCTCCTAATATATATGGGTGTCCCATATATGAGACACCCGGAAAAATAAACATTGCTGGGCATCCCGCCAGTGTGATGTTGGATCGGAGCTCGTGCTCCCACAAACTACTGAGTGAGCCATGAGCAAACAGGGGAAACTGTCAATGCATGTCAACAATCCTGAGAGTATGTTCACTTGCCAAACTTTATCTGGTGTTATAGGTTTTAATATTAATCAATTTTACACATGCTCAACACTACCACTTTTGGGGGCAGTCCCTGTTAGTGAATCAAGATTTATACCAATCTTTCCATGGTAAGTCCGCTAGAGCTAGCATTTCATCTAGCTGTCCCTGCATACTCCTTGGAAGCAAGTGTGATGTAGAACTAATTGTCACATTTCTAAGCATAATCAAGTGAACATTGTCATTTCTACATAATTCATCTAACTGTGGGGTAGAGGGTTAGTATCATTGGTAAACCTTTAAAATAAAAGATAAAAGCAGTGCTGCAGAGGGGGGGGGGGAGAAGCTTATCACATGATCAGAATTAAAAGACTTCCATTACTTCAATGTCATGGAGTAAAAATTTAACTATAATTAATATCATGTGCCATTATTTGATAAGATATTGTTAGTACACAAGAATATCAACAGTAATATAATTGGATGCAGAATGAAATAGTAAAATGTAGTATTGTGATGAAAAGGGAATATTAGAGCCTCAAAATACACAGGAAACTACAAAAATTTAATCTGTAAATAAAATTTCTAACGGTATTCGAGCACATTCATAGAAAATAAGGAGGACAGCTCTCCTACTAATTACTAGCCAAGAGGTCTGATGTGCAGGACTGAATTATCTACATAAATTTGCTGGACTACAAGTCCCACCACCAGGGCAACCCCAATTCTGTTTAAAGACTTATGGTTGGTCAAATCATCATGCCCTAACATGAGGCTGCTTTACTTCAGCAGACTGTACCTGCTTGGAGAGCTCATCGAGCATATGTATGGAGATCGGGGGTGCCATGGTGCCCAGCAATGGGGCTGGGGGAGTGGAGGATCCCAGGGACCAGCAGGAGAGGCTGGCATACTTCCCCAACTCATGGGAAGTGTTGGCACCTAAACGTGGAAATGCATTTCATCCCATTCATACAATTCTCCTTTTCATCGTAATTCAGTTGGGAAAGTTAAAGCTCAAGACAAAATTTTAAAAGTTCCTCTTTCTTCCTTTAAGAGTATATATGCACTTACCATGTAGTGAGCAGGGGACAGTGGGGGCATAACTGGGTATTGAGGTGACCACATCTGGCCCCACATAACTGAACGCCTGTTGGTGCTGGAGAGCCAGGATAAACCTTTAAAACAGAAAACAATGGTTAACATATGTCAACCAAATTTGTTGAATGGAATTAAGTAAAAATTCACATCTCTCAATGCTGCCAATTTCTTCAGTTTATAGCATATCTCCCTTCACCTGAAATTATGAAACTCCCCAGGCATTCAACCCATGTTGCAAGGGACAAGACATACCACAGGTGATGAAGGCTGGTAGGAGGGATGGGGGGTTGGAGCATTCATTCCCATCATTAAGTGACTGTTTGAATTAGCTTCTGAAAAGAAAATGTCAGCAAAATTATGCCTAAATTTATGCTGTAATACAGTGACTAAAGTATATGAAGATCAATGCAGACTTGATATATCTTTAACAATTTAGTCTATCATAACGTGCCTGTATATATAAAGTAGTTTGGTATGGATAACTAGAAATATGAACTTGGAACAGAAGATTTTCCTGACTAGCATTTGGACCAACAAGTTTTTGTTTAGCAAATTAATTTCAGCTGAGAGTAGGAAACTAGTTCTGGGAGGTCAAAAGGTCCCCAAAATGACCTACCTAAAACCACTGGACAAACACTACAACCTTTCCAGATATGACTTATTGAAAATCTTAAAATGGTAAAAGATATACATCCCATAATGTTGCATTTAGTCATTGTTCAATCTATGCATTTGGCCAACTAATATGTATCTGATATTTTTATAGTTGAACTTGCTTGAACTTAAACTTGCTTTGTAGGAATGCTTTTTTTTTAATGAATTCTTTTGAAGAAACATCAAGCTCTTCATACAGATGTACAGTGATTCTGAGTGATGATTTCCATGACCTTTCAGCACTGAGATCAAGAGATCAGAAGGTTAAATTTGAGCCTGGTAAACAATATTGGTAGGGAAGAAACAGATCTCTCACTTTTCAAAAACGCCATTAGAAATACTCATTCACTTAACCCACTAATGCCAGTATATTTGGAAGCTGAAAATAATAGTTTCCACGTGGCTACAAAATCAGCATGCGGGGCTGGCCCGGAATCTGCCTGCGCACTGGCCGTAGCCTGCAACGTATTTGGAGCACGAGCTCCGATCCAACGTCACACTGGCGGGATGACGGCAATGTTTATTTTTTCCGGGTGTCTCATATATGGGACACCTGTTGTAAATGGGTTAACAGATACAATCAACAATTTTGTTTATTTTTTGAAAATGGAACTTACATCCATATGGGCCTTACAAATCTGTATACAGTATCTAAAATACCATCTGGCCTTTTTAAGTCTCCACAAGCCACTTCCCCCAATATCCCCTGCCCCATGCCAAGCAAAAGGGGTGTGCAATTGCCAGATGCTTATAATACCTCATCACCCTATGTGTGCTTCGTATAAGCCTATAAATGTGATTAGTGTAGCTATACATCTTTCTTACTCTCCCTACCCTCCCCCTTGACAGCTGCAGTTATGCACCGAGTGAGTGAGTGGAGAATGCTTCTCAGTCCTCTCCGCCATAATTTACAACCAATTGTACAGCATTACACATTCTGCATTATTGGATCTCAATACATTTTAAATGCCTCAAGCCAGTAAACAATGAACACATTTATTCGAGATAAAATAAGGATATGTAGGATGCAGAATGTAGGATCACAATCAACAAAGGAAAATATAGATGTCCTCCCCATTTCCCCAAGTATATATTTAATATATATATATATAATATATATATATATAATATATATATTATATATATATATATATATAATATATATATATAAATATAAATACAAGATTTTTTTTTTTTTGGGGGGGGGGGGGGGGGGATTCATGGATGGCAGCAATTGTGATATGGCTGGGTGAGATGATCAAGTATTGGAGCAAATAAGTGATACAAGGCAGTTACAATGGAAAAAGGACTAACTAAGTTTGTTTGTCTCAAAACTGAAAAACCAGTTGAAGCAATTAACCGGCAAATTGGAAGAAGTGTTACACATGTGCCTTAAAACAAGTAAAGCAATCACTTTGGAAATGAACTTGACTGGACCTACATGGCTCTAGGTCAAGTGCCTGCAGACAATTTCCCATGCAACTGGAAATAATTATGGTGACATCTTATATTACAGAAATTATTCACTTAGACATCATTTTACTTATTATACATTATTCACAATGGTTCCCCTCATAAGGTAAGAGTACGCCTATAACCTTAAGCCTATATTTTTTTCTATATAAATATGTTATGTATTTGAAGTATCTTTCTTTTAATTATTTTATCTTTTATTTTTGAGGGAAGGTGGGGAGGGGGGGGGGGGATTTCCCCCCCACCTTGTGACAGTATATTCTTAAAATACCTGCCTCATTTGTTTCTGCATACACTATTACAGCTTCACTTTTAAACCTTCTTTTAAGACTAATCTAATCCCTATTGTTCTGTTTGCTGTACAGTTGTCTTGATAATGCAAGGGTTTTACTATATGCAAGATTTTTCCAGACAACCATGATATCTTCATATCTCCATACTCCCATCCCCTTAATGACTCCTGGATACTGACAACTATAGTGCAAATTTGATAAATCTTATAAACAAGACAAACCAACCTTGTATATAGCGCTGGTAATCGCACTGCTGAGGTGGGGTGACTTTATTTGGAGGAGGAAGATGACTTGGAGGTGGTGGCTTGGCATCACTATTTGCACTGGCACCCTCAGTGTTGTCTCCATAGAAAGAGGAACTGCCACAATGTAAAAAGAAAAAAAAAGTCATGAATTACTTTGTAAAGTAAGACAGCAAAGGTAAGCGAATATTCCAAAATAGAAATTTACTCACCTTGATGTAGGAATGTGGAAGCTAGGAGGGGAAGGAGCAGAGTCCCTATTTAAGACAAGTATTCTTTTTGTTCCACGACCTCTAACTGCCACCAAATCTCCTAGGGCTTGAACCAGAGCCACTATATTGGGAAAACCATAAGTCGCTGGACGACATGCAACACCTGAGAAAAAAAAGTTTTCATACAAATATTCAGAATAGTAAAAAGATTCTAAAGTCCAATCCTGCATACTATTTATCATAACCATATATCTAATTAATATCCAATGGGCTGAGAACTTACCAAAACGGTCAAGATAGGCTGTATCAAAATTCAGAAGTAGCATACGACCCCCAGCTTCATGGAGAAGTGTCAAGAGATCTCGGGCAAACATCTGCAGTGGCACCAGGTTAACCTTGGCTTCTTCCCCTTCACCCTCAATCTAAATAAAGTGCATCTGGGTCAGTTATACATCTAAGATTTCCATCAGGAAAAAAACAAAACAAAAAACATATGGAATAGAGGGGGTGGAGGGCTGGAATAATAAGCAAAAATGAAAGACAGCAACTTACCACAAGTACATCTTCCAAGTCCCGTCTAATCACTTCTATGCTTGGAGGATGGCCATAACGGTCAGTGTATGTTTGAACAAATTTATCTAGAGGATAGCTGCAGCTGGAGTCCTCCCAGAGAAGTTTCCGTGCTCGCACCATGATTTCATGCACATATCCTCGGTCAACAAGGGCCACTACAGGTTCATCACCAGTTTCCACCAGCTATAATTATGGAAGTGATTAGTTGTAATTACAACATTAAAGGATATATTTTTGAATGATAATGCACTTGCATTCCTTTTCATTATTTTAGACAAGAAAATACCCAACCTATTAAACTTACTTTCACATGATTTCTAAGCTTTCCTATAAGCTCTTCCAAAGTGTTACCACCATAATGAGAGGGTTTCAAAGAATACCCATAATAACGAGTGAAGACCTGGGTCAAGGCAGAAATCCTGATAGCTTGCCTAGGAGCTCCTCGTACCACTGCTCCAACTTGATCTCCTAGTACACGGACACGTTCTCGTTCCACCAGCTGCAACTGCTTCTCTCCATCTTCTTCGTCATCATAGACCTAAATTTGCAAACTTCATTACTATCTATATGTATTATGGTATGTAATCATTATTACTAAATCTTCAATATCATACACTTTAGACAAAAAATTGAAATCACAATGGCAGGAATTCAAATTTACCTGAAGAACATCTGGAATGGCTTCAAATAGTTCAATGAGCTTACTAAACCCATAGTCAGCCACCCTACACTGCCTTCCAAAATGGTGGTGATAAGCTGGAATGAAACGATTGAACTGCATTTTGCATTGTGGAGAGTGCCGAAGTAACTCAACAACTTCAGCAGCAAACTGTCTCGTTCGCTCTATTTCTTCTGGAGTTTGTTCGCGCTTTGGAATAGCAATTGTAGTCTCTGTGCCAGATCGGGTGACTATCACTGTGGTTTCACTAACTTCAGTCAGCAGATCCTCAACATCACATACTCCATAATCAATCACATTCCATGTTCTTGTCAACGCTTTTTCATAAGCGACTGGAAAGGCCTCAAGTGTTATGGCTTTTGTCGGCTGGCCCTTCAATACCCTCAAAAGATCTGAAGAAAACCTTTTGACCTGAGCTTTGTGAGCAAGTGTCAAAATGCGTTTATTTCCTTCCCCCAAAACTTGTACAACATGAGGGAGAGCTTCAAATAGGTCTGCAAGCTTGGTAAATCCATAGTCAGCTACTCTACACTGCCTGCCAAAATGATGATGGTATGCTGGTATGAACCGAGAAAATGGTAAACGGCAATATGGGAACGTTTTAAGGAGATCTACTAATTCTCTTGAAAAGAGTGCCAACTGTCCAACAAGTGGAGGACTCACGCATCGAGCTAGCTCTTCAGCTTCATCTGTTACTTTATTCTCAACCCACTGTACATACTTGAAACCACCAGTGGCTGTCATTATGCACACACCTGGCAAACAGGAGACCAAGTGTTCCAAAGGTACACCATCCTCTGCTTCGTCAACTGGGCCAATTTCTGCTTCATAACAATCTACCAAACTTGCCAATGGGAGTGAACCCGAGTGGGACTGAAGCAATGAGTGTATACTTCCAGCCAAAGTCCGCAAAGTCATATTCACATTTGGCAGACTTGAGCTCTGATCACGCTCTGCCCAACCAATGGAATCATCAGGGCCAGAACTATGGATCTTACAGTATCTGGATGATATACTACCACTTACTTCCTCTTGTGCTGACTCAGTCAAGATTGGGGAGCTCATGTGTCTGAACTCAGGATGAAGGGAGACCATCCTACCTGTACTGTTATCAGATACAGTCACTATGTCCCGCATGTTATACATCTCTGATACACCAATGGTTTCGTGAAAACGTCTCTCATAAAGCTCTCGAAACTTGAAAAGAGGAAGCTTTTTTCCAGGAACTTCCTGCAGCAGAGCTATGACCTTTGACCTGAAAATGTAACTATAATAACATCTAGGAATACAGGTTTATTAACTTCAATTATTTAACTTCTATAACACTACTTCAAGCAATGTCAATTCACACTTCAAGTATCATACCTCTTCAATTCTGGTGATGGTTGATTTTGATTCACATAGGATATGATAATCCTCTTAGCACCAATCTTTTTACGGTGAAGTTGAGAAATGGCATACTGAGCATCTTGCTGTGAGGGTACGCGCAAGGTAGCAGCCAAATTACCATCAGATTGAACAAACACGGACACATGCAATACCTAAAAGAGAAATTAAACTCAGAACTTGAAGAAAAGTACAATGTAAAGGAATGATGCCATCACATTTTTCCATCTCCCCTATAAAGACATTTTATATGTGAGAAAAGTCAAATTCCTCTAAGCCACTTACCATTACATGATCTCTAAATATTGTGAAAAGGATGCGTTTCATCTCTCTGGCATCAATGTTTTGATCAAGATTTGTTACTTGTAATTCTACTGGGACTTGCTGGACAGTAGCTAGACTTGTATCCTGGATAGAGAGAGAGAGAGAAAAAAAAATCCATATAAAGAATTTTCAGAGTAAATGGGGGAACACTTTCAACTTCATATATTGAGCAGGAAAGGTGTTTAAAATGTTAGACCACACTGTTGGCTACAGCAAAGGGTTTAGTACAACATATTTTAGACGGACTATGTTTATATATAGACAGATAAATAAACAGAGAGAGATACAGATAAAGAGAAGATATTTATTGTATATCATAAGCTTGGCTCAAATCAAGTGGGGGGGGAAAAAATATATATCTAGTATTTTCTTCAGTGAAGTTTGTTTGCTCATAGATGGATACACAAGTGTACAGCCACCAAAAACCCAATTAGTAGGTCTATGACAACATACAAAGTTCAGAAAAAGGTTTATCCAAATGCTATTGACCTCCGATACCGTTGTCAACACAATTACTTTATAAAGAATACCAATAGCAATAAAAACAATCCTTCAGAGAATCAAGGAATAAAATAAATATGTGAGGTTGGACTAGCACCAACTCCTTGGGGATTTAAGTATTGGAGCCAACTATGTGTAAAGACAATGGACATAGTACACATTTTTATCATCCCTGCACCAATGGGTCGAGTGTTATTAACATTAAGCAGAGTATTATACATGAAGTAACTTCAAAAGTTAATCTTATCATTTATACAAAGCCAAGATATTTCAATCTAGGAGTAAAACGAAAGACTGTAAAGACAGGACTTACTATAACTCCTTCCCCAAGGGAGAGTTCCTTTAGTCCATAAAGGATTTGTCCTTGTGCATCAACTGTAGGCGAGGGACTCCATACAGGCTTCACAGGACTCATACCACTCCATAACAAAGGAGAGGGACTTCTTGCCCTAAACATTTATAAAAGAGAAGAAAATAAATGTTATCAGGATATATTAAAGTTTCAAAACAACCATAATACCAATAATGCTTTCTATTACATTTGCTATTTAGCATGTCTGAAATTACATACAAAATAAAAACTCAAACCAAACCTTACCTTAGTGAGGAATCCAATGTATAGGAATCTGGTGTTCGAGTATTGAACGAAAAGCTTGGTGGGGAACTCATCCGAAATTGTATTCCTAAAATATAAAACAATATATTGCAATACCATCAACCATGACACTGAAAAACTAAAGGTATAGTAACTCTGCAAATATTAAAGAACCTGCTTACACTTACTTTGGGATCGTCCCTTCTTGAACTGCTCTGGGGTCTTGTCCAAGTATAATGGCTGAACTATATCACGATTGTTTCCTTCACTATGGGAATTACAATCAACTCTTGACAAACCAAAATTTGAACTGGATCCAGACATACTAGACTGACTCTGAATCCGACAATTGTTATTCCTAAAAGCACGCTGGCTGAAAAGGATTTGAAAGAAAAACTTGAGAAAATATAAATCTTGCTTACTTCTAAAATTACATTAAGAAGCCGTGATGAAAAGTTCATCAACCCTCTCTAAACATCAATTATAATCTTTTTCCTTATCAAACAAGTTAATGGTTATTCTTTTTTCTTTTTTTTTATAGGTCTAATTTCTGTGAAACTAGAAATAATTCTTTAGTATTTAAACATTAAAGAATATTAACTTCCACTACTTATACTTTATAAAAAAATCTCATTCAAACATGCAAAAGCAAAGGATCTAGTAAGAACCTCATTTCTCACCATGATCCAAAATGCTGATCTGACAAAGACATGGCAGGATTCTTGCCATAGCTTTTGAAGGCAGTGTAGGGTTGAAGAGCTGAATCACTAACAGGGTCTCTCACCCTCCATGACAGGCTTGCTGTGCCTGTGTCACCCATGCCTGCCTGGGACGGGTTTGGAAATATCTGTGAATTGACAGGCTTCCACGTATCCAGAGATTCTTGTCCTCTGTCACGTGAAATCTGGTGCTGAAGTTGTCTAACTGTATGGAAGTAGGTGCAAGAAAAAATGTTTTGAGAACCTAATACTAAGAAGGCATGCAACAATGTGCAACATAATTTGTATTTTTACCATTATGAACTTACTACAAATTTCAAAAAGGAAGTTTATATTTTCAAATTTTCAAATCAAATTAAATTTAGAAAGAAAGGCAATACTTACTATCTACTTTTGGGGATCCTTCCTTGTCAAAATTCTTACCAAATGTACAATATATCTTGCTGCCATAAACGTCTTCACCATCTAGCCTCTTTTTGGCCCTAAAAATAAAACACGTTCAGTTCTCTAGCAAATATAGATTTAATACCTAAATTTCAGCCAGTTTTTAAACATTAGTGGTATAGGTATGTAAAGTGGAACTGCACAATATATATATTCTAAGGGAAATTGTTCAGTTGTTTCAAATACTATGGCTGTTAGAGATAATGAGGAAATCCATGGACTCTATTGGACCGCTAACTTGCTCGAAGTTTCTCGAGAGCGAACGCCCTCGAGAGGATACATTTATTGGGCATATATAACTGCATATACTTTGCAGAGTCCAAATGACGATGAACGATTTACCAAGTAAGAAAAGACGAATGCCACTAAATGAATTTCTAAAAGAACTAGCTAATTATCACCAACTGTAACAATTTAAACGACCGACAATCAAAGGCCGCTGCAATCGCCCAGTCTGTTTACCGGTTGTATTCTATGGCAATTTCAAGCAAATTGCTTTACAAAGTCCTAGCTTTCGAAAGATTACGTCGCAGCTAATAAAATGGTCGTCCTAGCAACAATGCAGTCAAAACCGCATGTACCTGCGTTACGCACCATGAGTCGTAGTAACATCCTTCTAACATGTCAACAATATAGCTGACTTTCCAATTTAAAAGTGTTGTCACGTTTCACTGACAACTTCGAAGTAGGACGAACACTCACACACGTACACGTTATCTGCCCGCACGACCGGGCAAGTGTGACAGGTTGGTGCCTGCGGCCGCGTGCACGCCTCCCTACAGCGCTGGTTGGTCACTGCGTGTGACTTCAGCCAATCACAGTACAGGCCCGTCACTTGCCTCGACGTGTGCGCACCAATGAGCGACGCGCCAACTCCAAACACCGAGGTTGCAAGCCATACGGTTGTTAAGGCTCGAACAAGCCGGGAAGGGCTTGTTAAGGTTGTTTGAAGACAG
Organism: Penaeus vannamei; assembly: GCF_003789085.1. NCBI lineage: Eukaryota > Metazoa > Arthropoda > Malacostraca > Decapoda > Penaeidae > Penaeus > Penaeus vannamei. The sequence continues at coordinate 79,553 of NW_020872375.1, read as the reverse complement.
ACAGAGTGGCCGTCCATTTCACTGATTAATTCATATCATGGTACGATCTGTTACCTGCATGTTTAACGTTTTAAATATATACAAATAAGCGAAACTACTCATGAATGGTCTTGAGACAATAAAGGGCATAAACAAGAATGCTGACAATTATCAACACGGAAAACACTGAATGATAAGAATTGCAAATCACTTGCCGTATGTCTAACAGCCAATTTTATAGATATCTTCTGAAGCAGACTCGTCCACGAACAAAAGGCAACATTTAAACACTGCCATTCAATTCGCATCAACTACTTCATAACGATCCTGTTAGGTACCGAATGCGTTGAGTGCTAGTTTAAGACGAATGCGAGATATTTCGAAAGAATATCTGATCGCATCAAGAACAGGGAGCACACAAACTGCAATAGTGGCAACTAGCCGGATTTCTTTTGCCTCGACAGTCATTTGCAAGTTCAGAACGGCTTGGCAACATTGTGTGAAAATATCGTAGTCAGATTTGACATGTGTACATAATCGCATAACTGTACATAAAATTTAATAGCAATCACAAAAAGACTAAAGTTAAAATTAAAGTGATTACCAAATATAGAAGCCAAACAACACGAAGTATAAAAAAAAACAAAGAAAAAAACAGAACAGGCACAAATAAATAATCAACGAAGCCCTTATGTAGCAATGATTTGAGACTTACTCTCCTACCTATCCATACTTCCTCTTTACCTATATATTTTTTGTTCTCCCCCTCCTTACATATCTCTACCTGTTTATTTTATTTTTCTTCTCCCCTCCTAACATAATTTGCATATCATTATGATTATTGCCACAATCATCTTTATCCTTTCTTTTAAATCACTTTTCCAACTGACGAAGAGATGCCTATCTTAATAGTAAAATGAAAAGCAATATGATGTTTTTCTATGAACTTGCTCTTTTTATATTTTATTAAATACTCTATACAACTTGAAATGCAATGAAATATGGGAGATGAAGGACAATTGCAAGTGGAAACACTACATTGGGTAAAGAAGAACTGGAAATAACTAAATCTTTACTTGTGTTCCAGTAGGTAAACACATCATCTGAATGTGTTTACCCCGGGGTTATCCTAGTAAAAGTGATTGCCAGGGGATGCAAGCCGGAAAAAAAATCGTAAAAAAAAAGAAAAAACAAAACAAAACAAGCTGTCAGGATTTCGGTCAAGAACAAAAACGCCCACAATGTGAGGACGATAGCATATTAGTGACAACACGCACATACTTTTAAAAGGGCATAAGCTCCACTGGAATAAGGTACTCCCACACTAATTGGGCAATTTTCTCTCCTGATACTCCAATGAAATATGGCCCTTCCACTGTAGTTGGGCATTTCTCTTTTCCAAATACTCCATTAAAAAGGTCCTTCTACACTCGATGCACTTTCCTTTCCCTGATTCTTTATTAAAAAAAGGCCTTTACCACACTTCTCTTTCCCTGCTAATGACTAAAGTGAGTTATCATATTAGAGAAAAATGAAATGGGCTAAAGCTCTCTTAGTTTCAGAGCAAGCAAAGGTGGGGAAGGGTCTTGGTGGGGGAAAAATCGAGAAAAGGAGAAGGGAAAGGAGGGAGTGAATAGAGAGGGAGAGGGAGAGGGAAGAAGTTGGAAGAGGGAAGAAGTTGGGAGAGGGAGGAAAGGGGGAAAGGAGGAGGAAGGGGGGAAAGGAGGAGGA
>NW_020872375.1:74419-77743 GCF_003789085.1 Penaeus vannamei | reverse complement strand
GTGTGTGTGTGTGTGTGTGTGTGTGTGTGGTGTGTGTGTGTGTGTGTTGTGTGTGTGTGTGTGTGTGTGTGTGTATGTGTGTATGTATGTGTGTGTGTGTGTGTGTGTGTGATGTATGTATGTGTATGTTTGTGTATATGTGTATATATGAATATATGTATGTATGTATATATATTTATTATATATGTATGTATAGATATATATATATGTATATATATATATATATAGTATATATATATAGTATGTATATATATATATATATATATATATATATTTATATATAATATATATATATATATATATTATATATATTATATATATATTATATATATATATGTATATATATTATATATATTATATATATATATATATATATATATATATATATATATATATATATATTATATATATATATATATAGTATATATATATATATATATATATATATATATGTATATATATGTATATATATATATATATTAATATATATATATATATATGTATATATATATATATATGTATATATATATATATATATATTATATATATATATATATATATATATATATATATATATATATATATATGCATGTATTCATGTATGTATATGTATATGTATAATTTACTGTAGAATTGTTCTCATATATTGCATGTTCACATCAATATGAATAATGCTGTGCATATGTGGAATATGAATATTTTCTATCTTTTCAGTTTTATTAATTTGAGATTTATAAATGAGAAGGAAAAACAGTAATTCCTATGTGTAGAAACAAAAAAACAAAAACAAAAAAAAAGCAAAAAAAAAAATAACTAGAACATGCAAATGGAAAATGTTTCACAGAGTTTCCAAAAAGATTCCTAATATTTCTATGATAATCACTTTTTAGTTAAATTGTCATACGCTGATATTTATCCTCAACTGTTGTAAGATTTCATTATTTCAGCTGAAGAATAAAGCAGTATTTTAAAGTAGGTTAATGCAAAATTAAGTGCCATAACAATTCGACAAAGGTATTCCATTGAACTTCCAAGGGTAAATCTGGATTTGGTAAACTATGTAATGCTAGGTTATGAGACTAATGCCTTATCATCCTAGATATATATAATGGACAATGCATATTATTATTTATTAAAGTAAAAGGATCTCTCAGTTCTGTTGCTCTTTTTAAGTTGCTGTATTATGAATGGACAATGGACTGTGAAGTAGTTTTTATTTCTTTTATTTTTTTATATTTAGATCCTATCTCCCGATTGGAGACGTGTTGTATTATATGATACAGCTTTCCTTTTAATTGCATGTATTTCCTCTTCTTTATTGTGGAACAGAAAGAGAGAATGGATTCTAGCATTCCAGTTATAAGGCTTATTTATTTTTTCCTTTTTTTGTATGATTAATTTCTTATCCATGTATGAGAATGCACATCAACAATGCAAGCAAGTTCTGAGGACTGACCGATAAGTTTGTCCTTACATAGGCTTAAACTCTGACTTATAATCTGTAGATGTTGTTACTGCAGAACTGCAACAAGATGTCAAGATTAATACATGAGTGGTTGGAATAGCACATGCGTGCATACTTTGTTAATTCTTTTAAAATTCCTCTGTTTTATCCCCACAGAGGCAGTGACATCAATAACAAAACTGTTTTATGTGTTTGGTGATGTTTGGTAGGGAAGGAGTTTACTTGTTATTACTATAATACAAAAACTCTTATTGTCTTTCCAAAGTGGTTGAACATATTTCATGACTTATGGCAACACTTAGCTGTGAAATAGAACTAAAATAGATCCAGAAAGTTTGTGGTAAAGCTTTTTTTGTTGTTGTTGCATCTATTTATTAGTAATTATTATTATTGGAGAGAATCATAATATGCAGGAGGCAGTATTATTATATATTCTTTTTATCAAAAATCTGATAGTGTAATAACTGTACATCATTCATTAAACGTCCTTTCATTTAGCAGATAGATACGGGGGAAAAATAGGGATTGCAAAGGTTAATCAAAATGCTGTTTGTAATTATTTTGTATCCCCCAGTATAAAGTATGTGTATTTACCAGACTATATAGAGGCTTATGGCCTTATATTTTTTTAGCATTATTATGTTTCTATTTTTTCTTTTGCTTGATTTCTGTGTATTATTTATACTTATGCAGTATTCAGGTTATTTGATGCATAGGGAAGAATATGGTGTATTCTTTTCTCGTTTGGTTCCTGTTTTATGACCTAGTATGTTATACAATGATACAATCTTCTGTGAGTAATGTTATTCAGGATAGCAGTTTATCTTAATTTGTCGATGGTTTTGTAATGATTTGTATTGTATGCACAAAACGTAATGAAAATTAATGATCAGCATTTCATTATTGCCTTTATCCATAATTCTAGTCAAGAATATTAGTGGTTACAGGAATTTTATACTGATTTATTGTTATATTGAACACATGAAGTGGTTTTGAGAACAGTTTGTACAGTATTTCATAAAAAAGCATGTTTCAACCAAGTATTATTGTTATATAGGATCAGTGTTTCTCGGCTTATGTTTTGTGTACTGTTGAGACATGAGAGATAATATGCTTTTTATTTACATTACTGTGTGGACTTGATATTTTTGTTGATAAATATATGTTTATATCCATGATTGCATAAATATATTCACAAGAAAGAAGTGGAAGTGAATTGTTTATTATAAGCAGATCTAGATAATCATAGTTACTGTGCATGAAAAATAGGGAAAATGCAAACGTTAGATCACATTTTGCTTTTTCGGGTTAATTTCTTAATCTTCTTTTATTTTACATTTATACAAACAAAGGCATGGATGGTGATTAATATATTTACCAAATTTAATTTGTGGATTCTTAAAAGTTTTTGTATGGATGTAAATTTTTGCTAGCGAAGAAAAACGCACATGAAGACACGTAAGTAGGCTAAATTAGTTTTGACACTTGAACACAATGGTAATGTGTAAACTATTTGGGTAAAATTCCCCAAAATATATCATGCAAAAATGAATTGATATAGCCTGACCTTTAACAGACACAAGCAGCTTTTTGCCTCTGAAAAGGTTTATAAAATATAGGGCATTACTATTTATTGTTATTAACTATTATTTCTTTCGTGTTCTCACTACTTTCCTTATGATTTGTAATTAGATGTTTCTTTGGCCAACAGTCTGAATATGGCTCAATGGTGTGAAATTCAGTAGTCAAGGATTTCTCAAATTTGTTAGTAGTTTACATCAAGAATGATTAGAAGTAGGAGAAAAAGGTAAATAAAAATGCTAGATACAATAAATACTTTGTTTTCTTCACCAGCAACT
>NW_020872375.1:59419-61919 GCF_003789085.1 Penaeus vannamei | reverse complement strand
CAAGCCTGTATATTTCGCAATCTGTTTAGCCTTTCCGGCTAGCTATTTTCTATGCAATTTTATATACATATAGCATTTAATCCTTTCCTCTCCTTCAGATTCCTTCTGCCCACGTTTGTCCTATTATTATTTTAGTCGCCGAGGCGCAATTTTTGCCATGTGCCTCGATTGAATCAATTAATAGCTTAGTATGAACAAATCGATGTCCACTAGGTTATCTGTAGAGATAACCCTTCAAAACCCATTTATTGCCGAGAAACAACCTCGTATATTTAAGATTCAATGTTACTTATTTAAGTAATACGATACGGCAAGTCCATATTCCTTTTTAACCAATCATTGTATTTTTTACATTCGGGACTTTTAGATGGTACCCTAATTAATCTTCCTATAGAGAATACATTTCGAATCGCCAATCCTTCTTATCCAAAATCGCCTGTTTAGTAATAAACAGTTTATCCGCCCCAAGAAATTTAACTCTATCATGGCCTATCAAACACTGAGACTGTTATTTTAAGCTGCGGGACTTTCTTTTGATATGGGCTAGATGAGGAGGAAACTTACCCAGCTTGCCGTCCTTTAAACTAATTCTGATCTATATAGTGGGAGTAATTTTATCACAGTGATAATTTAGGCTCAGGCCTGGGCCCTCTGCCAACAACACGTCGGCCTCGGACACGGTCCAATTTTATACGTTGATCTACTCTTCGCTCTTCATGTCACTCTATGTGCATATTCTTCTTCTTTTTTTATTTACTGTTATCATCAAGTTATGGATTATTAATTATCATTCTCTGAGTGTCAGTTAAGCGGTATAGGTTTGCACGGTCCACTTGTCTTAAAGTTCTCTCGTGATCGTGAGTTGTTACCATATTTTTGTAAGAGCTAATTTTTTAATGGTTCTAATTCTGATGCATTTTAACATTCCTTTTACTAGGGACAGATTTAGTAAAATACTGAGTTTAATTATGTTAGCTGTAAGAGAATAATATTGTTATTATGTTTCGTCTGTGTGGCATCCATCAACGCGAGATCAAAGTTATATTAGTATAGCGTTTTGATGAGAAGCAATGACAGACTTCGGACCTTGATGTAGTTTTTGACTGCATTACTCTGACATAAATATACGTCATTTCTCTTCTGATCCCTCGTCTTCTAAGTACTGTTCCCTAGTTTGCATGTCTCCTTTTCTACCTTCTGCCTTCTGTCTGTCTGTTTCTGTTCTCGGGTTTGTCGCCATTTCTCTTTCTCTCTCCCTCTCTCCTCCCCTCTCTCTCTTCTCTCTCTCTTTTCTCTCATATCTCTCATCTCCTCTCTCTCTCTCTCTCTCTCTCTCTGCTCTCTCTTTCTCAGTAAAAGAGATCAAGCATCATCGCTATGCACTGTCAGACTAAGAACCTTCTTCATACTGGCTCATATAGTAAACAACAAAACCATGGAAAGTACCTTGAAAAAACTAATGATAGCAGAGGTATCCTTTAGGCGTAGCAAGAAGCGAGAGAGTGAGTAGTATGCTGGGTGTGTGAGATGGGAGGTGGAGGGAGTAAAGTTGTAGAGAGAGGGAGATGAGAGAGTTTTTGTAGGAGAGAGACGTGAGGATGATAGAGGATGAGGAGAGAGTGATAGAGAGGAGAGATTCAGATAGAAGATAGGAGGTTGATGATAGGAGGTGGGGTTTTTTAGGGTGGTGTGATGAGTGTAAGTGATAGAGGGAGCAGAGAGATGAGATTTTTTAGGGTGAGTGGAGAGAGAGAGATAGTGAGTGAGGTGATGTGAGTGAGTGTGAGTGAGTGAGTTGATAGAGAGAGAGATAGAAGATTGAGAGAGAGAATGAGAGAGTCTAGTTTGATGAGAGAGATGAGGAGAGTGATGTGAGTGACAGATGAGAGAGTAGGGTCGTGATCTGTGAGTGTGTTAGTAGAGCAGTAGATTAGAGTAGAGGATGACTGATGGAGAGAGCTATTATAGTGACTGGATGTAAAGATGTGACGAATCTAGGATGAGAGTATGAGAGAGAGAGAGGAGTTGATAGAAGAGTGGAGTCTAGCGAGGGTGTGGTGTGGGGGTGGGGAGAGGCGAAGGAGAAGAGAGAGATAGAGCGAGAGAGAGAGAGAAGTTAAGGTAGATTAAGGTGAGTGAGGGTGAGTGAGGTGAGTGAGTGATGTGAGTTGTATTTGTGAGTGATGTGATGTGAGTGAAGAGAGTTCGAGAGAAGTAGGAAAGAGGTAGATTAGAGGAGATGATGATGAGAGAGAGATGAAGAGATGAGCGAGAGAGAGTGAGAGAGATTTGAGAGAGAGAGAAGAGATTGAGGGGGTGGTGAGAGGGGGAAGGAGAGATGAGAGAGCATGATGATGTATTAGTATGCGGAGAGATTTAGAGATGAGAGAGCAGGAGTGAGTGATGTGATGTGAGATGATTGTTGAAGGTGATGTGAGTGAGGAGAGAGCAGGTGAGATGGAGATGAGAGAGAGAGTGCCTGAGTTAATTTGAGAGAGTG
>NW_020872375.1:41919-46919 GCF_003789085.1 Penaeus vannamei | reverse complement strand
GGGTGGGGAGGGGGGGGGTCTGTGGCGGCGCCCAGCCACAGATAAGTAAGTACATGGTCTAACAATCATCTAACTCCCTTTTCGACAGAGGCTTAATTGACTTCCTTGTCCATGGAGCCAAACACATTGGGGCTTTTGATGATTAATGTATCTCACGAATCGAGACATGATTGATGCAAGTTATCCGCTAATGCCAGAAGCAAATGGTCATGTTGCCACTTCCGCTGAGCGATGTGTATCCTTTGATGTGTATTCATTAAATACATGGCAGATTACGAGCGCTGTAACGAGCTTTTGGTAGAGGGTGAAGCATAATGTACATTACGTTATACTGTGCGCGCGCGTATGTGTATACATATAAACACACACACATACATGTGTGTGTATATATATACATATATATATATATATATATATATATATATATATATATATATATATATATATATATATATATATATATATATATATATATATATATATATATATATATATATATATATATATATATATATTATATATATATATATATATATATATAATATATATAATATATATATATATATATATATATATACACACATATATGTATATATTTATACACATGTAAATATATATATATATATATATATATATATATATATATATATATATATATATATATATATATATATATATATATAATATATATATATATATATATATAATATTATATATATATATATATATATATATATATGTGTGTGTGTGTGTGTGTGTGTGTGTGTGTGTGTGTGTGTGTGTGGTGTGTGTGTGTGTGTGTGTGTGTGTGTATGTGTGTGTGTGTGTGTGTGTGTGTGTGTGTGTGTGTGTGTGTGTGTGTGTGTGTGGTGTGTGTGTGTGTGTGTGTGTGTGTGTGTGTGTCTATGTATATATACATATATATATATATATATATATATATTATATATATATATATATATATATATATATATTTTCAGTGCATATATTTGCCTCTTTTCTATCTTCTCTCCTTTTTCCATCTCCATTCCCTCGCCCTTTCCTCTCCCTCACTCTCACCCTCTCCTTCTACCTCGTCCTCTCCCTCGCCCTTTCCCTCTCATCACTCTCACCCTCTCCCTCTCTCTCTCCCTCTCCCTCTCCATAACTCTCACCCTCTCCCTGTCTTTCTCCCTCTACCTCGCCCTCTCATCTCATACCCACTCCTTATCCAAACGAACCTCCCAATTCCCAATCCAAGGCTAATCCACAGCGCCAGAAATGCATCTAAAAGCACCTGAAAACTATATATATGTATAACCTGCGTCGACACCCTTTCGGACATCAGGCGGCACAATCTCCCGTCAAGAAAGGATAAACCGGGGACACCTTATACGTCCTGTAATGGACACCCGGGCATTGAAGCCAGCAGTGAAACCTTCCTGGCCCCCCTCCCCTTCCCCCTTCCTCCACCCCCCTCCCTGTGCCTTCATTTCCCCTTTCGCTTGTGCTCTCTCCTTCTGTTCCCGTCTTGCTTTGCATCGTTGTTCTTGTTCTTCATGTGTTCTTCAGCTGCTCTTTTGCATGCCTGCCTAACTGTCTATTTTTCTTTCTGGATATCTGTCGTCTTTTCGTTTGAACACACATATGCAACAGGAACAACGAAGGGAAGGGCAAGAAAACACACGAATATGTGTTATTCGTGTGTTTTCTTGCCCTTCCCTTCGTTGATCCTGTTGCAATCTATTCATCATGATTTCCACACACACATACGCGAACACACAGATGTATACAGCAAGTAAAAAGGTATGTACATGGGCATATTGGCAGGTAATCATATAAAACTTATCGGACGATTTGCCTATAATTTGTATTTTTTCTTCTTCTTTTAATCCCTTTTCTCTTTTACTTTCCACCGCTCACATCATCATGCTTACACAGCTACAAAAGCCTCCACTTTCCGTTTCCTTCCCCTTCATAGCTCGCCCTCACTTCCCCTTCCTCCATTCCCCCAGACCCTGCTCATACCTAACACTTCTTTCACTCCCCTCTTCCACCCTAATACACTATCACATCCCCCATTCCCCTCTCCCTGATCATACCCCAAGCTTAACGCCCTCTTCTCCTCCCCCCTTACTAACTCACTCCCCCTCCCTCATTCCCCACTCCCCAACCCTTCCCCGGGGCTACCCTTACCCAAACGTCCCCCTCTCCCCTCACTTGTTGCAGTCCCCTTTCCATGCCCCGACCCCAAAGGCCGTCCCCCAACCAACACCCCTCCCCCCTCCTCTGCCTTAATCGACCCCCTCGACCCCACAGCCCTTCCCCTACCTCGACACCCATTCTCCCCTTCCTCCCCTACCCCCTCCCCCCGACTTCCTATGAACAACCATTCTTCCGGCGAATCTTTTTGCGAATTTTGAAAGAAAATGTAATTGCTGATTTTTAGAAACTCCGGGAGGGTTTCCTTTCTTCAATTCCTATTTCTTAGAAGACCCCCACCTCCACCGCCATTCGAGAGAGCGGAGGGGAGGGGCGGTGATGGGGGAGGTATAGGGAGGGTGGAGGGAAGAGATGGGTGTTGATAGGGGTGGATGGGGTGGGGCGTGAGGTGGGGGATAGGAACTTGGGGGGGGGTCAGGGATAGGGAGAGCAGGGAGTAGGTGCCACGCCATTCTCTTGAGACTTATGGAGAGCCAATACTTTCCCTCCCCTCTCCCTCCTGCCCTCCCTCCCCCCACAACTCTCCCTCTATCCTGCCACCCCAGTCCCCCTCCCCCCGGTTCATATTTATTATTCTGTTTTGTGTGAAGACTATATTTCACACAACTCACGGCGGGAATTCTCCGGGTAGAGAATCTATAATTTTTTATTTTCACTTGACGGTTGGGCGTATGTCGTAGGCGGAGGAGGAGGAGGGGAGAGAGGAGGAGGGGAGAGAGGAGGGGTTAATAAATGGGCCATTGATGTCTCAAATCTCTTAACTAATAGACCAGATAAAGTATTTACATAGTTGTCAGATATAAATGAAACGTTTAATCCTGGCAAGCTGTTAGTGCTCGAGGCCTTCCTCCCGCCATTATTCTCTCTACTTTTCCCTTTTTCCCTCAAATTTTATCCATTCCTACTCTGTCTATCTGTCTTTTACTATCTATCTGGTTATATAAATTTTTACTCTCACTCTCTCTCTCTCTCTCTCTCTATCTATCTATCTATCTATCTATCTATCTATCTATCTATCTATCTCTATCTATCTATATCGATCTATCTCCCTCTCTCTCTCTCTCTCTCTCTCTCTCTATCAGTCTCTCTCTTGCTCTCGCTCTCTATCTATCTATCTCTCAAGATCTTTTTTATTTTACATTTTTTTCTCTTCATGAATTTTATTTCATCCTCTGGTTTGTAGTGTCTTTGTTCCCATCGCATCTTACAAGATTCTATTTCAGATCTTTTGTCTCCAGCCTCCTTCTGAAGTATCTTGAGATCGTTCTCTTATTTTGTTCTACTTTCTTTTGTTTTCGTGATTGTATTTCGTTCCTCGGAAGAAATCGATGGTCAGCGCTCTCTTGCCTTGTGTCCAGGCGCCGGCAGCGGAGGCCGGTCTTTGGACTTTATGGACTTTCATGCACGTATGTCTATATACAAATGTATATGTACATTTATAAATGCTCGCATGCGCATAATATGTATATACTTCATGTATATATATATATATATATATATATATATATATATATATATATATATATATATATATATATATATATATATATATACATCTGTGTGTGTGTGTGCGTGTGTATGCATATATACATATACACACACACACACACACACACACACACACACACACACACACACACACACACACACACACACAACACACAACACACACACACACACACACACACACACATATATATATATATATATATATATATATATATATATATATATATATATATATAGTGTGTGTGTGTGTGGTGTGTGTGTGTGTGTATGTGTGTGTGTGTGTGTGTGGTGTGTGTGTGTGTGTGTGTGTATACATATGTATACATGTGTGTATATGTGTAGGTGCGTGCGTGTGTGTGTTCTCGTCACCTCTTGCTTTTTTCTTCTCTCTGCCATTCGATTTTGTTATATCTTTTATTTCTTTCTTCTTTTTTCCCAAAGGCTTCCTCCTTTTTCTTTAACAGACACCATCACGTAACACGCATTCCATCACTCAACCGCAGCATTTAATCAACCATAGTGGATCTTTGCCCTTTTTATCATCATCCTCTCTCCATCCACTCTCTTCACCCTCATCCCCTTTCTTTTTCTTTTTTTTCTTTTTCCCCACTCTTCTTTCTCTTCTTTTCTTATTTTTTTGGCCACCAAAACCACCATTTCCAGTCTGTGTCGGTTTTAATAACACCATTTTACAGATGGGGATTTCAGAGGCGAGGAGCGAGAGGAACGGGGGGGTCAGGGGGCTGGGGGAGCAGGGTCAGGGGGCAGGGGGGAGGGGGAGGAGTATGACGATAAATGCGCAGATATAATGGAATGAAAAAAGTGACAGAGGCGGCAAGGTGTAAAGATAAACAAGAGGAATATGTAGATAAATGAACAAATATATACGCAGTTTGATAGATTTTTTAAAAAGTAGGAGAGGGGGGATGTGAAAGAGAGAGAGAGAGAGAGAGAGAGAGAGAGAGAGAGAGAGAGAGAGAGAGAGAGAGAGAGAGAGAGAGAGAGAGAGAGAGAGAGACAGACAGAGACAGACAGACAGACAGACAGACAGACAGACAGACAGACAGACAGACAGACAGACAGACAGAGAGAAGGAAAAATCAGAGACAGCAACAGACAGACAGAGAAGGAAAGAGCAGTACACAATCGAAAAAGGAAGATAAAGAAGGGAAGACCGGAGACACAAAAAGAAGAAAAGAGCGAAGAAAACTACCGGGGACAAACAGGCCTCCAGCTCCATGATAAAAAATCCACAGATGCTTGTTACCTTAGGAGGGATCCATATCGCT
>NW_020872375.1:37676-41453 GCF_003789085.1 Penaeus vannamei | reverse complement strand
AGACTGATATATTGATATATTAGTGTCTATATATTACAGTAGTGAGTAAGGTGAGAGGTATTTTTATATAGTATTAGAGTTAGTATAGTGAGACAGATAGTTATGGTAGTAGTTATAGATTAAATAGTATTATTGAGAGTATAGTGATTATGAGTAGCTAAGAGATAAGATAATAATGGGTAGATGAGAGTTAAAATAATATATATATATATCATATATTAATCAGTGTTAATAGTATTATTATAATAGTATATATAGGTATATATACTATATTATATATTTAGGATATATATATTATAATATCATATATTACTATATAATTATATATTATCTTATACATATAATATTATCAAAATTTAATACGTCAGTCTTCAAGAAAAATACAATAACCTTTCTTAACTTTTAGTTTTTTACAGGACTAAACTTATTGAAAACTTTGTCTTCCCCTTTCATGTAAAATCTGCAATACCAATGAAGAAGCCTCGTGCAGTACGTGGTTTTCTTTTCATCAAGGAACAATGGAAGGAAAATTTCGAACCACTTTTCCCCCGACTCACCGCATGCCGCGTGTGACTTGCGCCAACACCTTCCGACAAATATTCACTAGGCGTGAGGACAAGCAAGCGGTGTGGCAGGCGGCGTTGTTTTCCCCAGGACGGTTTGACGCGGTCGATGCACCGCCACCCGGCCGTTGCAGCGATCAAGTTGGACGCGTGGATAGGCGGGGGCAAGTGGGGGCATAAGGGAAAGGGGCTAATAAGGAGGGGTGTGGGGAAGGCCGAGAACGGGGAGGGAGAGGGAAAGGCTAAGCGATGGCAGGAGAGGGAAAGAGTAGGGGAGGGGCGGTAGAAAGCTGGAAAGGGGTCAGAAGAGGCTGAGACGAGGAGGGGAGGGGATAGGGCAGAGTGAAAGGGCGGGAATGGAGGTAATTGGGGGTCAGGGTTCGAGGAGGGGAAGCTAGCGGAAAAGGGTAATGAAGACATGAATAGGAAGGAAAAAAGCAGGAGCATAACGTAATGATGGAAGAGGGAAGGTAGCAGTGGTAATGATAGCGGAAACATGAGTCGTAGTAGTGGTTGTTGTAACGATAACAATAATAATAGCAGCAGCAGCAATGACGACAACAACAAGGACAAGAACACCCCCAGTGGTATTTGATCCTGGTGCGGTAACTGCAACGCGGAATAGGAAATAAAAGCAGCACGTGGAAGGTAAATGTAACAAACGACAAGAAGGTAGTAATTTTTATCTTACTCCCTGCTCACGACTTCACATGCAAATTTTGCTTGCTTTTTGGTTTAAAAAGTCCAAATTTATTCCGGGAGTTCATTCGCGGTAATCTTTTTTTCCTTCCTGGAATATGAAAATGTTTGATCTCAGTTGCCTCCAAATATTATGACGCGTGTTGTGTGTGTGTGTGGTGTGTGAGTGTGTGTGTGTGTGTGTGTGTGTGGTGTGGTGTGTGTGTTTGTGTGGTGTGTGTGTGTGTGTGTGGTGGGTGTGGTGTCGTGGTGGTGTGTGGAGGTGTTGTGTGGTGCTGGTCGTGTGTGTATCGTGTGCTGCGTGTATGTCGTGCGTAGCGTGGCAGTTTCCTATAGGGAAGCACAGTCACGTCAGGCTGCCACATTAAATGTGGTGATTACTTCGGGCCGTAATGCATAATATTCATAGGCGCCTGCATGCTCGACTCCACACAAAGAAAAAAGAAGAACGTCATGAAAGGAAAAGACAGAAGGACGATTATCGTACCTGCACGCCCATCGCAGTCACGCCCGGCGCGGGCGGGGGGCGGGGGGGGGGCGGGGCGGGGGGGGGGGGCGGGCGCGGGCTGGTTCGTCGAGCTGGGCACTGGTAGGGGCGCGGCCGTGGGTGCCGCGCGGGGGGCCTGCGTACAGTGGGCGGGACCCGTTTGGCTTGCGGCCGTTCACTTTGCTGCCTTCCGCTTCTTACCTACTGGTCCTCCAATTCCTCATTCGCTTCTCGCCATACAGCTCCATCACCGGCACGGGGGGGAACTCCTCATACGGGCTGTCCCTCCCGCCGCCGAATTCGCCCGGCGCGCTCTCACTTTCCTACGTTCTCATCCTGGGGCGCGGTCCCAACTTCTTTCCCATCGCCCACTGGCCTCGCGGTGGGGGGCGCCGTTAGCGCCGTGGGCGAGGGGGGACGGTCGCCGCGGGCAGGTGGCTCCTTGGGCGGCGAGTGCCTGGCGACCTTGGGGTCGCGCGCTCTACGTCACGTGCACGAGTGAGGGCGCGCGGGCTGGCCCGTAACGGAGGGGCGACGCCGCTCGGAATGGGCCCCAGTCGGGCGGAAGGGGGGCGCACATGCGGACATGTCCCAAATAACGGCCCTGCCCGCCCAGCTTGTAAGTCGTATTTTAGCCGTGTTCTCTTTCTCAGTTTGCGGCAATCACGGGCGGCGAAACTGCCTCGGCAATCATTAGCCGGGATGTTCGACGCGTTTACGGCTCATGCTTTTTCCTGCTTTTAATTAAATTCTAGAAATATTACTAGGCCTTTTTTTCATTCACCTTCTCGTGTTACAAAAACCTTCACGTTATTTATTATGGGGGGAAAAGGGTGGGAGCTGAGCCGTACTGTTGGGTCTATTCCATTCCTATATGTTACGATGAGCGGAGGGTGGTGGGGGTGGCGCACACGACACAGCACACACGCACAGCGACACACCCACACACGGGGCGTGCACACGAGACTCAACACACCACCACAAGCAGCGGGACCACACAGAATATATAATTATTTAGGCTTATGCGTTAGTATGATATATATTTATTATTAGCTATACGATATATATATAATATATATATAGTCATATATATGATCAATATTATATAGGCGTCACAGTTATTATACGAATAGTAGTACATGAATATATATATAGCGGTGGTAGGGGTATAGTTAATAGTATGATTGATAGTAGTGATAATATATATATATATATATATACGTATATATATATTAGTATTGAACTAGATGTGAATATATAGGATTTGGCGGGACGGCTCTATGTGATATATATACGGACATAATGACAATCAATAGCCATATATAACCGGCCAGATATCATGGGTCATTATTATGAGATTGGGTGAGGCGATAGGCATAAGTACATATATCGTGGATAGTTATATATATGACTATATATAGACTAACTATAGATTATAGGTAGATTCATGACCTAGTGTTGTATCATATTGGCTGAGTCCCCTTTGATTTAGAGCTTTCATTCTTTATTCCGTGAGCTCCTGGCCAGCTCCTCGAGATCAAATCCACACGAAACGAGTCTTCATTGCAAAGCACTGACTCCAGGTGGCGAGGACTTTGATAATAACTTTGATGTTAACAAAATAAACCCGCTGTAAGAAAAAAGAAAAATCATGCGTATGAATATATGAAAGTAAAGCACAGGGTTGGTTGGTATCCAGGGGTGAGACAAGACGGCCAACCTTCCGAACAACCGCCGATTTCATAAAAGTTTTATATGAACCATTCACACTGCGGGACGGTTTTGCTGACGTATTTTAAGGCTTGCTGTGGTAAGAGGCTGGATGTCTGCGAGTCGGGAGGGTGCCAGCGGGGGGGGAGGGGAAAGAATAATGGAAAAAGATAATGAAGGGAAGGCAGACTGGAAGATCTGAAGAGAGGACGATGAGAGTGCATGAAGGAGAGAAAGGGAGGATAAAGATAAATTAGATATATATGGGAAAGGATCAAAATAAACCAGGAAAGAGGAAAAAGAAGAAGGGGAGAGAAA
>NW_020872375.1:22676-27676 GCF_003789085.1 Penaeus vannamei | reverse complement strand
TTNCCACGCATCATATTATATCATTACTTTTACTTATTCTATTTATATTCTTTTTACTTTCTTCTTTATATTCTTATTCTTTATATATATTTATTATATCTATATTGTCTTTATATATCTTATACTTATATCATTCTATTCTTTTATTCTATTCCTTATTCTTATACTTTATCTTTCTTTTCATATTCTTTTTTTTCATTCTTTTACTTTTTTCTTTCTTTTTCATTTTCTTTTCTTTTCTTTTCTTTTCTTTTTTTCATTTTTATCTTTTTCATTATCTTTTTCTTTTTCATTTTTTCTTATTTATCTTTTTTCTTATTTATTTCTTATTTTCTATTTACTTTTTATTTCTTATTCTTTTTACTTTATTTTCATTTGTTTTCTATTTTTCTTTTTTCGTTTTTCTTTCTCTTTTTCTTTCTCTTTCTCTCTCTCTTCATCCTCTTCATCCTCATCTTCTACTCTCACTTTCTTCTTCTACCCTTCTCTCTCTTTTTCTTTTACTCCTTCCTCCACTTATTTACCTCTCCAACTTCCTTTTATCTTTTTACTCCCCTCTGATCACCTCACTCTCTTTTCTTCCTACTCCTTATTCTCCACCTCTTCATCTCACTCTTTTTTTCTCACTCTCACTCCCACTCATACTCCTTTAATTGTGTGTGCTCTCTATCTCTCGCTTCTTCGCTCACTTCGCGCCTTTTTCTTGTGTCCCTTTCCCTCTCTCTCACTCACTCACTTCTTTCTATCACTCACTCACTCTCTCTCACACCCTTTCTCTGTACTAATTCTCTAATATAATAACTCTTTTTCTTACTCTTCTCTCCCTTTCTCTTCTCTCTCTCTCTCCAACCAGTCTGTTTTCTGCCTTTTATCTGTCAGCCTGTCTGTGTCTCTATCTCAATATATTTAGCCTTTTAAACGTTTATTTTTTCCAACTGTTCCGTTTACCTATCTATACATCTCTATCTTCCTCCTCCTTCCGTATCTCCTTCTTCAGAACTCATTTCTACCTCCACATCTACCTACAATTTCCCGCAAATGTCGCCATAGAGCCGCCCACCAACACCCTAATCTGCATACACACAACCAGAACAAACAGCCGAAGCACCATAACCTACATCACACTACATTTATGATGTTGTAAACTCCCCTGTCCGCAGTGAAACGCCGCTGCCTTATAGCTCACTTTTTCTCTCTCTCTTTCTTTTAGCAGTCATAGTACTACTCATCTACCTACGATCTCCTCATCTACTCTCTCTCACTCTCTCTCTCTCTCTCTCTCTCTCTCTCTCTCTACCATCTACTCTTAATCGTCTCTCTCTCTCTCTCTTTCGCTCTCTCTCGCATCTCTCTCGCTCTCTCTCGCTCTCTCATACGCTCTCTCTCGCTTCATTTCTCCTCTCTCTCTATTGCTTCTCTCTACTCGCTCTCTCTCGCTCTTCTCTCGCGTCTCTCTTCGCTCTCTCTCGCTCTCTCTCAGCTCTCTCTCACTCTCTCTCAGGCTCTTCTTCTCGTCTCTGCTCTTCGCTCCTACTCATGTTAATTTCTGGAATTCTGTCCTTATCTGTCTGTCTGAATGTGCCTGTCTGGTGTCTCTTATCTTCAGTGAACAGCTAACACTCTCCTTTGGCAACCGGAAGGGCTTAGTCCTCGACTGACGCCCGGTCTTAGCTGGGTGTTAGAGTCTGTTTGGTGGTGGTTGATGGTGGTGGTGGTGGTGGCAGAAATGGTTGTGGTAGCAGTGGTGAAAAGTGATGATAATGAATGATAAAGATGATTACATTCCCAAAATACATATCCACCGATAGCCATCCACATTATCACTAAAAAAAAAAAGAAAAAATGCAGTCGTCCCCTCTGCAACAGCTCCGGCCCCACCCCGAAGGCAGTCCTTATGTAAACATCGCAATCTTGTTTCCATTTCGATTATACAGGAATAATACTCTTTCGCAAAGACTTTTACAAAGGCTGGGTTTTCTCATTCAAGCTGCAAGACGCTTCGAGAAACACTTGCAGTGGGCGATTTTGCCAATAGTAGGTGTGTTTTTGTATTGATTTCGGGACATGGTGACAAACATCACATACGATAAATTAATCACATATGAGAGAGAGAGATAAAAGAGAGAAAGAGAGTGAGTGGGAGTGAGGGCGAGAGCGAGAGAGGGAGAGAAATAAAAAGGAAAAAGAAACGCCCCCCCAAAAAAAAAAAAAAAAAAAAAAAAAAAAAAAAAGCCCTAACATACTGTATCCCAAAGGGAATACATTTTTTTGCTGCGGAATATTACACTCTCGGAGCGACAACGGCGCTGATGCCTTTAAATGCCCCAGCCACACACGTATATGATGTTCAGGTACGCGGACACGCACGAACGCACGCTGGGAGGGAGGAGGGAGGCGAGGGAGAGAGGAGTAAGAAAAAAGGAAAAAAAAAAAATAGAAAGAAAGAGAGAGAGAGAAGAGACAAACATATGGGAAGACAACAGAAAACAAGAAAAAAAAATCAAGAAAACAGGAGAAAATAAAGAAAGAGAACGAACAGCATAAAAAAAGCGGAAACAGTGAAAAAGCAAGCAAACCTCCCCTCCCCCTTCCCTCCTTTCCCGTTCTCCCATCCCCCCCGCGCCATTTTTTTCACTCTCCAACCACAGTCCAGGAGCAAAGCAAATAATCAGATAAAATTCGGATACCGCATTTTCCACCACGATTGCCTCGCCGGTATAGCTTCTTCGTTTCCCTTGTTATCGTCGTATTTTTTTATCGATTCTCTCTCTCTCTCTCGTCTCTCTTCTCTCTCTTCTCTCTCTCTCTCTCTCTCTCTCTCTCTCTCTCTCTCTCTCTCTCTCTCTCTCTCTCTCTCTCTCACACCACAACACACACACACACACACCACACACACACTCAACTCTCTCTCTCTCTCTCTCTCTCTCTCTCTCTCTCTCTCTCTTCCTCTCTCCTCTCTCTCTCTCTCTCTCTCTCTCTCTCTCGGGTATTTTCGTATATGCGTCTCTGTTTATGTATGTGTGTGTGTGTTTATATGTGTATGTGTTTTCGTGTATTTTCGTGTCTGTGTGTCTGTGTTTGTACGTATGAATGCATGTATGTATGCGTGTTTTTTATGTCTTAAACGGATCGAGAAAAAAAAATAGCCGCGCGAATTGCACGCTCAGGCCATTACGTCTGGTTATGTACAGTACTTCGCCCCGAACCCAAATTGGGGTAGTTAATCGCTCGAAAAAATAAATAAAGAAAAACACATAACGAGCTCATTTTTAACGGTGAGAATGGCAAACAGAGGGGAGGGAAAATGCATACAGAATCGAACCAAGAGCGAGGTTCAGATTGGAGAGAGAGCGAGAGGAGATAGAGAGAGAGAGAGAGAGAGAGAGGGAGAGAGAGAGAGAGAGAGAGAGAGAGAGAGAGAGAGAGAGAGAGAGAGAGAGACAGAGAGAGAGACAAGAGAAGAGGACAGAGAGACAGACAGAGAGAGAGACAGACAGAGAGAGAGAGACAGAGAGACAGAGAGCGAGCGATAACATTTGCCCTTTCCCCGCTCTTATCTCCCGGCAGGTAGCGTCCTGATAACAGCATTCATTTCAGCGACTCGGGCTCTGAAGGGCGTCAGTTTCAAATATCGTTTATAGGAAAGCGAACGAGCACTTAATTAAGTATACTGACTGTTCGCATGTTCATTCAGACACAGCTGACATAATATCATAGTACACACACGCAGACAGACAGGCACGCAAGCAAGACAAGCAAACACGTACATAAACACAAGACATATCGGAAGAAACTTTATTATCTTTTCTTTTCTGCTTCTTCCTTTCTCTTCCCCCTCCCTCTTTTAATTTCTCCTCCTTTCCCTTTTTCTTTTCTTTCCTTCTTCTTCTAGTCCCCTTCCCTTTCTCCCCCTTCTTCTTTTTCTATTAGCCTTTCCCTTTCCCCTTTTCCTCTTCCTCCCCTCCTATTCCCCTTCCCATCCCCCCTTCTTTTCTTCCTCTTTCCCTTCCCTTCTTTCTCCTTTCCTCTTTCCCATTCTCCCTCCCCTCCTCCTTCTACCCTTCCCATTCCCCCTCTCCCTTTCCCCTCCTCCTTGCCTTTCCCATTCTCCTCCACCTACCCTCTCCCTTTCCCCTCCTCTTCCCTCCTCCCCTGCCCCTCCTCCTCCTATTCCCCATTCCCCTTCTTATCTGCAATCTTCCTCATCTCCCACCTCGCCCTCATCCGCTCCTCTGCCGGTCCCCTCATTATCCTGAATGTAACACACGGGCCGCTCGCGAAATGTAGGTGAAAGGCTGTGGCATTATTACTTCAGGGGAAAAAAAGGCTGTGGTGCATTTTTTTCCCCTTAGGTTTTCATTCATTTTTTCCCCTTAGGTTTTATGGTTTTCATTCTACCTTCTTTAGGAAAAGCCGATATCTCTATCTTTTGTAATGACTTCCCAAACATTTTTTTTCTGTATTTCTGTTCAATTATCACATCTTTGCCTATTCCTCCATTAATAATTATCTTCCTTGTTACTCCCTTCGTCTTTACTTTCCGGACTACCTCACCCGTGTAAGGCCTGCCTACATAACTTATCATAATCATTTTGTCTATTCATCATTTTAATTATTTATGTGTGTCTGTGTCTGTGTGTGTGTGTGGGGGGGGGGGGGGTACTAGTATCGTGGCCGCGGACAAGGTCTTGGTCAAGTACCAAATCCTTCCTTTAGTATTATGTAACACCATTACTCTCACTCGCTTCAAAATAATAATAGTATTATGGTTAATAATAATAACAATCATAATAAACAATAATAAAAACGATTATGAAAATAAACACTAACAAACAATACTACTACTACTAATAATAATAATATTGATAATAATAATAATAATAATAATAATGATGATAATAATTATAATAATACTGATAATAATATAACAATAATAATGATAATAATAATAATAATAATAATAATAATAATAATAATAAATAATAATAATAATAATAAAA
>NW_020872375.1:12676-20176 GCF_003789085.1 Penaeus vannamei | reverse complement strand
AAACAAAACGCCCTTATCAACAACAAGAATTAAGCAACACAATAACGCTGCCTCTCCACACTTATGCGAGTAATTGAAGATAACTTTGTTTTAGGAAAGTTCGAGTTCCGGCAGAGGAAAGGGTAAAATGTGTCTGGTTTGATATTAACTTAACAGTATACTGGAAGAGGAGCATTTGTTCCGTGCTCATCTTGGTTGTGTCTTTGAGGCGAAAGGGGAACGGGGAAGGGGATAAGGGGGAGGGGAAGGGGAGAAGTGTGACTAGATGGAAGAGGGCAGGGGGAAGGCGGGGGAGAGGAAAGGGAAAGAGGCAGGGGAAAGGGAGAAAGGGGTAGGGGAACGTGGGGGTAGGAGGGCGCGCGGAGGGGAGGTGTGAGAGCCATGCTGGGTAAATCTGGAAGCTGGAGTTTTGATCAAAATATTAGATTTCCGTTTTTTTTTACGATTTAGTCATGGATGTTACGAAAACGTCATGTTGATCATATAACTTTAACTTTTCTTTTCAATATTGAACGATGAATAAAGAAAAAAAAGACCACTTAAAAAAAAAAAAAAAAAAAAAAAAAAAAACAACAACAGAGCAACTCGTCCCACCACACATCGCCTCCATCTCCTCTCAGAGCTTCTCCGAGCACACGTAACAAGCCCAAAGGACCTCCTGCCACGTGAGGGAATCGAAGGACTTTTGCCCTCAGGATCTCTCCTCGGATCGCACTCCTCCTGTCAATTATTCCTTCCTCCAAAGCCAGACCTTCCCCACCGACGGCGAACCAACTCTCAGTAGAAGGGCTACGAACCTCTTCACTCCTCTAACCACTCCACTCAACTACTCACCCCCCCCACACACACAAACAAACAAAAACACACACACACACACAAGCACACACACACATTCACTCTCAGACACACATATTCCCCTCCCCTATCCCTCACCCCACCTTCCCCAAGCCCTACCTCTCCTTCCCCAACCCTGGCCGGGAGCAAGGGGCCAAGGATGCTCCCGGTCCCTTTTAGAGCCCTGCGCACGAACGTCTCTCGACTCACGAACCTATTCTCATCTCTCAGAACCTCCTTCTGGATCCGCTCCTCTCCCTCCCTCCTCCCTCCCCTCCCTCTTCCCACCCCCCTCCACCCTCTCCTTACCTTCGCCCTTACGCAGTCCTGTCCTTCTCTTTCCCTTTCCCTTCTCTCCTTCCCTCTTTCGTTTTCCTCCCTTTCCTTTCCTTTCCTTTCCTTCCTCTCCTCTCCTTCCCCCCTCCCCTCTCCTTCCAACCGCCTCCCCCTGACCCCATTCCATCATTATGCCTTCCACGCATTCTTTATTTTCTTGTTTGCTTGGTTTCTTTTCTCTCAGGATTAGTCTTCGTTTCATCTTTCTCCACGAGCCTACGTAAAATGCGTTCTTTAATTACTTTTTTTCTCTCTCTCGTCTTCTCCCTCCGTCTAATCTCTTGCTTTTCACCATGCCTCATTTCGCTCTTCCTTTGTCCATCTTATCCCTCTTCTTTCTTTCCACTGTACCATCTCCTTCTTCATTCATCTCATTCATCTCATTCTTCCTCCTCCTCCTCCATTCTCTCTCCTTTCTCCTCTGCTTTTAAAATCTTCCTCCGCATCCAAGAAGTCCTTGAAACCTTCCAACAAACCGAATTTTCTTCTTTATTCCCATTCCCCTCCTCTCTTCCCCTTCCCCATCCCCGTCCTCTATTTCCTTTGAGCCCCCTCCCCTTCTCCTTTCCCTTCTCCTCCTTCCCTAATTCCCCGACTAACTCATGTCCTCTCTTTCCTTGACCCCCTCCCTCCTTTCCCCCTCCAACTCTTGTTCTCTCTTTCCTTGAGAGAGAGAGAGAGAGAGAGAGAGAGAGAGAGAGAGAGAGAGAGAGAGAGAGAGAGAGAGAGAGAGAGAGAGAGAGAGAGAGAGAGAAGAGAGAGAGAGAGAGAGAGAGAGAGTGACGCAGTGCTCCCAAGGGACACGAAAGTGGGTCACTTTTCCGCGGCGGGCGGCTCCCTCCCACACTTACCCAGAGAAGACACCCTTATGGACGCTTTCCCTCTGCAGGAAATGACTCTTCCTTCCATCTTAATTACTGGACTTTCTTGTCAGCGACCGCGCATCTCCTCCTCAAGTATGCACAGAATATTTTCGGTGTTGCTGCGCCGGTGGGGTTGGGACTCCCCCCCCCCCTCCCTCTCTCGCTCGACCATGCCTAACCGACCTCATTCCCGACAGGAACCGCAACTCCCAGACGTCGAAATCCAGGCCCTGGAACGACACCATCAAAGCGAATCCGGAATAAACACGGAGCGAGGGACACGAATCCCCGACTCTGAAAGGCGAGGCAATATGGAGTTTGAACCCGCGCTCTCCCGCTAATTGGCCCTCAACCCCCACCCCCCCCCGCCCCCGCCCCTATTTGGAGTGGCCTCGTCTGGCAAGATGGATATTCTATTTCCTCTTCTGAACGGGGCTGAGCTTATTGTTCGGCTTAGAGGGCATCAGTCTTGTGAGGCGAGCGGGCCACTCGACATCAATATCAATAATAAATGCCGAGCGCAATACAGGGGTCAAGAACGCAATATCTCTCGCTGGATCATAAATGTCTGGGTCAGTCAAATAAGAGTCAAATGACATCAAAATATCACTGAGTGAATAAATATAGATAAATAAATAAAGAAATTAATAAATAAATTCAATGAATAAGCATGGAAGTACGAATAAGTCTACGGTAAACTCCACCCATATTTAACTAAGTCTCATACAGTCGTGAACAAATACTATTCTAGTCGCCGTGTATCCCTCGTCCATTGTGCTTGCTGCTTACAAGGAGGATATTTGTCAGCTGCGCTCAGTGAAGGCAGGCGAGGTGCTTGGGACAGGCACGAATGGCACGCATGCATTTGCACACCCTAATGAGCCGGGCCGGGAAGCAAAGGCAATATTACTTCGCGAACAAACTTCAATTCCCGTCGCCTTCTTGGGACACTCCGACGCGTCCGAATGCGTGGCGCGCGAAGGAAACGGCTGCGGAGGGACGCGGACTGGCTCAGGCACGCGGCGCTCTAATTGCATGCACGTTACCAGCCGAATTTTTTTATAGCCTACATGAGTGTTTTCAAGACTTTTCAGGGTGGAATAAACACGCACGCACCGCACGCACGCACAACACGCACACACACACACACACACACACACACACACACACACACACACACAACACACACACGACACACACACACACACACACACACACGCACAACAACGCAACAACCGACACACAACACACAGCACGCACGCACGCACGCACGCACGACTCATGCAGACACGACGCCTGCTTAATAAGTTTGAACGTATTTTCTTGGGATTTACTGTAATCCGTGTGCGCACTTGCCAGTCCCCCAACCCAACCCCGCTAAGGGCCATTCCCCTCCCCATGGCGACCTTCCCTTCATCACGCGACCCCAACCACCCCTCCTCCGCGCCTCAGAGCCCCACCACCACCACTAACCGTCCCACTCCCTATACCGCCCATACTCCTGCACCCACTCCTCCCACCCGAAAAACCCCATAACCCCGCACTCAACCCACCCTTCCCCATTCCGCACCCAACCCCAACGCCTCCCCTCCCGCTTCCCACCTCACCCGAAAACACCCCCCCACCCACCTCCCCTCCTCTTCCCACCCCCCCACTAAGCGTCGGCCCCGAGGCGCACCACTTCCGTCAACAGCGACACTCACTCCAGCGACACATCGATTCTCGCCTCGTCAATGATTCACGCGCATCACTATACCCCCCCCCTCACCACCCCACCTCCTCCCTCTAGGAAGCCCTTTCATTCATGCGTTGAGGGGGGGTGGGGGTAAGGGTGAAGGGGGGTATGGGAGATAAGATATAAGTGGTAAGATAATAAAAGGTAAAGGGTAAAGGGAAAAAACGCAAAATAATAAATAATAATAATAATAATAATAATAAATAAATGAAAATGTTTCATAACGCCGGTA
This sequence comes from Penaeus vannamei, assembly GCF_003789085.1. Taxonomy (NCBI): domain Eukaryota; kingdom Metazoa; phylum Arthropoda; class Malacostraca; order Decapoda; family Penaeidae; genus Penaeus; species Penaeus vannamei. Next base: position 16,176 of record NW_020872375.1, on the reverse strand, counting down.
ACATAAATTTCCTTCCTCCCGATTATTATCTTCTATTACTCTCTCCCTCTATAATTATCCTAATCCAACCTGCGAGGCGAGGATCCAATATACATAATTTCTATCTGAATGTCTATCCATTCAAATATCCAATCTTTACATCCACCCATTTGTCCATTTACCTGTCCTGTCATTCCTATCCCACCATAAAGCCATTTTTTTATATAGTAATCGCGCAACGTCATCCAGATGTGTATATCTTATCCATCCTTCCATTACTTCCAATTATCTTTCCTGCCTATCCATCCCTCTATCCAAGCCTGCAAGCCCCATCTTTTCTCGTGAAGATATCCACTCATGCCATTCATCCATCCGACGACCGTCTGACTACCATCCTCCATCTCCACCCATTCATTCAAATACGCAACCTTGTGCTATCCAATCTATCCATCCACCCTACCGCTTCTCCGCCCATATTCATTCCATTTATCCATCCAATCCTATAGCCATCCTTCCTTCCTTCCTTCCTTCCTTCCCTTCCTATCCTTCCTTCCTTCCTTCCTTCTCCCTCCTCCCTCCCTCCCTCCCTCCCTCCCGTCCCTCCACCTCCCTCCCCCTCCCTCCCTCCTTCCTTCCTCGCCTCCCTCTCGCTACTCTTTCCCTTCCTTCCTCCTTCCTTCCTTCCTTCCTTCCTCTCCACTTCCTTCCTGTATCGCTTACTGCTTCCCCAATCTATAAACAAATTCCTTCTTTTATCCTTCCATCTCTATCAGTATGTGGCCCATTTTTGTCTATCTTGCTGACCTCTGATTGGCAACGGACTTCCCCGGGCCATTCGCTATCCGATGCAACACAGGGGGTGCTTGGAACCAGAGATGGAATATAGACAGTCGCAAGTTTGAGATCTCGAGTAGGTAAGATTGAATAATCAAGCTAACTTCAATTACAGCTCTATAATTTCACCTCACTATCATTATTACTATCAGTATTATCATAATCATCAAACATTATCAACCACCACCATCATTATTATCATTGTCGTTATCAGATATGCGATTAATTGTTATTGAATTATTATCAGATCTCATTACCCATAATTATATCATCATTATCCAATCGAATTATGCATGCAATTACCATAATTATCATCATTATTATTGCTGTTTATTAGTATTGAAGTCATATATACCATTAATCAGTCCATCACACGAGAATACATGTCATTAATTGCTCGTTTAACCTGCGATTAATTATCATCATCTACGATCATTGCAATCATGTATTAGCTAGTTATCAGAATTAAGTTAGGGTTGACATACATTACGCATTATCAGCATCATTATTGCTAATTACTTATGACTATTATCAATGTAGATTACTCATTACTGTTATATCATTATTGAGGTATACGCCATAACATTACCCAATTTTATTATCACCTCAGACTTGACGTCGGCCAGTGATCAAATCATCCCCCTCCCCATCCCTGCCCGACTCACCAAAGCGGACCCCCGAGCCGAGAAAAACTTCCCGAACTTCGCTAAACGTCTCAAACACCAATCAAAGCGGCGGCGACGACGACGACGACGAGACGCGAAACTTCTCGGTGGAAACTTCTTTTTGTAATGAATCCTTTTAACTTTTTTTTTTTTTTTTTTTTTTTTTTTTTGTCTAGGATTTAAAATAATGATTGTTTTGCACGTGGCTTTGATCTCTCGGCGTCCTCGAGGATCCCCACAATTTTTGCCGGATTCTGTCTCGACGTCTGGAGGGTGGAGAGGAGGAGGAGGAGGAGGAGGAGGAGGAGGAGGAGGAGGAGGAGGAGGAGGAGGAGGAGGAGGAGGAGGAGGAGGAGGAGGAGGAGGAGGAGGAGGAGGTGGAAAAGGGGGGGGGGGAAGACAGGGATCTGTGGCAATGATATTGATAATGATGGATGTGGTGAATGAAAATCGGAGAGGAGGGAAGGTGAAAATGAAGATAAAGATTATATGAAAGTGGTGGTGGATGGTGATGAAAATGAAGAATGATGGTGATGGCAATAATCGGTAATGATGATAGTGGATGGTGATGATGACGATAACGGTAATGGTTTGTTGACCAGCAACAGCAATAATAATCATAATCATTATTATCATTGTTATTTATCAATAATAACTATCATCATAAGGACGACAAAATGTGAAGGAAAGTGGGATGAATGGTGATAAATAAAGATGATCAAGGAAACAATACCAATTAATCAAACCACAATCAATAACAAATTAATACCAGCCAATGAAAACAACCACATTTAATGGCACAAACAAACAAAAAAATAACCCAACGCACGAACCACATTCAAATTCACCGCCACAAAAAAGCCTCACGTAGAGAAAGAGAGAAGAGAGAGAGAGAGAGAGAAGAGAGAGAGAGAGAGAGAGAGAGAGAGAGAGAGAGAGAGAGAGAGAGAGAGGAAGAGAGAGAAAGAGAAAGAGAAGAGAAGAGAGAGAGAGAGAAAGAGAAGAGAGAGAGAAGAAAGAAAGAGAAAGAAAGAAAGAAAGAAAGAAAGAAAGAAAGAAAGAAGAAAGAAAGAAAGAAATAGAAAGAAAGAAAGAGAAAGAGACAGAGAAACAGACAGAGACAGAGACAGAGACAGAGACAGACACAGACAGACAGAACTAAAGAGAAATAATACCTCGAACGCGATCCCGACATTAAAGCCACGGTGGCCATGGATGTCGCAGCAAAAGCCAGATGGGGACTAATGACGGTACACGGATGCCCGATAAATAGACGAAAACGATGAGCCATAAATCACATTTGGGGGGGAGGGAGAGAGAGGAAGTGGGGAGGGAGAGGAGAGAGAGGGAGGGGGGAAGTGGAAGGGAGAGGAAGTGGGAGGGAGAGAGGGAGAGGAGAGAGGGGGGGGAGTAGAGAAGGAGGGGAGGAGGGAGAGAGGGGAGGAGGGAGAGGAGAACGGAGAGAGGAGGGAAAAGAGGGGGATAGAGAGGAGGAGGAATGAGGGAGGGAATGTATTAAAGAGAGGGAGGGAAGTGAGGGAGGGAGGGAGAGAAAGAGAGAGAAAAACAGAAACCAATAAGACTGAAAGAAGAGTAAGAAATGAAGAAATCGAGAGTAGACCACAAACACAACAACGAAAAAAAAAAAAAAACACCACAACCCCCTTCCTCACAACAAAACAACCCCAACAAACCCGACCAAAAAGCCCGACACATCACCACACAGCCCAAAGCACAATCCCCACATCGTCACCACCTCCGTCTGTACCCTACGTCCGCTCACCGGCTGGCAGACACCTCCCAAAAGCCCCTATCCACAGCCTGCCCACGTGGCCTCCATCCTCGCATCCTCCATCCTCCAGGCGGCCGCACTCAAACTCACCTGGGCCACCCACACCCTCAACTCTGACTCACATCCCTGAAAAAAGGTCAAATGGGGAGAGTTTTCAGCGACTCTTATTTTTTTTTTTTGGTTTTTTTTTTGTGTGTGATTTATGAGGTTCCTCCGCCGGCGGACGTGGA
>NW_020872374.1:343388-348379 GCF_003789085.1 Penaeus vannamei | reverse complement strand
GTATCTGGATTGTTATGTGATGTGTTTTACATATGTATTTTGATCTGTTTTGGCCTGAGTGTTGTATGTGTTTAGGTCACTGTATTTTGTAATTGTATCTGGATGTGGTGACGTGGTATAAGGTGTGTTTATGTGGTGCATCTGGATAGCGCGTATACTATGTGGTGTTTTTAGTACAGTGAGGCGCGTATTATATAAGTTTTCAAATAATGTAGCCAATTTAGAGAGTATATTGTGACGAACTTCACTTGTGCCTTATCACGTAAGAGTATGATATCAGAATGCAATGGATTTCAAATTAAAAAATTAAATACAAAACACAAAAACAAAAAGAAGAAAGAAAACAAAGGCAACAGTTAATAATGAAAAAAGAAATGATAAATAGATCGAGATTTTAGGCAATAAAATCGGTAGTAACATGCCTGATGATGCATGATGCTTTGAATAATAAAAAACAAATAAATAAATAAAAGAATAAATAATAAAATATATAAAACAAAGGGAACATTTAATAAAGAAAAAAAAAGTTAAATATGATCGACATTTAGGCAATGAATCTAAGTAAACACGAAAGAAATTATGACGGCTTTGAAATAAGAGAAGCTAATAATATACAGAGAATACAATACTGCTCGAAAACTAATTAACTTTGTAAAGACGGAGTGAATCTGTATAATTTATAAATGGATTTTTAACTCACACTATAATCGTTCATTTTTTGTTGTTTGTTTGGAGAATATTCCAGTCTCTCTCGAAACGTTATTGTTTTTTTAAGGAGAAGGAGAAGGAGAAGAGAAGAAGAAGGAGAAGAAAGGAAAGGAGAAGAAGAGAGAAGGAGGAAGAAGGAGGAAGAAGAAGAAGAAGAAGAAGGAGAAGAGAAGGAGAGGAGGAGAAGGAAGAAGAAGAAGGAGAAGAAGAAGGAGAAGAAGAGAAGAAAAAGAAGAGGAGGAGGAGAGAGGAAAGGAGAAGGAGAAGGAGAAGGAGAAGGAGAAGGAGAAGGATGAGAGAAGAAGAAGAAGAAGAAGAAGGAAGAAGAAAGTAAGAAGGAGAAGAAAGAGGGAGAAAGAAGAAGGAGGAAGAGAGGAAAGAATGAAGAGAATAATAATAATAAAAGATAGAAATAGTAAATAATAATAAGTAAAGAAGGAGGAAGGAGGAGGAAGGAGGAGAAGAGAGAGGATATAAGGAGACAGGAGAAGGAAGTAAGGAGAAGGGAGAAGGAGAAGTACAAGAAGAGAGAGAAGAAGAAGAAGAGAAGAAGAAAGAAGAAAGATGAAGGAAGAAAGAGAAACAGACACTTCGCCACTATAAAAAGACACAGGCGAGAAAAATACATCTCTATGACTTGACATCATTAGTCTGAGTTGCAACCCGGAGAGGATGTCAAGACCCGACCAGACCTCACGAATAAAGAATCAATATTGTGGAAAGTCACGAGTGGCCGAAGAGACTTAGTAATTTCTTCCCCGAGGTGGTTTCGGCAGGGAAAATGAAAACATACTTACGTCAGAACTTATAATGCACACAAAAAGCAACGTTAGATGATGACGAGGATAGCCGAGGAAAGAACGAAGGAGAAGAGTGAGGAGTAGAGGGGCAGAAAATAGAAATTAACCTATTCAATCTAGCACACCAACACAACATCACACACACTACACAACGTACAAGGTGAATAAAAATATAAAAACAATAGTAAAAATATATAAATATAAAATAGGTAACCAGGAAAAAGATATATTAAGTAAATAATATAATAATTATAAAGGTTATAATAACAAAAATAAGTATAAGTTGAATGATATTAGTGTGAGAGGTAGTGAGAGGTATTAGTAAAAGCCAAAAAAATATAATAGTAGATATAAATAATTATATTAACCTAATGATCAAAAAAATAATACAAGGTGACACAGATCTTATTCATCCTTGTTTGTTGTTTTACTTGCAATTCGTTCAATATGATTCTTACGCACAAGAGAGAAGGAAACAGAGGTAGAAAAACCAGATAATGACATATCGACAAACTAATCATCCGAGCAATATATCGAATGCATAAACCATGAAGAATAGCAAATGAGACCGAAAATTAATAGCAATGTGCGTTATATATGCAATCTACATGTGATTATATCTCTATTATAAGAACTGTAAAAAGAAACATGCCAGTTGCTTAAATCATCATAATCTTCTCAAATGATTTATTAGAAAAGATAAAAAGAAAGGAGAAAAGAACCACCCCATATCACTTCAGAACTTCGTTAACTAATCATTAGGGTCAAAGGGTCCTTAGCAGCTGAACGATATTCGTCTCTATCTATAGAAGGTCACAGAGATAAGATCATTCATTCTGTGATTTAGGAGCGTGTTTCTGTGGTCCTGTGTAGTATGTTGTGTAAGTGAGCGAACGTGTGGAATTCATGTTGAACAAATTGCAACAGGAACAACGAAGGGAAGGGCAAGAAAACACACGAATATGCCGAAGGCCTTTTCACTATTTCTTCGTCAGGGCATATGATATGATATGCCCTGACGAAGCAATAGTGAAAAGGCCTTCGGCATATTCGTGTGTTTTCTTGCCCTTCCCTTCGTTGTTCCTGTTGCAAGTTAGCGAACGTACGAGATGGTGTGTGTGTGTTGTGAATGTGTTTGTGTGATATTAATTCTTTTACAAGGCGAATGTTAGAGAATGTGTTTCAGTGTTGGGGTCAGTTTGCCAAAGGGTGTATATTGCAAGTTTGTGTTCTTGAGTCCCTTTACGAGTGTTCTAGAAAGAACGTGTACCATCAGATGTCGCGACGTATAATGTGTAATACCAAGTAAATCAGATTTGAACAGGGAAATAGAGTGCTAAAGCGAAAATGCTACAAGCTAGAGTATTACCGAGGATACAGCTGTAAAAATCCGAGACAGCTGAAAACTTGCTGAAACCTTTGTTCCGCTTACGAAGAAATAAGGATTTTGTATTTTATGTTCTTTTTTAAACGTCTCTTTCAACACGAATTATGAAAACGGCGGATATGTCAGTAAGCTGCTTGTTATCTACTTTAATCTCATTTTTCTTGTCATGTATCCTGTCATTTCGTCGAAAATCAGTATCCTCGTTGTTATTTATCTATTCATTTTTGTATCATAAAAAATGTAGTAACGAGAATATAGGATTTTAGAAGGGGAAACTTTTTTATTAATCCGAAATGCTTAGAATAAATGTGCTTAATAAATGTTTTGAATATAAGTATGGTATACATACATACAATATATATATATAATATATTGTATATATATATTACATATATATAATGTATTTATATGTATTAACATATAACAATATATAAACATATATATATATATATATATATATATATATATATATATATATATATATATATATATATATAATTATATATATATATATAATGCATGCATGCATACATACACACAGGTACATATATATATATATATATATATATATATATATATATATATTATATATATATATATATATATATGTGTGTGTGTGTGTGTGTGTGTGTGTGTGTGTGTTTTTTTCTTTTTTCCCCTTGATGAGAGGGAGGTGGGGAGGGGTTATTAATGCTAGCAAAATCCTATTTTCACTATAACATTGCCGATTCAATCCGATCAGTGTTAGAAAATTGCTTCAGAAATTAGTTTTCGTGGTTTAAAGTAATAGGTGACTGCACAGTATTTTCAGGTGATATCTGTTGATATATATATATATATATATATATAATATATATATATATATATATATATATGTATATTGTTACTACCATCAATACTAATATTTTGTCATTACCTTTACCATTGTAAATATTATTCTTTGTTACAGTGATAATTATTATTATTATTATTTTCATTATAAGCATTTATAGCTGTTATTATTATCATTTTCATCATCACTATCATTATGATCATAATAGTGATAACAAAAACAACAACAGCAATAATGATAATAACACTAATAATGATGATAATAGCAATGTTAATAATAATCATTATAATATTCTATTATCATAACATAATCATTATTAATACAATTGTGTTATTATTATCTTCATCATAACTATATTTTTCTTAATCATTATATACTATTACTGCTATCATTATTGTTATCATCATTAGAAAGAAAGGAAAACACTGTATGCCTAATTGGTATGTATTATGTAAAACTGTTTTGCAATTAGCATATTTAACCTTAAAAAAAACAATATTTTGTTTCTTTTCAAACAAGTTTCGAGAAAAAAAATCATATTTCATATTTGATTATCATATACTTCAAAAATGAGAGAGAAAAACACAAGCATAGAACATCCAGTTTATTCATATAACACATCATGAAATTATTATAAATTAGTTTATGAGATTTTTTATTTTATTTTTATATCTATCTATATATCTATCCCTATCTATAAATATATATCTAGCAGCTTTCCATTCATTTTTTTCTGTATCTTTAATACTATTTCAATAAAAAAAGTAAATGAAAGCATAAATAAATGTTATAAATACGAATAGTATGAGGGGTGTTCTTGCAATTATTTTTTCTCCTTTTTTTTGGGCTAACGTGTGTCAAGCTAACCATTCAATTCGTCAACACGCATGCGCGACCCATCGGTGAATGGGTAAAATGCCAACTACTTATTGTATTTTATTTTGTAAATCTTCATTTGGCCATTTACAGAGTATCTAAGATATCTTATAATGAAGCGCATGTGAAAATAGATAGGTAAACGAATTAATTTTAGGCCATTAAGAGCCAATAATATTTAATACAATTGACACGAATTTCTGATTTGTCTTTAAACTTGTAAGAGACTTTACATGATCATTTCTTGAAAAAAAAAAAAAAAAAGTTATAAGAATAACAAAAGCCTTTATTTCCAAGGGCAAAATACTGTAGTGTTGCCATTCCTCGCTTGCGAAAGTTTCCCAGGCTTGTCGCGACGGCCACACTGCCAATGTTATTTCGCTGTTGC
>NW_020872374.1:333388-335888 GCF_003789085.1 Penaeus vannamei | reverse complement strand
ATATGAATATGTATGTATGCATATATATGTATATATATATATATATATATATATATATATATATATATATATATATATATATATATATATATATATATATATATATATATATATATTATATATATACATATATACATTATACCAGGTTGTATCCCAGATGGGGTATAATCTTTGAAAAATGAAATTAGAAGGGACTGCACTCTGTGTTCGTCGACTTAGAGAAAGCTTATATCACAATACCGCGAGAGGATGAGTTGTGTTTTATGAGGAGCACGGGAGAGGCAGCGAGAAGGCGTTACGGGATATGTATGAGGACAGTGTGACAGCGGTGAGGTATGCAATAAGAATGGCGGACGAGTTCATGGTGGAGGTGGTATTGCATTAAAGATCAGCATTGCGACCATTCTTGTTTGTAGTGGTGATGGATTGGTTGATAGATGGGATTAGAGGAGGTGTTAATGGACTATGTCGTATGCAAATTACACTGTGACTTGTAGTGAGAGGAGAGAAGAAGAGTCGGAACGGTAGATGTGGTAAATGAAGATGAATTAATTAAAATACTTGGGCTATTGTTCGAGATAACAGGTAACGAAGAGCGTAATGCAGAGAGATGAGATCAGAACGCAAAGCACCCTGTAGTGAGTGAAAAAGTTTTTTTTGTTGTTGTTGTTTTTTTGTGATAGAAGGATATCTGGAAAAAAAAGAGATGAAACTCAGAACGCAAGCACCCTGTAGTGAGTGAAAAAGTCTTTTTTTTTGTTGTTTTTTGTTGTTGTTTTTTGTGATAGAAGGATATCTGCAAAAAACGAAGGAGAACGTTTAAAAGGAGGCAGTGAGACCACCAATGTTCTAAGGCTCGGAGACAAGGAGTTGACAGAGGCTAGACTGGTGTTCTGGGCATGCGCTGACATGAGTGACGTGAGGTATAGCGAGAGAAGGATGCTGGGGATGGAGCCGTCAGGGAGGAGGAAAAAAGGAAGACCAAGAGGTGTTGTGATGAATGTGACGAGGGAAGACATGCACGTGGTCGGTGTAATAGAAAAAATGATGTAGAGGACAGGGCGTAGTGGGGACGGATGACCCGCTGGGGCAACTCCTGATAAATCTATCTATCTATACACACTCACACACACACACACACACACACACACACACACACACACACCACACACACACACACACACACACACACACACACACACACATATATATATATATATATATATATATATATATATATATATATTATATATATTATATATATATCATACAAACACACGAGTATATAATATATATATATATATATATATATATATATATATATATATATATATATATATATATATATATATATATATATATATATATATATTTACACACACACACACACACGTATATGTATATATATGCATACATACACACATATATATAATATATATATATATATATATATTATATATATATATATATATATATATATATATATATATATATACACTCACTCCACACATACACACACACACACAACTCACACACACACACACACACACACACACACACACACACATATATACATACACACATATACATATCGCGTGGATGATGAAAGAGCTGTTCACTAACCTTCTTACCCACCCAGCATGGTCCTTTTAACATACACTTCACACACAAAACAATACTTTATACCGCTACCCTACTTTCGTAAGCTCACGCACACACATATAGGTACACATACACACGCACACATCCACGCACACACATACATACATAGGCACACACATATAGGCGCACACACACACATAGGCACACACACATAAGCTCGGAAATCGAAAACATACACACACGACACACACACATATAGGCACACACACATAGGCTCAGAAATCGAAAACACACACACACACCCATACACACACACACATATAGGCAAACATACATAGGCTCAGAAATCGAAAACATACACACACACATAGGCTCAGGGATCGAAAACACACACACACACACACAGACTCTGAAATCGAAAAACACACACTCAACACACATATAGGCAACACACACATAAGCTCAGATAACAAAAGCACACCACACACACAGGCTCTGAAATCGAAAACACACACACACACACCACAAACATGCACAAACACACACACACACACAAACATGCGCACACACGCACAAACACACACACACAAACATGCACACACACACACACACACCCGTCACACAGACACACACGCACGCCGAAACAAGCATGATCATATCCACATCACGCTTCCTCTCATGCATTTTGAAGACCCAGATTTTGGAGTCTGAATGCGGATCCAAATGCATGTTATTGAAATGCATGACCTTTTTTTTTTTTTTTTTTTTTTTGTGGAGAGCAGGGGTGTTTTTTTTTTGTGGTGAGAGGCAGGGGTGTTTTTTTTTTTTTTTTTTTTTTTTTGTGTCGAGAGCAGGGGTGTGTTTTTTTTTTTTTTTATTGCTATATACCCCCAGATTC
>NW_020872374.1:325612-332980 GCF_003789085.1 Penaeus vannamei | reverse complement strand
ATGATTTGGCGTGTGTCTGTGATTCCCTTTTTTTATTATCATTTTCGCTTCGTTCTTCCTCTTTTCGTTTCTTTTTGTATTGTAATATTGCTTTTTTTTTATGTGTGTAATTATCTGTGTACGTGAATGTGTGTACCTTTTTTTGTGTGATTGTTGGTATTTCGTGTGTATTTTAGTGGCGGTAGTGAGCATATGTGTGTGTGTGTGTGTGTGTGTGTGTGTGTGTGCTGTGTGTGTGTGTGTGTGTGTGTGTTGTGTCTGTTTGTGTTGTGTATGTGTGTCTGTGTGTGTGCTTTTCTGTGAATGAAGTGTGCGTGTATGTTTGTCCAATCAATATGTACATGTGGGCGTGTACATGTGTGCGCACACCGCTACACACACGCGCACATGGTTCAATCTCACTTATTTAATGATTTAGGTTGAAATTATGTAAGAAATCCAGTTTTTATTTTTTCTTTCTACTCTTGAACTTTATCTTTTCGTCTTTATTTTTCTCTCCGTCTCTCTTCCTGTTTCTTTATGTCTTGATTTATTCCATTTTTCTTTTCTCTTTCGTTCACAAATCAATATTTTATTTTGATTCACTCATTTTCATATTCTATCTGAATTGTCTGTCTGGTTATCTGTTTCTCAGTCCAACTATGTCTATCTATCTATCCTATATCTATCTATCTATCTATCTATCTATATCTATCTATCTATATCTCATATCTATCTATCTATCTTTCTATCTATCTGCTTATCTGCGCTGATCTATTTATGGAATTATCTATTGGTCGTAATTTTTTTTTTTTATAATTCTTTAATCAATTGTCACCTTAATTGGCTGTTTGAGGTTCAGTTCGTGTTTCTGTTTATTTCTTCCTGTCTTTATCTATATATCTGTCTATATCTATCTATCTACCTTATATACTATCTATTTGTCTGTTGTCTTTTTACTCTCTCTGTCTCTGTCTGTCTGTCTCTGTCTCTCTGTCGTCTTCTCTCTCTCTCTCTCTCTCTCTCTCTCTCTTCTCTCTCTCTCTCTCTCTCTCTCATCTCTCTCTCTCTCTCTCTCTCTCTCTATATGTATATATATATATATATATATATAATATATATATATATATATATATATATATATATATATATATATATATAATACACACACACACACACACACACACACACACACACACACACACACACACACACACACACACACACACACACACACACACACACACACACACACACACACACACACATATATATATATACATATAGTTTACCTCTCTCCCTCGCTCTCACTCGCCTCTTCTTCGGTATTCTCTTCTCTTTCTACCCTCTATCTCCTCTCCTTTCTCCTTCTACTCCTCTCTTCCTCCTCTCCATCTCCTCCCCTCCCTCCCTCCCTCCTCTTCCTCCCTCCTCCCTCCCTCCTCCCTCCCTCCCCCTCCCTCCCTCTACCCCTCCTCTCCACTTCTCTCTCCCTATCTCTCCTTCTCTCCCTCTGTCTTTCACCTCACTGCCTCTACTCTTATCTTCCTCTCCCTCTCTCTTCATCTCTCTCTCCATCCCTCTAGCCTTCTTTCTCTCTCTCTCTCCACCTTTCTTTCCCTTTCTCTCTCTTTCTCTTCTCTCTTCTGTCTCTGTCTCTCTGTCTCTCTATCTCTCTATCTCTTCTATCTCTTCTATCTCCCTCCTCCCTCTCCTTCCTCTCTCCCTTTCTCCCTCCTCCCTCCCTCCCTTCCCCTCTCTCCCTCTCTCCTCTCTCCCTCTCTGCCGCTTCTCCTCTCTCTCTCTAGCCCAGTCGAGTGTGACGGTGTGACGCCCCACACATGGCCGCATCTCCTTACTCGGTTAATTAAAACAGCTGGTGCTCTCTGCTCGGGTGGGGGGGGGTGAAGGGTGAGGAGGAGGAGGAGGGGTGAGGGGAGGGGAGGAGGGGGAGAGGAGAGGGGGAAAAGAGGATGGGGAGGATGGGGGAAGAGAGGAGGGGAGAGGGGAGAGGGGAGGGGGAGGATGGGGGAAGAGAGGGGAGAGGAAGAGGGGAGAGGGGGGGAAGGGAGGGAAAGGGGGAGGGGAGAGGAGTAGAGAGAGGAGGAGGAGGGGGAGGGGGGGATGGGGGGGAAGGTTGGAAAGAGGGGGAGGTGGAGGAAGGTGGAGAAGGGGAAAGGGGAGGGGAGGAGATTAGAAGGGAGGAGAAGGGGAGAGGAGAGAAGAGGAGAAAGGGCGGAGAGAAGGGGGAGGAAGGGGAGGAAAGGGGGAGGGGCGGGGAGGAAGGGAGGAGGGAAGTAGGCGGAGAGAGGGGGTGGTGGGGTGAGAAGGGGAAGGGGGTGAGAGGGAGGACGGGCGAGGAGGGGGGGGAGGGTAATGGTTAGATAATTATGACTCCATTACCTGCGCATTAAGTACTCATCTTTTGTAATAACGCTCGGTTGGGCTGTGTACTTAGGTGTATTTTATGTGTTATTTATTTTTATTTTTTTTTTTTCGTTTTGTTTTTATTCTTATTTGGTTTATTCATTTTGTTTGTGTTTTTATTTATTTTATTTTTTTATTTTTCGTTTTGTTTTTTCATTTTTTCGTTTTTTTCATTCTTATTTGGTGTATTTATGTGTTTTTATTTTTTTTTTTTTTTTTTTTTTTTCGTTTTGTTTTTCTTTATTTGGTTTTTTTTATTTTGTTTTTGTTTTTTTTCGTTTGTTTTATTCTTATTTGGTTATTTTATTTTGTTTGTGTGTTTTGTTGTTTATTAGTTTTTTTTATTATGTTTATGTTTTATTTTTATCTTTATTTGTTTGTTTGTTTTTTTTCTTTTTCTTTTCGTTCTTATTTCGTGCACTTTTTCGCTAAATTGTGTGATGATAATAATTATAAGGGTAATAAGAGTAATAATGATAATAATAGTAAGAGTAATAACAGGAATAGTAATAATAATAATAATATTGATAATAATCATGATAGTGATAATGACTGATAAGGATAATAATAGTAATGCTATTAATAGTAATAATGATGATAATAATGATAATAATGACAGCAATGGTAATGATAACAATAATAATAATAATAACAATAATAATAATAACAATTACGATAGCAATATAATATGATGATGATGATGAAATAATAATAATAATAATAATGATAATAATAATAATAATAATAATAATAATAATAATAAATAATAATAATAATGATTAATAATGATAATGATAAATAATGATAATGATAATAATAATAATGATAATAATTAAATATTGCTGTCACTAAGATAAAGAAAGATAATTCTCTGCACGTGGTTTCCTTCTACCCCCACCCCCCCCTGCTTTCACCCTCCCCCCATCTCCTACTCCTTGTCCCCACCCCCGCCTTCTCCTCTCCCCTCCCCTCTTCCCCCTCCAATTGTCATTCCTTATACTTCCCCCTTTCTTTCTCTTCCTTTTCTTTCTTTTTTCTTACCTTAATGGTGTCCTTATATAAACATCTTGCCTACCTACCTTCCTCCTTACTCCATCCCCCCCCCTTTCCCTAACATTCCTTTTACCCCCTCCGCCCCTCCCCCCCCCACCTCCCGCCCTCCATCCTACCCAAATGTCCTTTTAATTCCTCCTGTTTAATTCGGTTTTCCTTCCCTACCTTAATGTTGTCACACATCCCTGCCTATCTGCCTTTCCCATCCACCCTAATCCCCCCCCCCCATCCCTCGACCTACCTTCCCCTCTCTCCCCCCCTCTCCCTTCCTCCTCCCCCCCTCCTCCCCTTCCTCCTCCTTCCCTCCTCCCTTCCTCTCCTCCCTCCCTCCCTCCTTCCTTCTTCCCCCCTCCTCCCTTCCTCCCTCCCTCCTCCTCCCTTTCTCCCTCCTCCTCCCTCTCTCCTCCCTCCCTCCTCCCTTCCTCTCCCTCCTCCTCCCTTCCTCCCCCCTCTTACCTTCCTCCTCCCTCCTCCTCCCTCTTCCCCTCCCTCCCTCCCTTCCTCTCCTCCCTTCCTCCTCTCCCTCCTCCTCCCCTCCTCCTCTCCTCTCCTCCCTTCCTCCTCCCTCCTCCTCTCCCTCCTCCTCCTCCCTCCTCCCTTCCTCTCCCTCCCTCCCTCCCCTCCTCTCCTCCCTCCCTCCCTCTCCCTCCTCTCCTCCTCCTCCCCTCCTCCTCCTCCCTCCTCCCCCCCTCCTCCCTTCCTCCCCCTCCTTCCTTCTTCCCTCCCTCCTCCCCTTCCTCTCCTCCCTCCTCCCTTCCTCTCCCTCCCTCCTCCCTTCCTTCTCCCTCCTCCTCCTTCCTCTCCTCCCTCCTCCCTTCCTCTCCCTCCTCCCTCCCCCCCTCCTCCTTTCTCCCCTCCCTTCCTCGCCCTCCCCTCCTCCCCCTCCTCCATCCTCCTCCTCTCCTCCCCTCCTCCCTCCTCTCCTCCTCCTCCCTTCCTCTCCCTCCTCCTCCTCCTTCTCTCCTCTCCTCCTCTCCTCCCTCTCCTCCCCTCCTCTTACCTCAATGTCAATTCAGCGCGTGGATGTCTTTATATCCCCTCCCCTCTCCCTCCCTCTCCCTCTCCTCTTCCCCCATTGTCATTTCAGGCACGTATTGAATATCCCCCCCCTCTCCCCTTCTCCTTTCTCAGCCCCTCCTGCCATCCTCCGGCATCCCTTCCCCTCCCCTCCCCCCCTTCCCCTCCCCTCTCCCAGTGTCTTTTCAAACACGTGGACCTCCTCGTACTTTTCACCCCCCCCTCTCTCCCGCCCCCGGTTCCCCTCACTCTACCCTCACAACCCCTTATCTCTCGCCCCTCCCTCCTCACCCCTTCCTTCTACTCCCCACTTCCTTCTTCCTACCTTTCCCACTAAATTCCTCACCCCCCTCCTACCTCCCTACCCCTCCCTCCCTCACTCCCCTCCTTCCCCTTCACCCTCCTCCGACCCCACCTTCTCCCTCCCTCACCCCTCCCTCCCTCAGACCTTTCCCCTTCCTCTTTCCCCCTATCCCTCCCCCTCCCTCCTCCTCACCCTCCTCCGACCCCCACCTTCCCTCCCTCCTCACCCCTCGACCTACCCCAGACCTCCCCCACTATCCTCCCTCTCCCTCCCTCACCCCCTCCCCTACCCCACCTTCCCCCTCACCCTTCCTCCTACCCCACTACCCTCCATCCCCCCCCCCATTCCTCTCTTAACACGACGCTCCCTCAAGCCTTAGGTAATTTATGTCTATTAATTACCTAACAATTAATTGGCTCATTATGAGTTGTTGATGGAGAATGACAAGGAATATAATGAAGCAGGAATGGCTGATGTTGTAGTTATGCATGGCTGTGTGTGTGGATGTGTGGATGTGTGGATGCCTGGATGCGTGGATGCACTGGTAGGCAGGTTGTGTGCGTGCGTGTGGTGTGTGTGTTGTGTGTGTGTTGTAAGTGTGTGTGTGGTGTTGTGTGTGTGTGTGTGTGTGTGTGTTTGTAAGTGTGTGTGTGTGTGTGTGTGTGTGTGTGTGTGTGTGTGTGTGTGTGTGTGTGTGTGTGTGTGTGTGTGTGTGTGTGTGTGTGTGTGTGGTTGTGTGTGTGTGTGTGTGTGTGTGTGTGTGTGTGTGTGTGTGTGTGTGTGTGTGTGTGTGCGTATGCGGTGTATATCTGCGTGATTTCATTGTACACTGATGTATTTGTAATAAATTTGTATACACTATTCCGTACACAAACACACACACACACATACACATACACACACATAAACAAACACACACACACACACACAAACATACACCCAAGTATGCCATCTACTTTTCGTACACATATGCACCCGCACACAATCACATTTACACATGAATATATGCATATAGATTTATTCATTTTATGCTCATTGGCAACTGTACAAACGACCTTAGTGTTGCCGTCACGTGATCCTGCTTAATAATTACCCATTTATAACTAATTCTATAAAGGTTTTAGAAAAAAAAAGGTTGATAATGAGAATAAATGAAAAGAAGAGAAAAGGGAAGAGAGGAGATAAGAAAGAAAGAGAATGAAAGGAAGGAAGGAAGAAAGAAGGGAAGAGAGGAAACGATAAAGAAAGAATGAATGAAAGGAAGGGAGAAAAAAGGGAAGAAAGGAAATAAGAAGGAAAGAAAGAATTAATGAAAGGGAGAAAAAAAGAAGGGAAGAGAGGAAATGAGAAAGAATGAATGGAAGGGAGAAAGAAAGAAGGGAAGAAAAGAAGTGAGAAAAAGGAATAAATGAAAGGAAGGAAGAAAGAGAAAAGGGAAGAGAGGAAATAAGAAAGAGAGTGAATGAAAGGAAGGAAGAAAGAAAGAAAGGAAGAAAGGAAATAAGAAGGAAAGAAAAAATAAATGAAAGGAAGAAAGAGAAAAGGGAAGAGAGGAAATGAGAAAGAAAGAATGGATAAAAGGAAAGAAGAAAGAAGAGAAGAGAGGAAATAAGAAGGAAAGAAAGAATGAATGAAAGGAAGAAAGAAAAAAGAGAAGAGAGGAAATAAGAAAGAAAGAGTGTATGAAAGGAAGAAAGAAAGAAGGGAAGTAAGAAAAAAGAGAAAGAAAGAATGAATGAAAGGGAAATAAATGAACGAAAGAGTGAAATAGAATAGACAAAGAAACATCCTTTTTTCTTTTTTCTCTTTTTCCTTTTTTTATTGTCGTGGAAACAAATTTGCAGTATTTGAATAATAATAAAAAAAATAAACGTTTTGTTTACAGGTCCTCAGAGACAGAAAAAAATCAGACGAAAAGAAACAGAAAAAAGAGAAAAAAAAATCATATAAAACACATTGTATACGCAGTGGATTTGTTCTGAAAAACGGGGTCATAACGTGACCTGAGTTGAACCTGCATGTGACCTGCATATATGGCTCTGGTCTCACGTGATGGAGACTTCAGAGTGTCAATAAAGCATGACGGGAAATATTGTCAAGATCGTCATTTATCCGGATTCTCTCTTTTTCGTTTTTGTCTGTATGTTTACTCTATCTCTGTTTCTCGCTCTCATCTGTTCTGTCTCTTCTTTTCCTCTGTTTCCCTCTCTCTCTCTCTCTCTTCTCTCTCGCTTCCTCTCTTCTCTCTCTCTCTCTCTCTCTCTCTCTCTCTTCTCTCTCTCTCTCTCTCTCTCTCTTCTCTCTCTCTCTCTCTCTCTCTCTCTCTCTCTCTCTCTCTCTCTCTCTCTTTGTTTTTAATTGGTTTGGGGAAATAGATAGATATAGAGATCCAGGTAGATTAGACAGACAGAGGAATAGAGAGAGAGAGAGAGAGAGAGAGAGAGAGAGAAGAGGAAGAAGAAAAAAGAAGAAAAAGAAGAAAGGCAAAGGAAGAAGAATGAAAGAAGAAGAAAGAGTCAAAGAAGAAGAAGAAGGAGAAGAAATGAAAAGAAGAATGAGTCAAAGAAGAAAGACAGAAGAAAAAGAAG
>NW_020872374.1:313112-315612 GCF_003789085.1 Penaeus vannamei | reverse complement strand
AATGAGAATAGATAAACCAAATGAAAATAAATTAAGAATTAATAATAAAGAAAATAATATCAAATGACAACATATAAAAAACAAACATTCCGACCACCCCCCACCACCGACCCCAAGAAGCGCCTCGACCACCTTCCACTTTCTTGCAAGACAACAAACGACATGCAGGCGAGTGGTCGTT
This sequence comes from Penaeus vannamei, assembly GCF_003789085.1. Classification (NCBI taxonomy): domain Eukaryota; kingdom Metazoa; phylum Arthropoda; class Malacostraca; order Decapoda; family Penaeidae; genus Penaeus; species Penaeus vannamei. The sequence continues at coordinate 315,431 of NW_020872374.1, read as the reverse complement.
AAAGAGCCCCCAAGACCCTCGGCCAAACCAGTCGTTCAAATCGACGACTTTTGTTTGATTGAATCGCGGCTCATTAAACAAAGCTCAATTAAATTCATTAATGCGGGAAGTATTGATTTCGGGGGGGGGGGGGGGGTTAGACTTGGATGGGTAATTGAGCAAAGTGGGGAGAAATTAGGGATGGAAGAGGGGAGAGGGAAGAGGGAGAGGGAGGAATAGGAGAAAGAAAAAGGGAGAGGGAAGAGGAGAGAGAGGGAGAGGGGAGGGAGGAAGAGGGAGAGGAGACGGGAGGATGAGGGAGAAGGGGAGGAGGAGGAGTGGAGGGGAGGATGAGGGAGAGGAGGAGAGGAGGGAGGGAGAGGGAAGAGAGAGAGAGGACTGAGAGAGAGAAGAGAGAGAGAGAGAGAGGAGAGGAGAGAGAGAGAGAGAGAGAAGAGAGAGAGAGAGAGAGAGAGAGAGAGAGAGGGAGAAAGGGAGAGGGAAGGAGGAAGAAGGAGAGAGAGAAAGAGAAAGAAAGAGAAAAAGAGAGAGGAAGAAAGAAAGAATATCTTTGAACAAAAACACCCCAATGTAAATGATATTGAACGTTCAACTTGTTCATCTTTTAGCCTAACATTTTGATTTGCTGATATGCTTCACAAATAAGGTTATATAAATTGATTAAAAACGTTGCGTTGAGATGTAATTGCTATAGCTGTCAAACTGCAAAATTAATGGAGAACAAATTCATTTTTTTCTCTCTCAATAATAAATTCTGATTTTATTCTTGACCTAATTTCATATGCATATATTTTTCTCTTCTTCGTCGCTTTTATTCTCTCTTCTCTCTCTCCTCTCTCTCCTCTCTCTCTCTCTCTCTCTCTCTCTCTCTCTCCTCTCTCTCTCTCTCTCTCTCTCTCTCTCTCTCTCTCATCTCTCTCTCTCTCTCTCTCTTGTCTGTCTGTCTGTCTGTCTCTCCCTCCCTCTCTCTCTCTCTCTCTCTCTCTCTCTCTCTCTCTCTCTCTCTCTCTCTCTCTCCTCCTCTCTCTCCTTCTCTCTCTCTCTCTCTCTCTCTCTCTGTCTTCCTGTCTGTCTGTCTCTCCCTCTCTCTCTCTCTCTCTCTCTCTCTCTCTCTCGTCTCTCTCTCTTCTCTCTCTCTCTCTCTCTCTCTCTTCTCTCTCTCTTCTTCTCTCTCTCTCTCTTCTCTCGTCTCTTCTGTCTCTCTTCCTCTCTCTCTCTCTCTGTCTGTCTGTCTGTCTGTCTGTCTGTCTGTCTGTCTGTCTCTCCTCTCTCTCTCTCTCCTTCCTCTCCTCCTCTCTTCTCCTCTCTGTCTGTCTCTGTCTCTGTCTGTCTCTGTCTCTGTCTTCTCTCTTCTTCTCTCTCTCTCCTCTCTCTCTCTCTCTCTCTCTCTCTCTCTCTCTCTCTCTCTCTCTCTCTCTCTCTAATAACATTTCCTTGTTGAGGTATTTATTATGTTACAATTTGTCTTATTGCAATATGTTTTAATTAGTTTTTATGTGTGTTTCTCAGTTATATTTTAGTCTAATAACTTTTATGTATTTATTAGTGCATATATATTATTACTTCCATCATCATTATTACCATTATTATTATTGTTATTTCATTATTATTATTATCATTATCATTATTATTATTATTGTATTATATTATCATCATTATAATCATTTTATTATTATTGTTATTATATTATTATTATCCTATTATTATTCTTGTCATTATTATTATCATTATCATTATCATCCTTATCAATATTATTATCATCATCATCATGACCATTATCACATCACACATCATAATCGTCATCATCATCATCGTCATCGTCATCGTCATCGTCATCATTATCATTATTTTCATTACTATTGTCACTGATATTATCATCATTATCATCCTCATTACTGATATCATTATCTTTATCAATGACCGTATTAACGTAATTACTATTATTATCATTGTTATTTTCATCATTATAGTAATTGTTATCTTTACTATCATTACATTACTGCCAGCATCACCATCATAATGATGAAAAAGGTGATAATGTTGATAATTATAATTCCCATCATTATCATTATAATCATTATCTTTAACATTTCCAACCCCCTCCCCCCCTTTTTTTTTTTTTTTTTTTTTTTTAAGAAGCATAAGTTTTCATAATGATTTTGACGTCAATGAATTAATATCTTCACAACCTCCTCCTGTTGCTTCTTAAACGGCAGAATCACTCTATCAAAAGCGATTATATTTGATCGATTAAACAACCCCTCCCCCCACCTCCCCCCCCATAAAAAAAGAGACAAAAAGAAACGAAGGTAAAAAGAA
>NW_020872374.1:283112-308112 GCF_003789085.1 Penaeus vannamei | reverse complement strand
ATCATCCATCATCATCATCAATCATCATCATCATCATCATCATGTTCATCATCATCATCATCATCACCATCAGTGTTACGTCATTCACTAAACAGATGTACAGTGTGGCGCAGATGTTGAAATCCCGCTTATCTCTCATATCAGTTTAATTGAGCTTTGTGTGCGTCAAAGAAGGCGGTTGGTTGCCTGCTAGGAATTTTTATTTCATTTTTTTTTTTATTCAAGATGATAATGATGATAATAATAGCAACTAGAAGCGCTCCGGCAAGGCAATAGGATCACTGATAAAATAGGAATATTCATAATTTTTAAAGAATGATATTAAATTAATTTCTTTCTCGAGTATAAAGAATTATATTAAAATAATTTCTTTCTCAAGTACACTGGTGACGTGCGTGTATCCTTTAAAATATTCCTGCATCCGGATCAGATTCGGATCATCACCAAAATTTAATGGATTCGAGTTTAAATAAAATGCACCTCTGGTTAAAAAAAAAAAAAAGATAAATAATAAAAATAAAAATAAATAATAAATATAAATAATAGATAAATAAATAAATAAATAAATAAATATTATCCTGCTAACAAACTAACCAACGCTAGCAAAACCATATATCCTTTTTTGGTGGAGGTAATATTATCGATGATGATGATCATGGTAGAAATGATAATGATAACCAATGATTATAATGATGATAATAACAATGATTATAGAAATGATGATGATGATAATAATAACAACAACGATTATAGAAATGATATGATAATAATAACAACAACGATTATAGAAATGGTGATATAATAATAAAACAACGATTAAGAAAAGATGATAATGATAATGACAACGATTATAGAAATGACAACTATGATATAAACAACGAATAATATTATGCATGCAATAGACTTTAACACAAATAAGGACAGTTTATCAAGGAAAAGGACCAGAAAATGTATTTAATCATACGCCAACAATGTAATGAGAATGTGAACAAGGCGAGAGTGAACAGCATATGAACAGCATTCGTAGGCAGGGTGAATGACAGAACAATGATGCTTATTAGTGAACATGGAATGAACAAATGGGACAAATAAACAGCGGATTTGTCAGTATGAACAATCATTATTTGTATATGATGGCGTGTTTGTTATGGGTATTTGGTATGTGAACAGTGAGTGAAAACACAGAGAGAGAACTTGGTATGTGGGTAGTTTGTGTGTGAACAGAATATTAACTAAAAAAGGAAGAGAGAGAGAGAGGAGGGGGGGGAAGAGAAAGAGAGATAGAGAGGGCGAGAGAGAGGGGGCGGGGTGGAGGGAGAAAGAGAGATAGAGAGGGCGAGAGAGAGAGGAGGGGAGGAGAGAGAGAGAGAGAGAGAGAGAGAGAGAGAGAGAGAGAGAGAAGAGAGAGAGAGAGAGAGAGAGAGAGAGAGAGAGAGAGAGAGAGAGAGAGAGAGAGAGAGAGAGAGAAGAGAGAAAGAGAAAAAGGGAGAGAAAGAGTTTGAACAAGCAGTAAGAGAACAAAACATGTTTTATTTCAGATAGAACACTTTAGATGCAGACGGTGTTTTTGAACATGGATGAACAGAGCGAGACTAAAACGAACTTGCAAAGGAGTAAATAGAAAGATGTTTGATGAGAATATGGACACTGAACATTCAGTGAACACAGAGGGTATACCGAATGAACATGGTGTGAACAGTTAATTAACATAACGTGAGTAAAGGAAAGCGCATTGAACTGAAAAAAGAAAAAAAAGAGATGTAACAGAAGATTCAAATATAACTAGAGACGAAAATTAACTATTCCAAAAAAAAAAAAAAAAAAAAAAAAAAAAAAAAAATAGTTAATTAATATCTTCCTGTCTTTCATAATTCTATATTTCATATGCTTTTGGCTTCAGATAAACACATGATTTAATTGAAGTTACATTCACCTGAAATTCAGAATAGGGTTACAAAATTCGATAAAAAAAAAAAAAAAAAAAACACACTCGCTAAAAAGTAATGATAAAAGATAATAATGAATAATTTGAATATTAATGAGATTATCTGTTTTTGATATACTAAACGCGGGTAAATATAAATAAATTCAATAAATGCTATAAACAACGCAAATGAACACTATATGAATGCAATTATTAATCATGAACATCATAATGATTCCATTGATGATAAGGACGATATTAGTGATAATGATAATGACGATAATGATGGTAACGATGATAGCAATAATGATAACAGTAATGACGATAATGAACGATTTATAATGATAAAGATGTCGAGAGTAATAGTAATAATATCTATAATAATGATCGATTTTCTATCAATCATTCATGAAAAATAGTGATATATACTCTTTTAACTAAAATATTATAATGATGATAACAATACCGTCAGAGTTTTTATTTCTCGGACAATAACTGTTACCTTAAGAAAAAAAACGAAAAAAAAACGAATGATAGGTAATATCAATAGCGATGAATAAATACAATGACAAAATCACTGTAAACACTACACAATTTTTTTTTTTTTTTTTTTTTTTTTTTTTTTTTACCTTCCGAACAGCTTCTGGGAAGCCTTCACAACAGCTGATTCTGGAAGCCTTCACCAAACAGCTGATTCTGGAAGCCTTCACCTAACAGCTGAGGAAAACAGCTGATTCTGGGAAAACAGCTGATTCCCTTCAAACAGCTGATTCTGGGAAGCCTTCACCTAACAGCTGATTCTGGGAAGCCTTCACCAAACAGCTGATTCTGGGAAGCCTTCACCAAACAGCTGATTCTGGGAAGCCTTCACCAAACAGCTGATTCTGGAAGCCTTCACCAAACAGCTGATTCTGGGAAGCCTTCACCTAACAGCTGATTTTGGGAAGCCTTCACCTAACAGCTGATTCTGGGAAGCCTTCACCTAACAGCTGATTCTGGGAAGCCTTCACCTAACAGCTGATTCTGGGAAGCCTTCACCTAACAGCTGATTCTGGAAGCTTCACCTAACAGCTGATTCTGGGAAGCCTTCACCTAACAGCTGATTCAGCCTTCACCTAACAGCTGATTCTGGGAAGCCTTCACCTAACAGCTGATTCTGGGAAGCCTTCACCTAACAGCTGATTCTGGGAAGCCTTCGCCAAACAGCTGATTCTGGGAAGCCTTCACCTAACAGCTGATTCTGGGAAGCCTTCACCAAACAGCTGATTCTGGGAAGCCTTCGCCAAACAGCTGATTCTCGGAAGCCTTCGCCAAACAGCTGATTCTGGGAAGCCTTCACCTAACAGCTGATTAAGAGAAATCATCACCTAACAGCTGATTCAGAGAAACCTTCACCAAACAGCTGATTCAGAGAAACCTTCTCAAAACAGCTGATTAAGAGAAACCATCACCTAACAGCTGATTCTGGGATGCCTTCACATAACAGCTGTTTAAGGAAATCTTCACCTAACAGCTGATTAGAAATCCTTCACCTAACAGCTGATTAAGGATTTAAACCTTCACCCAACAGCTGAATTAAAGAGAAACCATCACTAACAGCTGATCAAGAGAACCCCCCCCCCCACCCCCCTCGCCCTTGACCAACCGGCTAAGAAAATATACCAACAGTTTAAAAGCATAACGACGCTTCAAGTTGCCTTTGAAGGGCTAAGAGAGCTGGATGGTTGAGGGTTAATAAGCGTCTTGGTTGCTGAGGTGTGAGTGCCAGTGGAATTGTGCCATGGTTATGCGGTGAAGAGTGGGGGAGGATTCGGCCAAAGGGAGGGGGAGGGGGAGGGGGGAGGGCGAGTGATTTATCATGGTATGAAGGAGATTCGGTTTATAGGTATCATTCTTCTTGCTGTGTATGTTACTGCAAAATATAATTAAATATAATTAAATTGGTGGCGGGCGAGGGTAGTCGGGGATTTATGTTACTATTACCGGTGGTGGGATGGGGTGGGGTGCTCTTCGCGTTGGATAATGAGTTTCTTCGCGTCTTCCTTACTTATTTTATTTTTTATTATTATTTTATAGTATTATTTATTAATATTAATTAATTACTCTATTATTATATTATTTTAATCGAATTCTATTACCATTATTACATATGTTATTATTAATCTTATCAATATATATCATTTATCATTATTTATTATATTATCATTAATCTATTTTTATATTTAGCTGTTATTATCATATATCCATAATTATTCATATATCTATACTAATTACTCATTAATTCCTAATATAATTACTGTATGACATTTATCTTATTTCATCACTTCATTACCTCTCATTCTATTTCGTCATCGTCTTTCGTGCATTTACTACCTTCGTTAGATGTCTCTTTGGCTGTCATCTAATCATCATCATTTCTCTTCTTCTTTCGTGGGCTTCTCTCTACTTACTTTTTCTTAATCATTCTCATTCTATTTTATCGTTTAATTCATCTTGTCTTTTTCTTCTTCTTCTTCTTCTGTTTCTTTACATGCTTCTCTTATTCATTATCGTCCATGCTTCAGACCACGTAATCCTCCTCCTCATCACCTTTCCTCTCGCTTTCCTCTCTCTCATCTCCCCTCCCTTGCCTACTCCTTTCGACCTCCCATCCAGTTTCGCCTCCCTTCCTTCCTCCCATATCTCTTCTTATTGTTCACAATTTATTTCCCAAAATCCCTTCGTCCCACCCTTTTTCACCCTCCTTAGGTCCTCCTTCGCTCGCCTGACGTCCCTTTTTGCTCCCTTTCGTTTTTCCTTTTCCGCTTTCTTGCGTACCTCTCTTCGTCTCTCTTCTCTTCTCCCCCTCTCCGCTTTCCCTCCTCCTCCTTCCTTCTTCCTCTCTTCCTCCCCTCCCTTTTTCCTTTCTTCTCCCCTTCCTCCCCTCCCGTAATTAACCATTTTCACCTTTCTCCCCCTCCCTTCCCCTCTCTTCCCTTCCTTCTTCCCCCCCCCTTCGCGCTTCTCTCCTCTCCTTCTCCCCTCCCCTCCCCTACCTGCTCCTCTTCTTCCTATCTCCCCTTCCTCCTCCTTCTTCCCTCTTCCCCCTCCTCCTCCATTTCCTCCTTTCCTCGTCGTCCTCCCTTCGCCTCCTCCCCTCCCCTGGTAAATTCCGACCTCCTTTTTCATTCCCCTCCATATTGATCCCCCGTATCCTTTCTTACTTCCATTTTTACTAACCCCTCCTACCCCCACTATCTTATTCCTTTGCTCATCATTATTCCCCTCGCCTGGTTTCTCCAATTCTCCTCTGTTCCACCCAATCCCCCCAATCCCTCATTTACCACCCATACCCCCTCCTTCCCCTCTCTCCCTCCATTCCTCATCCTCCCCCTTCCTCCTTCCTTTTACCCCTCCTCCTCGCACCTCATACCAGCTGTTTCTCTCCTGCCTCCCCTCCCTCTCCTCTTCTCCCCCTCCCTCCTCCCTTCCTCCTTCCCCCGGTCCACTACCTCCCTGTCCCCTCTCCCTCGCTTTTACTCTCAATTACCGATGACGGCGAGGAAAACAGACGGCGATGAAAGCAGGCGGGATAGGTAAAATATTGTAAATATTTAAAACTCATGATATCTGACGGAAGCTGAGACATCTACAGCGGGTGCCCTATAATGTGTGCTCCCTTGATTTAACAAACTCCTCTATTTGATACTGGATCATTGGTGGGTGGCTTAAATGGAGATATTAAACGATTGGTGAGCTTGTCTCGACCAGTGGTTGAGGTGGCACTCTCTTAAGCCTTTTAGGAGGCTGCCATACTCGCTAGCCGTATGGGTGTATATGCTTGCGTTATTGAACAACTCGGCCGTCCTGTTTCTGGGACTGTGAGGTCGGGGCACTCATAGTCTGCGGGCATCTCATCTCCGTAGTTGGGGTTCAGGGCGACAGGCTAGTTCTTTCTGCTTCGATGGCAGAACGCGCTTAATTGACTTGATATGTATGGCAGTGTAGTTGTTATGATTTTTGTTTTCTTCTCTTATAGTGATGGCACTCAAAGGCGGAATGGAGGAAGAGTGCCGAATTGAGTGCCAGCCATGGAGTGCGAATGACTGATATTGTATCAGATTGTAAATTATAAGCCTCTATTTCGTTGTCCCGTTGATCGGGTTGTTGAAACGTATAATGATACCAGTGCTCGTATACTCGCCTTGTACGGAGTTAAAAAAAGAACACAGTTAATAAAATAAATTAACAGCATCAGAAAATGATTTAAAGAACAAATATTCTAATTTGATGTCTTATTGCACGCCCACCACATCACACACACACACACCACACACACACACACCACACACAACAAATCATCTAAAAAAATAAGAAGACAAAAAAATCCCCTGTTATATACATGCCTCCACGTACAGCATGTAGATCAATGCTCGTCTAAGGAAAATTGAAAATAAGAAAAATAAGTATCGTACGTAAGCACACATGTACGTGCATGTACATTATACGCAGACACATACACACGCACACACAAGCACAGGTACACACAAACAAACACAGTCACACACACAGAAACACACACACAGGTCACACAAACACACCACACACACACAAGTCACACAACACACACAGTCAAACAAACACACAGCTCACACACAAACACAAACACACACACAGTCACACACACAGTCACACAAACACACACACAGTCACACATGTCACACACACAGTCACACACGCACACAACAAACACACAGTCACGCACAAACACACACAGGACACACTGCAAACACACACAAACACACACACAACACAAAAAACAAACACCACACACACACACCAAACAAACAAACACCCAATCACACAACGCACAAACACACAATCCTGACCCCACCCAGCCAAGCACCCCCGTGAGGACTGGAACAAAAAAAAAAACACCAACGAACTGAACTGATAGTTGGTTTGACATCATTTATTATTCACATTGAAGAACCCTACCCCCTCCCCCCTCCCCCCCTCAATAAAAAAAAATGCTCACTCTCGTCGATTTTCTTGTCACGCATGTGCATGACAGAGTGAATGACCCGTTAGTCGTGACAGGTAAATTGCATGACACTGTGTACTAGTGTAAGTGTCCCCAAGTATATGTATGTGTCATAGGGTTTCCAATATACGGTTAAAGTATGGTTTGTGGAGTTTAGTCGTTGTGTATAGTAGTGTCATGCACAACCACCTGTGAACTTGCCTACAGTAGTTCCATACATAACCACCTGTGAACATGTAGTAATACATGAACAACCACCTGTGAACTTGGCCACAGTAGTGCCATGCATAACCACCTGTGAACATAGTTGTAGTAATACATGCAGAACCACCTGTGAATTTGTCACAGTAGTACCATGCACAACCACCTGTGAAGCTGTAGTGAGTACCAGTAGTACCTGTAGTAGTACCATGCCACAACCACCTGTGAACATAGCTGTAGTTAACCATACCCATTGTAGTACCATGTACATCCCACCTGTGAACATAGCTGTAGAGTACCATGCACAAACCACCTGTGGAAAGTTGTAGGATACCATACACAACCACCTGATGAACGATAGCTGTAAATGTACATAGCATGCCACAAACCACCTGTGAACATAGTGTAGTAGTACCCATGTACAAACCACCTGGGTGAACATAGGGCTGCTAGTAGTACAATGCACAACCACGCGAAACATAGCTGTAAGTAGTACCATTGCACAACCACTGTGACATGTTGTAAGTAAAACATGCAACAACCACCTGTGGACATATTAGCTATAAGTAGGTACCATGCACCTTAACCACCTTGTGAACATAGCTGTGTAGTTATACGATGCGCAAACGCACCTGTGAACATAGCTTTAGTATACCATGCAAAAATAACCAACCTGTGGGACATAGACTGTAGTAACCAAAAGAAAAGTACACCCAATGGCACAACACTCTGTGGACATAGCTCTGACTATCCCATTAAGTACGATGCACACACCTGTTGACGATAGCGGTGTATAGTTGAACCATCGCACATACCATCCTGGGTGAACCACTAGCTGAACTAGTAAGTACCATGCACAACGCACATATGTTTCCGTCTACTGTCTAAGCATGTTAGGAAAAGTACGATGACTGGCAAACTAAGTAAGGTTATCTTATGTGTGCATGACTGTAACGAACTCTGTCAGGCGCATGACAGAGTTTGAAAAGTGGGAAAGGGTTTGTGTAAGTGGACGGCAGTAAAAAGGGTGAGAAAGTTATGATGCACGATTTGACAGTTTTTTTTTGTTTTTGTTTGGTTTGTGTTCAAATGTGTTTGCTGTGTAAGGGTTTGTGCTAGTGTGTGTGCTTGTGATGTGTGTGCTGATGTGTGTGGTGGAATAGTGTGTGTGTGTAGCTCGTGTGTGTGTGATGTGTGTGTGGGTTGTGTGTGCCAAATAATCAAAAATATGTGTCTGGATGCAAAACATGAATTTGTGTGATGACCGTGACATGTGGTGTGATGAGAATGTGTGGTCTGTGTGTTGTGTGGCGTGTGGTGGTGCGTGTGCGTGCGTGTTGTGTGGTGTGGTGTGGTGTGTGTGATGTGTGTGTGTGGTGACTGTGTGTGGTGTGTGTGTGTGTGTGTGTCTGTGTGTGTGTGTCGTGGTATGTGTGCGTGTATGTGTGCTGTGTGTGTGGTGTTGGTCGTGTGTCTGTGTGTGTGTCGCTGGTGTGGCTGTGTGTGTGGTGTGGATTTGTGTGTGCGTGTGTGGGTGGGTGTGTGCTGTGTGTGTGTGTGTGTGTGTGTGTCGTTGCGTGTGTGAGACGATGTGTGGTAATAATACTTATATGTATGTAGTATGTATGTATATATATATATATATATATGTGAGACGAGAAGAGGACGAGAGGAGGAGAGAAGGAGAGGGAGAGGGGAGTCAGAAGTAGAGAGAGAAGGGAGATGAGGACGAAGGAGAGAGACGGAAGAGAGAGAGAGAAGAAGAGAGAGAGGAGACGAGGAGAGATGAAGAGGAGAGAGAGAGCAGATAGAGAGATAAGAGAAAAAAAAACAGCCTACATCAACCCGAGGAATTTCTGACGTCCATCACCACCGCCACGAGGGTGTGCGCGCCTGTTGTTTATCTAATCAACAAATTGTTAAGCAAACACCGAGCACGCAGAGAGCCGATTGCAGAAGGATTGGGCCAGCCGCTTGCAATTATCCACAAATTTATGGCGAGAAAGTTGCAAGAATGGCCCGGTCTCTCCAGGTCGGAAACTCGGGCGTGAGGCGGGTTTTTTGCGCTCGCCTTTTTGCATTGGCAATTTTAAGGGGCCGGAAGATGCGCGCGGAGCTGGGGAAGACGGGAGAATGTCTGGTGTGTATTACCGAGTTTTCTGGTCAGGTGTGTATATATATATATATATATTATGTGTGTGTGTGTGTCTGTGTCGTGTTGTGCATGTGTGTGTGTGTGTGCGTGTGTGTGTGGAGTGTGTGCTGTGTGTGGTGTGTGTGTGTGTGTGGTGTGTGTGTGTGTGTTTGTGTGGTGTGTGTGTGCTTCGGTGTGTGTGGTGGTGTTTGTGTGTGTGTGGTGTTTTCGTGTGTGTGTGTGTGTGTGTGTGTGTGTTGTGTGTGTGTGTGTGTGTGTTGTTGTGTGTGATGTGTGTGTGTGCGTGTGCGTGTGTACAGTTATATATGTGTAAACTATTTTGCTTCGTAATTATGACCAGCTACAAAACAACAAAACATTGTTGTGGTGTCGGCTGTTTTACGCTATTTGGTGAATATGAATTAGATACGTGTGTGCGTTACTATTTCTATTATATTTATTCCCTTTGGAATTCATCCTTAGTGGATGTGCCTAGTGCACCTGATTTTATTAGTGGTGATCAATTGCTAGTATAAAACAGCCGTAATCTTCGAAACAAAGAAAACAAGAAACAAGGAATAAACAAAAATAAAAAAAAAAAAACAAATGTCAATTGGCCAGAGAACAGATGAGCTACACACTAGTACAACAGCACCCCCAACTGACTACTGTGCATGACTTCATTTGAAATGTGATACCTCGTATACATATATACTATAGCCATTAACGCGCTAAGAATAAATTTTATCACTCTTGCTGAAATATCAGATAATTCATTATTAGTGTCACGCTGAGGTGCCAGACGCATTTATTGCGGTATGTCTGTGTCACTCATTTTATATTCTAACTACTACTCTAGCTAATATTATATATATGTATACCGCTAACTATGTATAATAATATATTGATTATATCATATATATTATATTAATATATATTAATTATAATACATAATATATTAGTATACATATAACTTTAATCAATTAATATTAATTAATTGTATCTTAATAAATTACTTAATATATATATATTAATCTAACATATATTAAATATATTAATTATTAATATACATACAATTACAATATTATATACACATCACAACACACTACACATACACACTACACACCACAACACACACACACACACATCACCACATATAATTATAATATATTTAATATTAATAATAGTATATATATATATACATTATATATTAATCACCTAATAATATAATATGATATACAATATATATTATACAATATATATACATAATATTAATTATAATAATCATATACCACAATATTCAATCATAATACTACAACTAAACATCACAATACACACACTATATTAACTAACAACAACATACTACCAATCATATTTAATATACCATAAACACACAACACACTAACACAACAGCATATTATAGATTTAATATTATATAAATATTATTATATTATTTAATATTATTATATACTATATTATTATATTATTATTATATACCTCTAGTGAATATTATATTCTGTATATATAAAATTTATATAGTATATATATACTTATATTATATATTATATATATATATTATATGATATATATAATATATATATTATATATATAATATAGATATATTATATTATATATATATATATATATATATATACATAAAGTTAGTTATACATGTATCTATCTATACATATAGATAGATATAGATACATATACAGTTACAGATACAAATATAAAGAAATTGATATAGAAATAGACACATAGAGACTGAGATTTAGAGACAGATATAGTTACAGACAGACAAATTACATAATTAGACAGCCTAATATATATCCCGCACAGAGACGGAACAGTAGGCTACAGTTCTAACATTAGATAGATAGATAGATAGATAGATGAATAGACTGATAAAAAGTTTAAAAAGTTGGGTAGATTGATAAGTAGATATGTAGGGAAATACGTAAATAGGTAGATAAATATTTTAATTTATGAATTTATAAATATTTAAATAGGTAGATAGATATTTAGATTAGATAAATATATAAATTTGGTCGATAAATATTTAGACAGACAGATGGATAGACACATATACAGATACAGAGATAGCTATAGATAAAAACATAGACATAGACATCGACTTTGATGTAGATATGTACACAGATACATATACACACACAGACATAGAGATAGACATAGATATAGACATGTAGATATAAAGATACAAATGCAGATACAAATACACAGATAGATAGATATACAAATATAGAAATATAAACGCAGATACAAATAGACAGATAAATAGACATACAGATATAGATACAAACGCAGATACAAATAGACAGATAGGTAGACATACAAATATAGAGATACAAATAGACATATATAGACGTATAGATATAGAGATACAAACGCAGATACAAACGAACAGATAGATAGACATACAAATATAGAGATACAAATAGACATATATATAGACATATAGATATAGAGATACAAACGCAGATACAAATACACAGATAGATAGACCTACAGAGATACAAATAGACAGATAGACATAGAGAGAGACCAAGGCAGTTCTTACCCTAAGCTACGCCTTTCCTTAGTCATAAAGGTAAATAGATGCTGACGGTTCAAGTGTTACCTTAAGAGCATTATATATAACACAAAGCATACCCGAGGGAGGCAATATAACGCTACACATATATCCTCGGTTATAAGTATGTTCTGGACTCGCTGCTGAGTGCGCTGATGCATGCACTATTAATTATTATTATTATGTTGTTGTATCATTATTATTATTATTATTATTATTATTTATTATATATTATTATTATTATTATTTATTGTTATATTATTATTAATTATTGTATTATTAATTATTATTATTTATTATTATTATTATTATTATTATTATTATATATTGTTTCGCTTTTATTATTGTTATTAATTTTTGTTTTTGTTATTGATTTTTAATGCTTATTATTTATTTTTATTCTTTTTTGTTTTGTTGTTTTTTCATGTTTCTGTTGTTTTATTTGTATGGTCCTGGTTGTTTTCTACTTGTTCTTGTTTTTTTGTTGTTTTATGTTTTTTTCTTGTTGTGTTCTTGTTAATGATGCTTGTTGCCGTTGTTTTGTCTAGTTTTTGTTTGTTTGTTTTGTTTGTTTTTTTCTTGTTATTGGGGCTTTTTGTTGTGCTCTGATATTTACATATATATATATATACTATATATATATATATACTATATATATATCTATGTGTGTGTGTGTGGTGTGTGGTGTGTGGTGTGTGTGTGTGTGTGTGTGTGTGTGTGTGTGTGTGTGTGTGTGTGTGTGTGTGTGTGTGTGTGTGTGTGTGTGTGTGTGTGGTGTGTGTGTGTGTGTGTGTGTGTGTGTGTGTTGTAATTGTATATATATATTATATATATTATATATATATATATATATATATATATATATATATATATATATATATATATATATATATATATATATATATATATATATATATATATATATATGTATATATATATATACATATACAAATATATACACACTATCTGAACTGAATACCAAAGAGATATAAACATTCAAATATAACGAATTAAAAACGTGATATCTGTCTCCCATTTTCGTTTTTTTTTTCAGGTATGATGCAAGTTGGACCAAAATTTCATATTTTATGACACGAAAGTATGATGGTTTCGTCCAAAGCGAGAAGTTAAAGAAAAAATGGAAAACTAAGGAAAACAAAATTGCAAGAGAAACGACCTTTATATTCGCCATAGAGAATTTTCGGAAAGAAGTGATAAGTAAATATGTAATAATATATATATTTTTTATATTCTTCTTATTCTCCCTTTCTGTCTTTCTGTTGGATATTTGTCTTCATAAGCGCGCGCACGCACTAACACACACACACACACATGTGTGTGTGTGTCTGCATATACAAATACATACATATATATATATATATATATATATATATATATATATATATATATATATATATAATATATATATATATATGTATATATGTATATATATATATATATATATATATATATATATATATATATATATATATATATATATATATATATATATATATATTATATATATATATATATATATATATATATATAATATATATATATATATATATATATGTATATATATATATATATATATATATATATATATATATATATATATATATATATACATATATATATATATATATATATATGTATATATATATATATATATATATATATATATATATATATATATATATATATATATACATATGCATATATGTATATATATATATATATATATATATATATATATATATATATATATATATATATATATATATATATATATATATATGCATATATGTATATATATATTATATATATATATATATATATATATATATATATATATATATATATATATATATATATATAATATATACAAACACTGTTGGCCCTTTTGATTGCTTCTTATTATTACTGTCGATAACTTAATTTTATAACATCATTTCCCAAGCGTGCTGTCAATCAGATATGTGTAGTTATTATAAAACATATAAATAAAACTGTCTAATTTCACAGAGTAAGATTATCATTCATTTTCACTCATGTTTATTCTGCAGTTTGTTGTAACTATCTTTCTCTCTTTCTGTCTCTGTCTCTCTTTCTCTTTATCTATCAATCAGTCTATCTATCTATCGCTATCCCTTTCTTTCTTTTTCTCTCTCTATTTCTCTCTCTCTCTATCTTCTCTCTTTTTCTATCTTCTCTGTCTCTGTCTCTCTATCCTCTCTCTCTCTCTCTCTCTGTCTCTCTCTCTCTCTCTCTCTCTCTCTCTCTCTCTCTCTCTCTCTCTCTCTCTCTCTCTCTCTCTCTCTCTCTCTCTCTCTCTCTCTCTCTCTCTCTCTCTCTCTCTCTCTCTCTCTCTCTCTCTCTCTCTCTCCCTCTCTCTCTCTCTGTCCCTTAAAGAATATTACCCCTTAAT
Organism: Penaeus vannamei; assembly: GCF_003789085.1. Lineage (NCBI taxonomy): Eukaryota > Metazoa > Arthropoda > Malacostraca > Decapoda > Penaeidae > Penaeus > Penaeus vannamei. The sequence continues at coordinate 293,809 of NW_020872374.1, read as the reverse complement.
AATAGCGTGACAGTTAGCATATCCAAGTATACTCCATTTCCAACAGCTATTTGTTATACTTCTACCTTGTTTAAGCTGTAATGTATGCAGCAGTGTTTTGTTTGTTTGTTTGTTTTGAGGGTGTGTGTGTCTGTGAACTGAATGCTTGATTATCTCTTCTGCTACAGTTTTATGCCATTTATCGTGTATTGCGCTTCGTATTATAATTTTCAATTTCCTGTCTCTCTCTTTGGTCTTTCTACTTGTTCGTTAAATCATCGTATATAGTTTCTGAAGAGCTTGATGTTGTTAATTTGAATCTACAGAATATTTAATCTCATTTCAGTTATATAATTTTATCTTTTTTTTTTTATTACGTGCCAACGGGATGTGCAGTTTAGCGATCCTTATTTCGTCCATATTACCAGCAGCTTTTCCATCAACGTTTCCACCAACGTTTCTAGCAGCAACGTTTCCAGCAACGGTTTTTTTAGCAGCGATGTTTCTTACATGTGTCTTTTTAGCAGCAACGTTTTCAGAAGCAACGTTTCCGGCCAAATCGTTTCCAGCATGTCTTTTTAGTAAGCAGCAACGTTTCCGGCTAAACGTTCAGCAGCAAGCAACGTTTCTAGCATCAGTGTTTCCAACAAGAATGGTTCCAGCAACAGTCTTTTTAGCAGCAACGTTTCCAACAGCAACGTCTCCAACAACGTTTCTAGCAGCAAGCTTACTAGTAAACGCTTTCGTTTCCAACAAACGACGTTCCAGCAACAGCGTTTCCACCAAACGTTTCCAGCAAACGTGTCCCAAAAAACGTTTCTGACATCAGCGTTTCAGCAACGTTTCCAGCAATATTTTTAGAAGCAACGTCTCCAACAACGTTTCTACCAAAAACGTTTCTAACAAAACTCTTCCAACAACGACGTTTTCACCAACGTGTCCACCAAAAACGTTTCCACCACAAACGTTTCCATCAACGTATCCACCAAAAACGTTTCTGACATCAGCGTTTCCAGCAACGTTTCCACCAAAACGTTTCCAGTAACGTGTCTACCAAAAACGTCTCCAGGAGCGTTTCAGTAACGTTTCCAGCAACCTGTCCACCAAAAACGTTTCCAGCAGCAGCGTTTCAGCAACGTTTCCACCATAACGTTTCAGCAGCAGCGTTTTTCAAGCCGTTTCAGCAACGTTTAACGTTTCCAGCAGCAACGTTTCCACCATAAACGTTTCCCGCATCGAGTGTCCGCGAGGTCGAGCCCAGCCGAGCGTGAAGTCCCCTCGCCTTCTTGTCCAGCCAATATGTCATTGAGAACTTAATCACTACCCGAACTTTCGCTAGATTTTCACTCGTCGCATTTCGGATCCGCCGCCTGACATCACCTACCCGGGCGACCGCACCGACGACGATCCGACTCACCGACGAGTGCCACAGGTGCGACTCCGAGCCCCGGTAGAGTGGTATGAGTCGAGAGGATTCGGACCGACGAACAGACCTGCAGTTGGTCGAGCGATAGACCCGTTCGCAGACCAGGATGTGTCGCCTGGGGGGGGGGGGTGCTCAGACACTTCTCATTTGGTTTGGTTGGTCTGGCCGGGTGTCTGTGGTCGGCTCTGTCGGTTGAGGGATTGGTCTTTCTTTTTCTCTCTTTCTCTGTCTGTCTGTCTCTGTCTGTCTCTTCTGTCTCTGTCTGTCTGTCTGTCTGTCTCTCTCTCTCTTCTCTCCTTTCACCCCCTCCTTCCTCTCTCTCTCCTCCCTCCTTTCCTGCCCTCTCCCTCTCCTCTCTCTTCCTCCCTCCTTCCTTCCCTCTCTCCTCCCTCTCCCCCCCTGTCTCTCTCTCCCCCTCTTTCCTCTCTCCCTCCCTCCGTCTCCTCCCCACCTCCCTCTCTCTTCCCCCCTCCCTCTCCCCCTCCTCCTCTCCCTCTCCCTCCCCCCCCTCTCCCCTCTCCCTCCTCCTCCTCCCTCTCTCCCCCCCTTCCCTCTCTCCCTCCCCTTCCCCCCTTCCCTCTCTCCCTCTCCCTCTGTCTCTCTCCCTCTTTCCCCGTGTCTCCGTTTCTCCAGGCCAAGCACGTTCGCCCTTAGCAGCGGAACCGTACTAAGACAAACCTCAAAATCAAACGTATTTTCTCCCCTTTCCTTTGTATCTAACAATTTTCTCTCGAAATCGTTTATTTCTTTTTTTCGTTTTCTTTTTTCTTCTTTTTTTTTTTCTTTTTTTTCCCTAAATGAACGAGGGTCGGATCTGCTGTTGCTTGACCCGACGTGGGAGGGGGGGGGAGGGGAGGGGAGGGGGGAGGAGAGGAGAGAGGGGGGAGTGGGAGTAGGGGAAGAGGAGGGGTAGGAGTCAGGGAGGGAGGGGTGATCGGGGGGGGGGGCTGTGGGGTGTGTTGGAGGGAGAGGAGAGGTGGAATGGGTAGGGTAGTGGTAGGGTGAAGGGGGAAGGTGAGGGAGGGAGGAAGGGGGTAGGGTAGTGGTAGGGGTGAAGAGGGAGAGGTGGGGGAGGAGGAAGGGGGTAGGGTAGTGGTAGGGTGAAGAGGGGAGAGGTGGGGGAGGAGGAAGGGGGTAGGTAGTATAGGTGAAGGGGAGGGTGAGGGAGGAGGCTATCGGCGGAAGGGGAAGCTGGGGGAGAGTGAGGGGTAGGGGTGATGGGGGAGGCGGAATGGTGGGGGCCAGAGGAAGGGGATGAGGGAGGGGAGGAGGAGAGGAGTAGTTAGGAGAAAGGGTTTAGAAGGTTGAGAGGTTGGTGAGGAAGGGGAGGGGGGGTATTGTGGGGGAGGGGGATATTGTGAGGGGAAGAGTGAGGGGAAGAGAAATGGGGTGGATAAGGGGAGAGAGTGGAAAGACTGTGGATGAGGAAGGAGGAAGAGAGAGGGAATGACTGGATGACGAATGTTAAAAAGAGGTATGAGAGGGAAGAGAGGGAGAATGAGAGAGAGAGAGAGAGAGAGGAGAGAGAGAGAGGAGGACGAATGTGATAAGGAAAGAGGAGGAGGAGAGAAACAAAGGAAAGGAAGGGGAGAGAAATTGAATTTAGAAAGAAGAGTTAAACATAAAACCAATAAAGTAATTCTAGATAATAACGAAAGATTATTTATAACGATAACAAATGCGAAAGAAAATAAAAATATACCAAAGAGCCACGCCTTTTTTGCAAATCTATCATAAAGTAGTAAAAAAACGAAAAAAAGTCATTGATATTAAAGTCATTGATATTAAAGTCATTGATATTAAAATCAAAATGCAAAGGTCACCGAAAATTGATAAATAAATGAAAATAAATCTAATACGTCTAGGCCTATGTAGCTCGTGACGTCACACCAGATCTATTTAGTTTTAGAAATGTATTGTACTTTTTAATATACTTTTTGTAGCTCAGTTCATATCACTCTCTATCAATATACGTTTCTATTATACAAATATTTCCTAAAAAACAGTTTTAAAGTATCACGTAAGCACATTTCTTTTCATATCAAGAAATACTGCCATCTATCGGCAAATTTTGACAGTTCCGACAGTACTCTGTTTTTCTCGTTAATAAAGTGAAGTGTGTTTACAATCTCACTTGTGTTTTCCGGATTTCTTTCCTAATATTGTAGTGAAAACGAACTCTTATTGCAATTGTTACGATCTCAGAGATAACTCTTGATATTGAGTGAAGGACAATAATCGTGTTCGAACTGCAGAAATTCGACAAGGGATTCGATCGTCTGTCTCCCAACTGCCCTTCGTGTCAGCCATAAGGTAAGATCCCCAATTTGTATATTTAAATAGATAGAATGTTGTAGTTGACGGATCATAGGGAGGGGGGGGGGTGATTGAAAGGGTGGGGAGGAAAAAAAAGGTTTTGGTTCATATGGTGATCTTTGAGGTTGGTTGTGCGAATAAGAGGTGGGGTTGTGCGAATTGGATGGTGGGGTTTGTTGTTGTTGTTTTTCGTTCGTTCGTTCGCGCAGTGCCGGTTCGAGTCTCCCGTATCCGAATCTTAACTGTTTTTTTTTTTTTTTTTGTTTTTTTTTTTTTTTTTACTTTTCTTTTTTTCCTTTTTCCTTTTCTTTATTTTTTACTTTTCTTTTACTTTTTTCCTTTTCTTTTCTTTTTTCTTTTCTTCTTCTTTATATTTCCCTTTTTCTTATATTTTTTTTATATGCTTCTGTACTTCGCATTCATCATTATTCTTTATTATTTTATTATTGTTATTATGTTGTTGTTTTTGTTATTATTTGTTTTATTATTATTATTATTATTATTTTTTATCATTATTATTTATTTCTGTCTATTTTTTACTTAAATCATCATGTAAATTGCATTTCATGCCTCGTTATTGTTAATACTATTATCCGTATTATTACTGTTGTTTTTATCATTATTTTTTATCATTATTATTATCATTGCCATTAAGATTATTAGCATTGACAATGAGTGAGTGAGAGAGAGAGAGAGAGAGAGAGAGAGAGAGAGAGAGAGAGAGAGAGAGAGAGAGAGGGAGGAGGAGAGGTGGAGGGGAGGAGGGGGAGAGCAGGCAGACAGACAGACCGAAATAGACTGATAGCGACAGACAGACAGGCAGACTGAGGTAGGGCAAAGAGAGAGAAAGAAAGACAACGAGAGAGAAGAGAGAGAGAGAGAGAGAGAGAGAGAGAGAGAGAAAGAGAAAGAGAAAGAGAGAGAAAAAAAAAAAGAATGAGAAAAGGAAAAAAGAAACAGAAAAATACACGTATATTTATATATAAAACCTCCTGTATCCAACCTATGTCAATCGATAACAAAAATGTATCTTTCATTTATGTATTTCATTTAACTCTTGTCGTTTCGAGAAAAAGAATGACGTTAACAAAAAAGAGAGAAAAAAAGTAAGCGATAAGAACATTCACTATTAAAAAAAAAAAAAAAAAAAAAAAAAAAAAAAAAAAAAAAAAAAAAAAAAAAAAAAAAAAGAGAGAGAGAGAGAAAAAAGAAAGAAAAAAAGAGTGGAATGATGATGATAATGATTAGAGGAATAAAGATGATGATGTTGGTGGCGATAATAATGATTGGGATGAGGATAATGGTAATGATGATAATGATGATAATGATGATAATTATTACAATACTGATAAAGATAATAATGATGATAATTATACTAAAAATAATAAGAGTGATGATATTAATAATAACAATGATAAGAATGCTACTAACAATGATGATAATAATGTTAAAGATAACCACAATAATAGTATTGACAACAATAATGATACTAATAATAAAAATGAAGATAATAATAGCCAAAAAATATATATAATAACAGAAATAAAGATACAAATAGCACAAAAAATATAATAATAATAACAGAAATAAAGATACACCAAATAAGATAATGATAACAAAACAATAACAAAACAACAAAATTATGACTTTATATTCGTAACAACAATAACATAACCATCCATATACTTTAGTTCAATGATATCAAACCAATTATTGAGATAAATATGATCACAGTCTAGACTAAAACCTGAAGAATTTAATGCACGTTCAATAAGTGCTATGCGCGGGCGCCCTCTCTCCCCGTGGGCGTGTTTCTGCGAGCCGTGGGCGTGCATATATGAATACGATTATGTTATTATTGTTATTATTATTATTCTAATCAATGTTATTTTTATTGTTATTATTATTATTGTTGTTATTATTGTTGTTATTGTTGTTGTTTATTGTTATTATTGTCGTTGTTGTTGTTATTGTTATTATTATCATTATTATTGTTATTATTATTATTATTGTCCATATTATTATTATTATTGTTATTATTATTATTATTGTTATTATTATCATTATCATTATTGTTGTGTGTGTGCTGCTGTTGTTGCTATTATTGTGTTATTATCATATCATTGCTGTTGTTGCTGTTGTTGTTGTATTATTATTACCCCGCCAAGGAAGTTAAGTTTTTGTTAGCTCTGGTTAGTTTGTTTGATTTGCAGAATGACTCAAAAAGCTATGAAGATTTATTATTATTATTATTATATTATTATGATATTATTATTATTATTATTATTATATTATTATATTATTTACTATTACTATTATTATTATTATTATTATTATTATTATTATTATTATTATTATTATTAAATATATCATCATTATTATTATTATTATTATTATTATTATATTATTATTATTATTATTATTATATTATCATATATTATTATATATTATTATTATTATTATTATTATTATTATTATTATTTTTATTATATATTATTATTATTATTATATTATTATTATTATTATTAATTATTATTATTATTATATTATATTATTAAATTATTATCATTCATTCATTATTATTATTATTATTATTATTTATTATATTATATATTATTATTATTATTATATTATTATTAATTATATTATCATTTATCATTATCATTATCATTATCATTATCATCATTATCATTATCATATCATTATCATTATTATCATTATCATTATCATTATTAATTATTATTATTATTTTATTATTATTATTATTATTATTATTATTTATTTATTTACCAGAGGTGTGCAATTCGACGCCATTGACTTTTGTTGGTGATCCGGATCATGGTTCGAATCCGGGCTATTTTTTAAAGGATTCATTAGCATTGCGAGACAGGGAAATACGGCCGCCCACCATTGATACCATTGCCATTATTCATGCCATTATTAGCATGATCATTATCCTTGTTTCCGTCGTCGTCTTCATCGTTATTCATTATTGCTATCATATATCATCGTTATCAGTTGCATCAGTATCATCGTTATCAGTATTGCATTATATTTCATCGCATCATTATTTACTATATCGTATATCGTTATCATTATTATATCGTCATCATCATTATCATTATTACAATCATCGTCATCATTGTTATCATTATTGCCATCATCGTCATCATTATCATTATTATATCATCGTCATCATCGTTATCAGTATTGCCATCATCGTATCATCGTTATCATTATTGCATCATCATCATATTAATCCTTATTACCATCATCGTCATCATCATATTATTACTATATCGTCATCTCGTTATCATTATTTCCATCATCGTCATCATCATTATTACAATCATCGTCCATCATCGTTATCATTATTTCAATCATCGTCATTCATATTCATTATCAATTATTATCATCAATCGTTATCATTATTTCCATTCATCGTCATCATCATTATTACAATCATTCGTCATCATCATTATCATTATTGCATCATCGTCATTCATCGTTATCATTATTGCCATCCATCGTCATCATTATCATTATTATATCATCGTCCTCATCGTTATCATTATTGCCATCATCGTTATCATTAATCCATCATCGTCATTTCATTATTACCATCAATCGATCAAATCATCAATATCATTAATGACATCATCGTTATCATTATCCACCATCATCGTCGTCATTATCATTATTACCGATCATCATCATTATCAATTATTACCATCATCGTATTATCATTATTACCTCATCGTCATTATCATTAATTCATCATCATCGTCATTATCATTATCACCATCATCGTCATCATCATATCCTTATTACCATCATCGTCATCATATCATTATTACCATCATCGTCATCATCATTATCATTATTACAATCATCGTCATCATCATTATCATTATTTCCATCATCGTCATCATCATTATCATTATCACCATCATCGTCATCATCGTTATCATCATTGCCTCGGCCAAGGTTTCATTATGACGTCATCAAAGCGCTCCAGACAGTAGGTACACAGGCGTCATCAGTGTACTTGAGAAAGATACTTGATTTTAATGGAATTCTTCAAGTGTGAATATCTTTATTGCATCAGTGATCCTGTTGCCTTGGCGGAGGTATGCGCTCTCTGGGTGCTTCTGGTTATTATCGTTATTGTCATTGTTGTGATCATCATTGTCATTATTATTGTTATAATTATTATGTTTTTATTATCATTATTATTGTTATCATCAATATTATTATCATTATTTTATTTTATTATTATTAATATTTTGTCATTGCTATTATTATATCTAAACAATTTATCTTGTTTCATTATATTATTATTTATTATTATTATTATTATTATTATTATTATTATTATTATTATTATTATTATTATTATTATCATTGCTATTATTATCATTGCAGTTATCATTATTATTATATTATTATTATTGATATCATCATCATCATCATCTTCTCTATATATATAACTCACACAAAAAGAAAAATACCCCCTGTACAATAGAGAATCCACACCCCTTATCTGCACACCTGCTTCTGTGTGCACAAGGTTTCAAAACATGTCTGAACACCTTTGCACACTTGCGCCCGTGCACCTGTGCCGCCTCTCGAGCCACCTGTGCGTCTGGCGTCTTTGTAGTGTCCCTACTGAGCACTTTCGACCTCCGGCACGTAGGCCTATTAAAAAAATCACGTAGGCCTATTAAAAAAATATATACTCTTCTTTTGGATCTGATTGAGGTGTAACTGTGTCTTACAGGTGTGTTCGGTGCGTCGCTGAGGGTGTTATTTGTGTCTGTATGTGTGTTGTTTGTATTTCTTTGTGTGTGTGCTTTTTTGTGTGTGTTTGGTTTTGGTTTGTGTGTGTGTGTGAATGTGTTTGTGTGTGTGTGTGTGTGTGTATGTGGTTATTTATGTGTGTGTGTTTGTGTGTGTGTGTGTATGCGTGTGTTATTGTGTGAGAAAGGTGAGTGTTGTGTGTATTTGTTTTCGTTTTTGGTTCGTAAGGCAAGTAACGGGAGAGAAATACAACGAATGGGAGAGGAGAAGGAAAAAGTAATGATAAAACACGGGTGACAGAGACGCTACGAAAAAAAAGAAAAGCAACTACAATAAAAAAACATAAAAAAACTCACAAAAATCCAACAACAACGAACAACAAAAAAACTACACCAAAAAAAAGACACGCACGAGCAAACACACACACACACGCGCACACACGCACACACAAAGGGCACACGAGGACTCTTCACGTTTCTGCAACTGACTGTGCATAACTTGCCACAGCTGATTGGCAACCGCAGTCCATATTTCCTCTTAAATTGAAGACTCTCCGTATAGCTGGGCAGTCACTGATAATTATGATCAAGTTTTCACGGCATGACAGTGCGGGTTGTCATGGGTGTGTGGCGATGATATTCTCTCTGTCTGTTTGTCTGTCTGTCATGTGAGTCTGTTTGTTTGTATGTCTGTCTGTGTGTCTGTTTGTTTGTATGTCTGTCTGTCTGTGTTGTTTGTTGTCTGTTTATGTCTATCTGTGTGTATGTCTATGTCTGTCTGTCTGTCTGTGTGTGTCTGTTTGTTTGTATGTCTGTCTATCTGTGTCTGTTTGTTTGTATGTCTGTCTGTGTGTGTTTGTTTGTCTGTCTATGTGTGTGTCTGTTTGTTTGTCTGTCTTTTATTTCTGTGTGTCTGTTGTTTGTGTCTGTCTATCTCTGTGTGTCTGTTTGTTTGTCTGTCTGTCTATTTTCTTTGTGTCTGTTTGTTTGTATGTCTGTCTTCTGTTGTCTGTTTGTTTGTATGTCTGTCTGTTTCTTTGTGTGTTTGTATGTCTGTCTATGTCTTTGTGTGTCTGTTTGTTTGTATGTCTATTTCTCTGTGCGTCTGTTTGTTTGTCTGTCTGTCTATTTCTTTGTCTGTTTGTTTGTATGTCTGTCTCTCTGTCTGATTTTCTGTATGTGTGTATGTGTGCATGACTGTTTATCTGTCTGAGAGTCTATTTCTCTGTCTATCTGTCTACTTGTCTATCTTTTTGTATTTTCATTTCTGTCTTTGTCTATCTATTTATTTATCAATTTCTGCCTCCTCTTTCCCCCAACTAGCATCTCATCTTCACCTCCCTTTTCTGTTTCTCATCTTTATTCCCTTCCTCTCCTCTCTTCCCAACTCCCCCTCCCTATACCCCGTCCCCCATCCCCCCACACACGCACGTACACGCACACTTGCAAAAAAAGGTGTTGTTTTCCTTCTCTGTCTGTCTGTCTACCTATCGATGTATTTTCTATTTCCCTTCCCATATCACCCTTCTCCTCTCTTCCTATCTCCCCTCCTCATCCTCTCCCTCCCTCTTCCCCCAATTTCCCCTCTCCATCTCTTCTCTTCTCTCCCCCGTCTCCCCTTCCCTTTATCACCCATCCTTCCCTTCCCTCTCCCCCTTCTCCCGTTTGGCTCTCTCCCTCCCCACCTTCTCCCCTCTCCCTCCCTCCTCTCCTACCCCAGTTTTCTCTTTCTCCGTTCCTCTCTTCTTCTTTCCTCTCCCCTACCTACCCCCTCTACTACCCCTACACCCCCCCCTCTCCCTTTCTCCCTACCCCCCTCTCTCCCTCTCCCTCTCTACCCTCTCCCCTACCCTACCCCCTCACTACCCCCCTACCACCCCCCTCTCCCTTTCTCCTCCCCTCCCTCTCCACCCTCTCCCATACCCCTACCATCCCCTCTCTCTCCTACCTACACCCCTCTCCCTCTCTTCCTATCCCCCCTTCCCCTCACCTCCTATTTCCTCCATCTCCCCATCCCCCCCTTCTCCCTCTCCCTACCCCTACCCCCTCTATCCCCTCACCACCCTTCTCCCCTTCTCCCCCACCCCCACCCCCAGTCTCCCTTACAACAACCCCCTTCCCTTCACCACCCTTCTCCCCATCCCTTCAACCTTCTCCTCTCCCTACCCTATCCCCCC
>NW_020872374.1:270612-278112 GCF_003789085.1 Penaeus vannamei | reverse complement strand
TGGTTATGATAATAATGATGATGATAATGATAAGATAATGATAGTGATCATAATAACAATAATAAGAATAATAAAGCTAATGATAATAAGAGCAAACATGATACAAAAAAGATAATGATAATAACAATAGTATTTTTTCCTGCATTATATCAAACATCCAAAAGTCAAAAGACACGAGTTGTGAGCAATCTGAGGAAGCCCCTGGATGTCGCCTTGCAGGATGCCTGTGCGAAACGAGCGGGCACTGATTGGCACGCTTATCTGATTGCGAAATTTTGCGAGAGACTGGAGGTGTGTGAACTATTGGCGAGAGGGTGTGAGAGAGGTCGTTCTTGTGGTTCTTTGATTTTTCTTTTTTACTCTCTTTTTGAAATTTCTTTTTGGGTTTTATAATAGTGGTTCTTTGCCTTTCTAATTTTTTCTTTTTTTCTCTTTTTGAAATTTCTTTTTGGGGTTTTATAATGATATTTTGCTTACACGCATACATACAGTCATTTGCAAGCATATATGTGCGCGCGTGTGAGTATAAATAGACAGTTTTGTACACACACACGTACACACATCGCTCCTTTTACTACAGTGAACATCCCTCCATTTTTTTCCACATTACATTAAAATATCCTTCTCTTTCTCATTAAAATGGATCACTTATGAAGAAGTGAACTGTAAAGTGCATTAATGTTGTTTGTGTTCTAACGATTTTGTAAGGGAAAAAATAATCATTCAAATCTGAAAAATAATATAAGGGGAAAATAAGGTTTCATTCCTATTTACGTTTCAGTAATGATGTTAGGAAAACAGTATCTCTTTTGCGTTCCGTGATCGTGGAAAGGGAAAAGAAAGTCACTTGCAATGGTGATATAGAGGGAAAAAATAGTCATGTCGCATGATAAGAAAAATTTCATGGGAAAAGAATAGTCGCACGTCGCAGGGATGTTAGTCATGCAGGGTGATATAGAAGGAAAAAATAGTCCCAGATATCTCGCTGAAAGGGAAAATAGTCACACACGTCGCGTCCGAATTAGTCACCGTCACGTAGAAGGGGAAAAGAATAGTCACGTTGCAATGGTGATATAGAAGAGGAAAAATAGTCATGTCGCAGAGATGATACGAAAGGGAAAAATAGTCACGTCGCAGGGTGATATAGAAGGTGAAAAGAATAGTCACTTCGCAGGGGTGATATAGGAAGGGAAAAAATAGTCATGTCGCAGGGATGACATAGGAAGGGAATACTAGTCATATACGATTAAATAGCGATACAGCCATTTACGTTTCGATAATGATAATTCGATAAATCAAGCGATAAACAAAGCTTTCATTGAGGATAAAAGAACGAAAAAAACTATGCGTTTCACTAATGATATAAAATAAAAAGAGCACAAAAGAGTACCATATCCCTTTGAACAATAATAGTCAACTCCAGTGGTGATGTTATGGGGGGAAAAAAGGGTTATCCGTGTTCCCCTGGATTAAGGGAAAATAACCCTTTCTTGTTCTAAAATGTTGGCATTGGGAGGGACAGGATGGTATCTGTGTTTCATTTGTATCTTAAAAGAAGGTTTCATTTCTTTTATTCAGTGAAATTTTTGAAGGAGAGTTCAAGAGATTGGATTTTTTAAGCGGTATCGTTATTTTTTATTTTGCCTCTCTATATATATATATATTCTCTATCATGTTGTGTGTGTATTATATGTATGTGTGTGTGGTGTGTATGTGTGTGTGTGTGTGTGTATGTAGATGATATCAGCGCCATATAGAAATCTACAGACAGGTAGATAGATAGAGGGATAGATATCGAGATACACTCACTTCACTCGGGATCCCTGATAGATGCGAACTATGTGTCTCAGTCATGTGTCAGTGCTCGAGCGTCCTAGTAAATGGATAAAAGATTAAAAGAATCAATGGAGGAATTAAGCAGATAGGAAGAGACAGAGATAAAAAGTGAATGAAAAATTAAGTGCGAATCAAAGGAAATTCAGTAGAGAAAGAGAGAGAGAGAGAGAGACACACACACACACACACACACACACACACACACACACACCACACACACACACACACACACACACACACACACACACACACACACACACACACAACACACACACACAACACACATACATACACATACACATAACATACACATATATACATATAATATACACATGATAAAGATCAAAAATGAATACATAAATATAAAAAGACAGTGACACGACAACGAAGTGAAATTAAAGGCAGAAAAAGCCCCGTCGGCCAAGACCGCCATAGCTTTTTGAACAGAGGATTCCGTTCCTGTTAATAAAGGCTCGGGGGTTGAGCGCTGGGGTCGCTGCTATGACGAACAGCTGTGACCTACATACGTAATGAAGGTGTACGGTTCCAGGGGCGCTTCTTCGTTTTTTTTTTTCTTTTTTTTCGTTTTTTTTTTTTTCTTTCTTGATCTCTCTCTCTCTTTTTGTTTTTGCTCTTGTTTTTTTTTTTTTTGCTTTTCTTTTTTTTTTCTTTTTTTTTCTTTCTTTCTCTTTTCTTTTTTTTTTTTTCTTTTTCGATCTCTCTCTCTCTTTTTTTTTTGCTTCTTCGTTTTTTCCTTTTTTCCTTCTTTCTCTTGTCCTTCTTTGTTTGTTTTTTTTGTTTGTTTTTTTTTTTTTTGCTTCGTTTTTTTTCTTCTTTTTGCTTCTTTTTCTTTTTTTTCCGTTTTTTTTCGTTTTTTTTTTTTGCTTTTTTTTTTTTCTTTCTCTTTTGCTTCTTCATTTTTCTTTCTCTTTTGCTTCTTCTTGTTTTTTCTTTTTTGTTTTCTCTCTTCTTTTTTTTTTGGGGGGGGGGCTTTTTTGTTTTCCTGGTATTCTTTGTTTTTTTTGTTTTTTGTTTGTGTTCGTTTTTTCTTGTGTTTTCTGTTTATGTTTATTTATTATTTTTCTTTTTCTCTACTTTTTCTTGTTTTCTTGTTTCCCTCTTTCGCTTCCTTTTTCTTTTTATTGTTATTCCTTTTTCTTTTTTTTCTTCATCCTTCTTCTTCTGTTCTCTTACTCTTCTCTTATCATTTTTTCTTTCTTCTCTTTCTTCTTCCTCTTCTTTTTGTCATATTTTCCGCTGTCTCTTTCCCTTTTTCTTATTTTCTTATTCTTCCTCTTTTTTTCCTTTTTTTTACTTCATATTATCAGCATAATTGGTATTATTGTTATCTTCCTCATCATCATTGTTATACTGTTATTCTATTATCTTCTTTTTTCTTCTTTTCGTTTTTTCTTTGAAATGACCTTTAAGGGTCATGACAGTAAGATCTTATGTATGAGTATTAGTTTATTGCATGTTATTTGTGTGTGTGTGTGTTATTGTGTGTGTGTGTGTGGTGTGTGTGTTGCGGTGCGTGTGTGTGATATTTGTTGTGTGTGTGATAGATAGGTAGGAGAGAGAGAGAGAGAGAGAGAGAGAGAGAGAGAGAGAGAGAGAGAGAGAAGAGAAGAGAAGAGAGAGAGAGAGAGAGAGAAGAAGACGAGAGAGAGAGGAAATGGGTGAAACACTTGCTTGAAGAACAAATGTTATTTCTTACAGACCTATAGCTTACAGTCGCATAAATTTTGTATAATATACCTCAGTACGCTCATAAACTCATTATTACGAAAAATACAATAATCTTTACTACATACTGGAATTAAACTGAGAAAATATATAGCTATATTTCTGACTGACTTTAGGATTTTATTCCTTTTGAAATTAATATTTATATACACACACATCCGTTTCTAGATATTGGGAATATATATTTTCTATCAAAGCAATTTTATCGTGTCTTGAATAAATTCTATATACACGCATCTGTATGTATGAATGTATACATGCATCTGAGGTATCACTGTGTGTACATACATGTGCACATAAAAGAATGCAAGTTACTATTCGTGTATTTAAATATATATATATATATATATATATATATATATATAATATATATATATATATATATATATATAAAGTGTGTGGAGTGACTACTTATATTTCCTAGGGTCTTTGTGTAAATATGTGTACCTATGTATGTAAGCATAAGGGGACTGTAAGCGAGTGTATGTCTCTAAAATTCTATGACTGTATCCGTGTAAGCGCATCTATCTTTTGTGTGTACGCGTTGTCACGTATAAGCAGAATTACCAAATGAGATTATACACATAAAACATATACCTCTTGAGTGAATACACATATAAACAGAGATGTTACCAAAGGAGTGTATACATGAACCGCATTCATCCTGACAAATGTAGAAAGGTATGAATGAGAATGAATATCTTCCAAATACAAGAGATGTATCTTGATCGGTTTCGAATAATAAATATATATATATATATATATATATATATATATATATATATATATATATATATATATCTTCGTCAGAAATACATGACGAAAATATATTCGAAACCGTTCAAATACATCACCTGTATTGTGAAGATATTCATTCTCATTCATACCTTTCTACAGAGTGTATACATATAAAACCTGCACCACTATGGTACACATCATTTGCGTATAAATAAAGAATGAATAAATGAGCGTACACATATAATACAGATATCCCTTCAGTGTTTACGTTTTTACTCATAAACAGAGAAATTGCCAAATGAGTGAATACTTTTGAAGAATATACGAGAAATTAAAAAAGTGTATGCTTGGGAAAAATATATACGTTTTTTGCGTATAAACAGAGAAATTAACAAATGAGTGTATACTTGTGAAAAATATACGTTTTTTGTGTGTGTATAAACAAAGAAATTAACAAGGTATATATTGGTTAAAAAAATATTTACGTTTTTTGCATGTAAACAGATAAATTTACCAAATTTAGTGAATTAATTGTGAAAAAATATACATTTTTTTTTTCCTTTTTTGCTTATAAACAGAAAATTAACAAATGATGAATACTTTTTTTTTCTTGCGTATAAAACAAAAAATTAACAAATGAATGAATACTTTTTTTTGCGTATAAACAGAAAATTAACAAACGAGTGAATACTTTTTTCTTTTTTCTTGCGTATAAACAGAGAAATTAACAAACGAGTGAATACACGTCACATCCCTCTCGAATGTATATATATATATATTTTTTTTTAACGTATAAACAGAGAAATTACCGAATGAAAACACCTCTCCACGTACACCTAGCGAGGTCTGAGGCGAGGGCGCGCATCAGCTGGGGCGAGCGAGGGCGAATGAATACTGTATCTCTCCCGTATTCACAGTCCTTCTTCCCGGGGCGCTGGCATTTCTGTCTGTTCTGTCTGTCCTGTCTGTCTGTTTTGTCTGTTTGTCTGGTTTTGTCTCTTCTCTTTCATTGCTTTGTATTTTTATTGTCTTCTTTCTTGGTCTTTCTCTTTCTTGGTCTTTCTCTTTCTTGGTCTTTCTCAATCTTTCTTTTTTTTCTCGCTCCTTCTTTTTCTCCCTCTCTTTTCGCTCTTCTTCTCTCTCTCTCTCTCCTCTCTCATCTCTCTCTCTCTCTCTCTCTCTCTCTCTCTCTCTCTCTCTCTCTCTCTCTCTCTCTCTCTCTCTCCTCTCTCCTCTCTCTCTCTCCTCTCTCTCTCTCTTCCTCTTTTCTTTTCATTCCCCGCGCCTTCACCCTCCCCTCTCTTTCTCGCTCTCCTCTTTCTCTTTTCTCTTTTCTCTCTCTCTCTTCCATTCCCTCGCAAACTTCATCCTCCTCCCTCCTTCCCTCCCTTCTCTATTCCCTCCCTCCTCCCCTCTCCCTCCCTCCCTTCCTCCCCCCCTCCCTCTCTCGCTTTCAGCTCCTTCTCTCTCCTTTTCTTCTCTCTTTTCTCTCGCTCGCTCGCCTCTGTTCATCAGCTTTGGTCTGTCGTTTCGGTCTTGGAGGTTCCGAATTCGCCGAGACCCATAAGGCTGAATGGGAGGCTCAAATGCACGGCCAGGAGAGCCCGGCGCCGGCGTCCTTACTTGCTCTCTTCTCTCTCTCTCTTCTCTCTTTCTCTGTCTTTGCTCTGCTGTCTCTGTCTCTGTCTCTGTCTCTCTCTCTCTCTGTCCTGTCTGTCTGTCTCTCTCCTCTCTCTCTCTCTCTCTCTCTCCTCTCTCTCTCTCTCTCTCTCTCATCTCTCTCGTCTCTCTCTCTCTCTCTCTCTCTCTCTCTCTCTCTCTCTCTCTCTCTTCTCTCTCCCTCTCTCTCTTCTTAGAGCTTTCTTTTTGGCGCTCTCTCCTCTTCTCTCTCCCCTCCCCTCCTCATCTATCTACCTCGTTCTTTTTTCTCTTTTTGTCTTTCCTCTCTTTTCTCTTCTCTCTCTCACTCTCTTTTAATTCCCTCGCATCTTTATCTCTTCCTCTCTCTCTTTCTTTCTCTTTTCTCTCTTCCGCACACTCTCTCTCTCTCCCTCTCGCCTTCTTTGGGCGTCTCTCTCTCTCCTCTCCTCCTCTCTCTCTCTCTCTCTCTCTCTCCTCTCTCACTCCTTCTCTCTCGTCTCTCTCCTCTCTCCCTCGCTCTCTTCCTTACTCTCTCTCTCTATCTATCTTATCTATCTATCTATCTCGTTTCTTTTTTTCTCTTTCTGTCTTTTTTTGCTCTCTTTTTCTCTTCTCTCTCTCATCTTTCATTCCCTCACATCTCTCTCTCTCTCTCTCTCTCTCTCTCTCTCTCTCTCTCTTCTCTCTCTCCTCCGTCTCTCTCTCTCTCTCTCTCTCTCTCTCTCTCCTACTCTCTCCCTCCCCTCCCTCATCTCTTCTCCCTTCTCTCTCTCTCTATCTCTCTCTCTCTCTCTCTGATCGCTCTCTCTCTCGTCCCTGTCTCTCTGCCTCCCGTCCCTCCTCCCTCCCTCCCTCCTTCTCTTCTCCCTCTCTCCGTCTCCTTCTCAAGTCTCCTCTATCTATCTCTCTCCTATCTATCTATCACTATCTACGCCTTTCTCACATTTCCTCAACGCTTTTATTTAATTCTTAGATGTTCCTCTTGGGTGTAGTTTTTGTCTTTTTTATTTTTATTCTTTGCATTTTTCTTTGTTTTCTTTTTTCTATCTCTCCCTCGTGTTCGTCTGCTTCTCCTCTCTTCCCTCCCTCCCGTCTATCTTTCTTTTATGGTATCTAATCCTCTCTCCCCTCTCCTCACTCCATCCCTCGCCTCTATCTATCTATCCTTATCTATCTCTCTCTCCTCCTCCCTCCCTCTCCCTTCTATCTTATTCCTATCTCATCTCA
Source organism: Penaeus vannamei (assembly GCF_003789085.1). Lineage (NCBI taxonomy): Eukaryota > Metazoa > Arthropoda > Malacostraca > Decapoda > Penaeidae > Penaeus > Penaeus vannamei. Next base: position 270,924 of record NW_020872374.1, on the reverse strand, counting down.
CACTCTCTCTCCCCTCCTCGGCCTGCTCGGCCTCCCTCTCCCTCATCCCTTCCCTCCCTCTCTCCCTCTCTCTCTCTCTCTCTCTATCTATCTCTCCCTCCCTCCCTCTCTATCTATCTCTCCCTCTTTCCCTCCCTCCCTTCTAATCTATCTTTCTATCTGATCTAAATCTAACTATCTCTCCTCCCTCCCTCTCCTCTCTCCCTCAGCTCCCTCCTACCACCGCTCCCTCCCTCCCTAATCCCTCTAATCCCTTCCCTCCCTCCTCCTATCCCTCCTCCTCCCTATCCCCCCTTCCCTCCCTCCCTATCC
>NW_020872374.1:268734-269973 GCF_003789085.1 Penaeus vannamei | reverse complement strand
ATTATGGCTTATTCAAACAGAAAATGTATTAGCACATGTCCTTGCGCGTGGCGGTGCGCAGTTAATAAGAGCTCACGGTCAATCGAATTGTAGTTAGCCCTTGTTAACTGTGTCCACTAAACTGAACCGTCGCTATATGACCAGTGGTATTGGCACTCTCTCCTCTATGACAATTTCCATATTTATGTGGACGACTGCACTCTTTTCTGACATTTTTATCTATACCGGAGCATCCTCTGACAAATCATTAGTGACACTGGCATTCTTTCTGACAATTTTTTATGACACTGGCCATTACTTTTCTGACATTTTTATGACACTGGCATTCTTTCTGACATTTTTCTTTCTGACATTCTTTTATGACACTGCATTTTTTGACATTTTTTTTATGACACTGGCATTCTGTCTGACAATTTTTATGACACTGGCACTCTTTCTCTCAATTTTTACGTGTAATATGTAAACAAAACATTTACATTCACTCAATAAAAACAATAATAATGATGAAAATGTTTATGATGATGATAATACATACATAAAAAGTCTATATATAAAGTCAGAGAACGTAGAATGTCTAAAAAGTTGGATCCGAGAAATAACATAAGTATACTTGCATATATTACAAAGGATTATAATAGCTGGTTAAAAGTAATAAAAAATAACTAATAGATAATAATGATGAATAAGAATAGCTGGTAATTCCAAGATACTTAATACATATGTATCATGGCAAAAAACAATTATAAAATTATTGGAAGTAGAATTCGCTGAATACAATAAATAAGATTAAAAACCTATATGGACATGAAATGCTGAACCTTCCACACGGATATATTTTTCACTCAACTTCTACCTCATAACAATTCTGTAACATTACTATCGTCGTATGCACTGTACTTTACTAAAAGGAATTTTTTAAAGTCTTTCTTCTCCTTTGCTTGTTTTGTTTGTAAATTTTATTAGAGTATGGTGAAGGGACAGAAAGGAATATTGTAAAGCTATTTAAGGATATTTAAGATTTTAAGATTTTAAGTTTAAGATTTAATACCTATTTAAGATTTAAGATATATATTAAAATTTGGATGAAGTATATCTTGTTTAGATACTTTATCATAAGATTGTGAAAGCAACAAGCTTGTCTAGTCCTTCCTGTAGACTGGGAGGAATTCAAACTCCAATATCCATTTGTAATTTAAGTTTGATAACATATAGACATGATTAGAAACAATCGTTAAGTTC
>NW_020872374.1:251234-263734 GCF_003789085.1 Penaeus vannamei | reverse complement strand
ACACACACACACACACACACACACACACACACACACACACACACACACACACACACACATATATATATATATATATATATATATATATATATATATATATATGTATGTATGTATGTATGTATTATATGTATATATAAATATATACACACAAACACACACACACACACACACACACACACACACAACACACACACACACACACACACACACACACACACACACACACACATATATATATATATATATATATATATATATATATATATATTCATATATATATATACATATATAAATATGTGTGTGTATGTATATATATATATATATATATATATATATATATATATATATATATATATATATATATGTGTGTGTGTGTGTGTGTGTGTGTGTGTGTGTGTGTATGTGGTGTGGGTGTGGGTGTGGTGTGTGTGTATATCATATACAAATATATGTGTGTGTGTGTGTGTGAGTAAATGTACACAGTTGCTCAAACTATAGATAGATAGAGAGAGAGAGAGAGATAATATGAACAGATAGATCAATAGATATGTGTACATGAGTAAAGAAAACACGAAATAAAAAAATAATAAATAAACTGAACAGCAAAGCAAAATGGTTTCAGTTCTTCCCTTTCATCTGAAGGCAAACAGTCCCCTTCTCAAAACAAGAACATCGCAAATTACAGGAGACAGCAGCCCAGTCTTGTAATTCTGAAATAGATTAACTTTGATCTGAAAGGGCAGTTTGTCTTCGCAACTCAGATGTGCTTGTCATTTTTTTCTTTCTTTTTATAGAAACGAAAAAGTAAAATTAAATAAAATAATCCATGGTCTGATGCTGTTATTTGTCAGTCTATCTTTCTATCTATTTATCAAAAACACATGATAAATCAGAAGTGTCTTGAAACTATTTTTTATAATTATTATTATTATTTTACTCATTGTAAATTATGACGTCGGTTTAATTTTTTTACATAAAAATAACTTTTCATTTACCTGAGCAAAAAAAAAAAAAATCAAACCGTAAAAGAAAATATTTAATAAATAGAAAGAAAGTAATAGATCAGGATGTAAAAAAATGGGAAAGGGTTAAAAATGTCCGGAAAAAAAATCAATGTCTGACTTCGTGTCTTTCTTTTCTTTGCATCAAAAATGTATTTCAAAATGTGTCTAACATTTTTAACAAAATATGTCTAACAGTAAAAAAAAAAAAAAAAAAAAAAAAAAAAAAAAAAAAAAAAAAAAGAGAGAGAGAGAGAGAGAGAGAGAGAGAGAGAGAGAGAGAGAGAGAGAGAGAAGAGAGAGAGAGAGAGAGAGAGAGAGAAGAGAGAAAGAGAGAGAGAGAGAGAGAGAGAGAGAGAGAGAGAGAAACATGCTTTTCTTTTCTTTTTCTTTCAATTTTATAGACTTCAACAAAATATCCTTAACATTCACGTGTGTAGTGTGTGCGTATGTGAACATGTGCACCATACATGCAAAGCTGAATTTACGCACATACTTTTATACTAATACCTATGTGCGTATTCGTACGTTTGTGTGTATTTACCTTACAACACGGGTTCCCAACATAAAGACCATGGGATACTTTGTGTGTGTGTGGGGGGGGGGGGGGCAAGGAGCAGTATAAAAACCATGAATTTGAATTATATTGGATTTTGTCTCACCTACGGTACCTACAGGTAATCATCTCATATCAGTGAATTGGAATCTTTCCATGTAGCGTCCTATAACTGTTGGTACCATTACACTATTTATAACTAAGCAATAACTGAAACAACAAATGACAGACATTCAACAGGGGGCCAAGAAGATCATTATAAATTGGTCAGTGGTCACAGAGCATTTTTATTAACAATGTTTAGTCATTATTATTATCATCATCATTACTATTATTATCATCCTTACTATCATTATCATCATCCTTACTATCATTTTCATCATCATTATTATTATCATCCTTACTATCATTATCATCATCCTTACTATCATTTTCATCATCATTACTATCATTATCATCATCCTTACTATCATTTTCATCATCATTACTATTATTATCATCCTTACTATCATTATCATCATCCTTACTATCATTTTCATCATCATTACTATTATTATCATCATTCTTACTATCATTCTTATCATCATTACTATTATCATCATCAAGGTTGGGAACCACTGGGCTACAGGTTCACCAATTATCAGAGGAAAAATATGAAGTGAAATCTCCTATTGTCACAAAGGGCTTCAGACACTCAATTGAGTAAGGCTTCAGGGACGACACAGGATTTCATGCTTTTCAGACTTTCAGGAAAACAAAATTGCGATTTTTCAAGCTCAAAAAAAAAAACAGAAATCACACGTACCTTTCACATCAACAAACGTCATAAATACGCCATAAACATACCGGCGAGAGAAGAAGACACAAGCACTTTTTTCATATCATTCGGGAAACCTTATAGCCACCAGTACGAAAGGCACTGTGATAAATGTGAGAGAGATAACACAAGTTAGATTGCCAATCGGTCTGGCGGCGGAGCAATCAGCCCAGCCAGTCAACCAGTCAAAAGGTTAAATCAAACAAAGATCTGATTAGTCACCTTATCGGCCAATCGTCCAGCCTTCAAGGTCACCAATCATGTCATTATATCATCGTTTTACCCCGTAAGTTGAGCACTCATCCGATCAGCTGGGAGGTCTGGCCACTCCGATCAGCTGATGGGACCGGTCAGCTGTTGCACGCGGAAGAAGGAAATGCGAAGAAAGGGAAAAGTGAGCGATGTTTTGTGCGGATTTTAGGGGAAAGAGTGTTTTTTGTTCTTGCTGTTGCTCTTGATGATGATTCCGTTGTTGTTGTTGATGTTATTGTTGCTGTTGTTGGTGGTGGTGTGTGTTGTTCTTGTTTTGGTGGTGGTAGTGGTAGTGGTGTTGTTGTTTGTTTGTTGTTGTTGTTGTTGGTGGTGGCGGTGGTGTTATTGTTGCTGTTGTTGTTTTTGTTGTTGCTAGTAGTGGTAGTGGTGTTTTTCTTGTTCGTGGTGGTGGTGTTAGTGATAGTGGTGTTGTTTTTTGTTGTTGTTGCTATAGTTTTTGTTGGTGGTGGTGGTAGTGGCGTTGCTTTTGTTGCTGTTGCTGTTATTGTTGCTGTTGCTGGATGGAAAAGAATGGCGTCGGAGGGGCGAATGAAACACAGATGACTGCTTCTCCCTCGCCCATCTCTCCGAGCATTCGAAACCTAAGATAATTTTTTACACACTTGAGAAACTCTGGTTCCATGAATACTGGCCTTCTGTGAAGCAATAATCTAGGACAGATAACACAGCGGCCATTCTAGAACTAGAGAGAAGCGTCCGGTATTTTTTTTTTTCAAGATATTCGCAAGGAAAAGATAAAACAAAAAAATAGATAACTCAGGATTGGCACGAGGCTGAATTTTAGTCCTGTAATCTTTTTAAAATACAGCTGTAGCCTTTACTGAAATAATATTTAATTTTATTCCTTTAACACGGTGTTTCCCCGTCGCTCGCTGTAACGTCGATCAACTGGAAGAATAAATGAATAAATAGAATGATATTAATAATGATGATAATGATGATAATGATGGTGATAATGATGATGATGATAATGATGATAATGACGATGATGACGGTGATGATGATGATGAAGATGATGATAATGATAATGAAGAGTAGGAGGATGATAATATTAGTAGAAAAAATAAAAGAATTAAAACTCCTTTTTTGGTCATTGACAGAAGACTCCACAGGATAAATAAAGCGAGTTTTTAAAGGAAACAAAGTGAGTTTTCTTATTTCATTTCTTCGTCTTTCTTAAACGTTTATTTAACCAACGAAGAACAAAAGAAAGAAGAATGTCACAGAAGAGGGAAGAAAAAATGGAAAGGCAGAAAGGTTGTTGAAAATGAAAGTGAAATGGGAGACAGCATATATACTGTGTGTGTGTGTGTGTGTGTGTGTGTGTGTGTGTGTGTGTGTGTGTGTGTTTGTTTGTTTTGTTTGTTGTGTTGTTTGTTTGTTTGTTTTGTTTGTTAGTGAGTGTATGTGCGTTTGTGTTTGTTTGTGTGTGAAAGACAGAGAGAGAGCATGGTGATGTAAATATCCCTGATAAAATGTTAAAATACAGACATATTATTGTGTTTTGGATCCCTAACAAACTTCAATCTGAGCAATGTTGTCCGAATCCGTGATCTAAATGTTGAGTTTAGGGACTGAAGTTCGTAGTTTACCTTAATTAGTCACGAGTTGAGACGCGTGATTCACCTCTCTCTCTCTCTCTCTCTCTCTCTCTCTCTCTCTCTCTCTCTCTCTCTCTCTCTCTCTCTCTCTCTCCTCTCACTCTCTCTCTCTCTCCGTCTTTCTCTCTCTCTCGTTCCTTCTTCTCTTCTCATTTTTTGTGATTTCTCCTGATTTTCTACTGATCTCCTCTGGGCGTATCATTATATATAGAGTGATATATATATTTATATATATTATTATATTAGTTGAGAGAGATATATATATATATTATGTTTGCCTTTTCATTCTCTCTAACTGCAGTATTGTTTCCTGTTCACTCAGTTATCCTACGTGCATGATGAAAAGGTAGGAAGGGGAAAACAATGCAGTGAAGGAAGTCAACATAAATTTCATCTTCTGAAGATAACATTCTCATGATATATACTATCATATATATCTTACATATTACTATATATAATATATATAATATATTATACTATATATATATATACTGATATCTATATATCTATATATATATCCTATTCCTTTCTCCCTCTATGTTCTTGTTGCTATCTGTCTATTCAATCTATCTATTATTCATGCTATCTATCTCTCTCCTCTCTCTCTCATTACTCATGCTCTTATATGTTTTATACATCTCTATCACTGTATGTATACTTAGTTACTATTATAATCTATATATAATATATATTATATATATACTATAAGTTATAGTATTATATTTATATACTACTATATAATATATATACTATGCAATGACCATACATATAATATATATATTATATTATACTATTAATTTATCACTTATACTATCATATTATCTATATATATAGTACTTTATAATATATATATATATAACGTATATATATATATTAAATATATGTATGTATGTATGTTATGATATATGCTTATATATATATATGTTATACTCTGCTTACTATATATACATATATATATATTATATATATTAGTTATCTATATAGTATTCACTATATATATATTATACTATAGTATACATATATATATATATATATATATATATATATTATATATATATATATATATATATTTATATATATATATTAATATATAGTAATTATATATAGTATATATTATACTATATTATATATATATATATACTATACTATATATATACTATATATATATATATATACTCACTGTACATATTTATAGATTGATAGATAGATAGATATGTATACACACACACACACACACACCACACACGGGCACAGCACAGCACACACGACACAGCACCAGCTACACAGCACACACACACACACCACACATCAGCACATCATCACACACACACACACACCACATAAATATATATATATATATATATATTTATATATATATATATATATATATATATATATATATTATATATATATAGTACATATATATATATATATATATATCTATACTAATTATATATATATATATTATAGTAGTATATATATATATATATAATATAGAGAGAGAGAGAGAGAGAGAGAGAGAGAGATGAGAGAGCAGCAGAGAAGTGTCAGAGTCAGATGCAGAGAGAGTAGGAGCATGTATATTATATACCATATATATATATATTATATATATATTATTATATATATATATATAATATATATACTTACTATATATTATATATTTATACAGTATACATTATATATATATATTACTATCACTATTATATACTATATCATATCATATATACTATATATATATATATAATAACTATCTATTTTCTCATATTATATATATATACCATACACAGACTCAGATATGATAAATAGAGAAAGAGAGAGAGAGAGATTGAGATAAATACCTTTAAGATTAACTAGAGAGGAGAGGGAGAGACGTGAGAGAGAGGGAGCGATAGAGAGAGAGAAACAGCCGAGACAGTAATTAATCCCTATGAACAGTGACTTAGATAGATAGAGAGCTGAACAAGCTAGAAGATAAAAGAACCTCATAGAGGAGACGGTTATCATTGGTCACAAAAGGGATACTGTAAACGCGAAAGATACTACAGGAGAGGGGGGAGCAGCGGAGAGTGAGACATAAAAACAGCGACATGAGAAGAAGAAAACTTAAGAGAGAGAGAAGCTAGAGAGGAGAGAGAGGGAGAGAAATGTCGAGAAGGGAGAGAAGCATAGAAGGATACGTAGTGTGAGAGAGAGAGAGAGAGAGAGAGAAGATCAGTAGAGTGGATTTAGATCGACGAGTGGGGCGAGAGAGAGAGAGAGAGAGAGAGAGCGAGAGCGTGTTAGGGGGTCCTCTGTCACCGTCGTCGTTCTCTCTCGAGGCTCGGGTAGTGAAACAGACTAGCCATCTGCATCATACCACGGAGGAGCCTCTTTCTCAGCGAGAATTATTCTGTCTCGCTTAGATTAGTGCTTGCAAGTCGCCATCGTCAATTCATCATCACCAATGCCACATGACACAGTGCAATGTATTAGATGTTTCGTGTGTGGCGAAGTAAACCACGATTAATCTGATGAAATGCGACGTTGTCGATTATGATATCTCTAAATAATGAAGTCTGTTATGCCTAGATTGATAAACAGTAATGATGACATACTACGATAAATACTCAATAACACTAATCGAGTTACTGAAATTACACTACGAAATAACAAATAAATTTAATAATGGGATGAATTGATTGGCGCCTCAAATGATCTTACACAGGGTGAGTGAGTACCGCGATCGTCCACCCAGACGCTCAGATGGTCCGCTTGATGTCCCGTTGCCATAAGAGTTCTCCTCCTTTTATCAAACACTCCAAATTTTCATTACTGTTCCTCTCCAGCACGTTTGCTAGTTTACTTCCCTTCATTGCCGTTCCTTAATACTACACATCTGTCCATTCAAACACGCTCTCTAAGCTAACTTTGCCTTCTTTCAGCGCCGAGCATTTATAAGCCGTCTCGCTTATTAAGACCTAGTCTATCCAGTGCCACCAACCTTTTCGTCATACTTCTTCGACAGCTCTACTCTCTCTTCCAGTGATCTATATATAGACCGTGAACTTCAGAAAAAAACTTCTTCGTGGTGGCAGGACTTTGATCCTTGGTTCTAGTTTCTCTTCCAGACCTCTGTGCCATCAGTCTCTCTCTCCATCAGATCTCCCTCCGTCTCGATCCCGCAACCAGATGGCGCCTCGCTTGATCGGGCTCTTTTCCATATGCCTATTAGAAGATACAGCAAGACCATACTCTCTCTCATCTCTCTCTCACTCTCTCTCTCTTCTCCTACAAATTCTTCTCTCGTCTCTCTCCAAGGAATGCCTATAGTATTACTATCTGTGCTGAATATGAGAAATGATAGAAAGAGGCAATAAATGATTAATAATACATAATATAAACGATAATTATATAGCAAAAGAGGACATAGAAAGTGCATAGACATAAGAACGAAGCATTGATCGAAAGAGAGAAGAATAGAAACCGAGTAAACAGAATATGGAGCGTAAAAAAAAAAATCAAGGGATTTGTATTGAAACCTAGCAAATAAAAAAGAGAACAAACAGATGATAAAAAAGATAGATAAAAACTTCGCTAATCATAAAATCATCTACGTTACCTGTTGACAGATTTTTCATAAAGATAAATATTAGAAATCAGAAAGGGAACGGAAGAGGCAAGGAGACCAAAGGGTGTACTTTGCCTTGCACATCCCTCTCCTATACTTTCGAAGCCATTTTGTGGCAATACTCAGCGGAGAGTCTGTTTTTCCTGAAAATTCATCCAATTCAGAAAGTATGTTGTTCCTTAGGTTGCGAAGCTCTAATTGCAGTAAAGTAATGAACCTAGCCGCAGTTATCGCTCTGATGGCGGTTTGGAGCCTGTATGACTGTGGAAGGGGCTCGGATTAGTCATTTAATTGCTTAACTGCATTGCGTTCTGGATCTTAACTAGATTGGTTGGTTTCCTGTACTTAAACTGACTGTTTCTTGACTTAAGTCGAACTGTGGTTGTGACTTATCTGACCCTCGTGTTTGTCTGACTTATAGCTGACCTGGTTGTTTTGACTCTTAACTGTGCACCTGGTTCGCTTCCTCTGACTTATATGACTTGTGGTTCTGACTAACTGATCTGGTTTGTTCTGTGACTTCATATTGAGTGGCTTGTTCTGATACTTAATAATGCGACTTGTGGTTCTGACTTAACTGACTGGTTGTTCTTACTTATATGAGTGGTTGTTCTGACTTAACAGCTGACCTGGTTGTTCTTGACTTATGAGTGGTTGTTCTGACTTTAACTGTATATCCTGTGGTTCTGTTCTGATTTTTAAGTGACCTGTTTGTGGACTTAAACTGACGAGTACACGTGTTAGGCTCCTCTGTATCATGGACTTTAAGCTGATTGTGGTTTGGCTCCTCTTCCTAGGACGTTAAATCTGACTGGTTCTGACTTAACTGACTGGTTGTTCTGATAGTTAACTGAGCTGTTGTTTCTGACTTCTCAAACTGACATGGTTGTTCTGAACCTATACTAACTAGGTTGTTCTGATCTTAAGCTGACTCGTCTTGTCTGATCTTATGCTGACTGGTTGTTTTCTGACTTAAATTGACGTTATCTCTGAACTTTGCCATCTGGTTGTTCTGATTTTTATCATTGACTGATTGTTTTGTGACACCTGACTGAGATTGTTCTGCACTTGACTGACTGGTTTCTGGTCTTTCGTTATTCACTGAGAGAGTGTAAAAACTATCCAGTTTCTCTCGTTGCGTGACTGGGTGTTGGTACCTTCTACCTAATTGCCTCTGAACTGACTTGGTTGTTTTACTTGACTCGAATGGTTCCCTTAATCAGCTTTTTGGTATATTGACATCATATAGGTTAGTTTGTAGTGTCACGCTAGACTGGCTGGATGACGAGCAGATCATAGGGTTGATTGGAATTAGGTGGCTTGAATTGGACTTTGCCTAATCCGCCCCTTAAATCTTGACTTTGTGTATAATCTTGTTAATATCTTCTTTTCTTGACCATTCGATCATCATGATTCTGTGCTGGGTTTACAATAGTTGTCTTTCCTTTGTGAAAAACGGCGATTTCTCTCTCTAATCTATCTATCTCCTCTCTCTCTCTCTCTCGCTCTCTCTTCTCGTCTCTCTCTCTCTCTCTCTTCTCTCTCTCTCTCTCTCTCCTCTCTCTCATCCTCTCTCCCTCCCCTTGTCCCTCATCTGCCTCCCTCGCCTCCCCTACTTCATTTCTTCGCTTCTCCTCTCTCTTGGAGGAATAATATCAGCGCTCCCCTGACCTTACTCTTCTTTCTATTCCTCCTCCTCTCTTTCCTCTCTCTCATCTCTAGATTCTCTCAGCAGGTCTCTCAGTCTCTTCTAATTCTCTCTGCCTCGTCTCTCTCTCAGTTCTCAATCTGCTCTCTTCTCTCTGTGCTCATACCTCGCTTCGTCATCCTCTCTTCTGCTGTTCATACCATTCCCCACAACTGCTTAGGAGGCGCCCCCCCCCCACCTCCTCTCTCTCTATCTCTTCTCTCATCTCTCCTCCTCTCTCTCTCCTCTCTCTCTCTCTCTCTGCGTCTCTCTCTCTCTCGTCCTCTCTCTCGTCTCCTCTCTGTTTGCTTGCACATCACACATGTGACTAGTACCGAGAGAAAGCGGGAGAGAGAGAGATCTAGCCTATCGTCTATCTCTCCACTCAGAGGGAAAAGGAAAAGAACAGAGAGACTGCGTCGAGATAGATTCAGATGGACAGCTCCTCATTCCCCTCTGCATCTCATCTATTCATATACGTACTGATCATATTATACTCTCTATATATTCTCATTCATCTCGTCTAAGATCTGCATCTCTCTAGTTCAATTATCTCCTATTCAGTTCCATCTTCTCCTCTATATATTTTACGCTACTTAACTTCATCTCCTCGATAGACTTACAATCATCTATATATGAGAGAGAGGATGCTCATCGTCTCTTCTCTCTCATGCATCTCGTCTCTCTCTTCTATCTCATCGAGAGTCCACCTACTGCCATCCCACCCCACGTCGCCCAGCGACCGACCCCGCCAGAGACGTATACCCATGGGCCGCCCAGACCGCGCCCCCCGCCCCCGCCACCCCTCCCCGACCGAGGCGACCCCGCCCACCACGCCTAGCGCGCTCGAACCCCATGCCAGTGTATTTCCCACACCGCCAAACTATTTTTTGAGCGTCGAAGAGGCACAAAATTATTGAGGGATGTATTAAAGTGCAGGGCCTGCACGCCATAACGGTTTTTACTGAGTTTTAGATGTGTATGGGGTTCTTCATTCATTTATTATGGCTTTATCGTTGTATCAGTTACACGCGCTATTAAGTTATTGATCCAAATTCAATTCCACGTATCTCACCCCGAGGTTATTAATTATTCCATATGTACTTGGATTAGATTTTCCATCGATCACTATCATTATTATTACTACGTCTCTATGCATCTTTCTGGACGTGGCTATCATGAATCTATTGATCAAGTGGATCGGAGACGATAGGATTTAATAATATAGATAGCTGGTGAGTGGCGTATACTGAACTATTTAAAATATTGCTTTAATCATTAACTCTAACTTATCATTACATTTTAATATTGATTAATATCATCGTCAGTTATCATTTTCATTATTCATTACCGTATCATCATTCATTGTTATTTTTTATGACCATTATAATTGTTATTTTTATGATCATTATCATATTCATCATTTTTTTGTCATGATTTTGTGTGTATCGATCATTACTACTATTTCTACTATATCATTATCCTCAGTGTCATCATTATCAGACTCTATATATGAGAAGCATCACTCAATAAATTAAGAAAGTTAACAGAAAAATACGCAAAAAACAAAAAACTCTTAATACATATATCAATAGCAAACCAAAATATACTNAAAGAGAGGAGATTTTTCAGAAGACGGGGAGAGAGGAGATAAGAGACAGAAAAAAAAAGAAAAAAAAAAAAAAAAAAAGAAAAAAAAAAAAAAAAAAAAAAAAAAAAAGATGTAAAGCAGGTTCTTTCATTACTTCGATTTATTGAATAAAAGGAATAAAAGAGAAAGAAAAATAAAGGTGAGGGAGAGAGGAAAAAAAAAGGAATAAAAAGACAAAACAGGGGGGGAAATGGGAAAACCAGAAGCTTGAGTGCGTTTGGGATGCTCTGTTGGAGCCGCGTCGGAGAGACAGGACAAAGTGAGAGAAATCTGTAGGCCACGATGCAAAGGATTGAAAATATGGAAGATACGCTGTCAGTAAAATGAATAGTACTATATATGTATATATATGTGTATATGTACGTGCCGTGCTCGGCGTTCGTTGTGTAGCTGGTGTCTGGTTGTGTTGTGTGCTGTGTTTGTGTGTTGTTTGGTGTATGTGTGTGTGTGTGTGTGGTTGTGTTTGTTGGTGTGTGTAAAATTGATAAATAAAGGGGGAATATAGAAGGAAAAATCAATGGCAGAAATGTACGAGTGAGAAAGACGATAGAGGACAGCGAGAAACGGAGGAGGAAGTAAGCGAGCGAGGAAGAAAGAGAGAGAGAGAGAGAGAGAGGAGAGAGAGAGAGAGAGAGAGAGAGAGAGAGAGAGAGAGAGAGAGAGAGAGAGAGAGGAATACCCTTCATAAGAACAACAATAAATGTCATTAATTACCAAACTTTTTCCCCCTCCGAATCCATCTTCTCTCTCTCTCTCTCTCTCTCTCTCTCTCTCTCTCTCTCTCTCTCTTCTCTCTCTCTCTCTCTCTCCTACTCTCTCTCTCTCTCTCTCTCTCTCCCTCTCCCCTCCCTCCTCTGACTCTCTCCCTCCCCCCTCCCTCCCCCATCTCTCTCTCTCTCTCTTCTCTCTCTCTCTCTCTCTCTCTCTCTCCTCTCTCTCTCTCTCTCTCTCTCTCTCTCTCTCTCCCTCCCTCCCTCTCCCTCCCCCCCCCCCTCCCTCCCTCCCTCTCCCTTCTCCCTCCCTCCCTCCCCTCCCTCCCCCTCCCTCCTACCTCCCTCCCTCTCCCTCCTCCCTCTCCTCCTCCCTCTTCCTCCCCCCCCTCCCTTTTTCTCCCTCCCTCCCACTCTCCCACCACTCTCTCTCTCTCTTTCTCTCCTTCTGCCACCATACGAAGAATCGGATGATTAATCACTGTTGCCAGAAAATTAAATAGCCGGCAGACAGATGGTCGTGGCCTGGCGTTGCAGATTCGGTGGTTTTGCGAAGAGCTCTGGCTTGAATATTCATCGCACTCGCCTGTCTAA
>NW_020872374.1:213385-224916 GCF_003789085.1 Penaeus vannamei | reverse complement strand
TAGAAGACAACAAAGACCTGATGTCAATTTGTTTGAATTACCTTTCGGTTTGAGAACGGCAAGTGCTAATTCAATTAAACATATGCGTAATGTCTTAATGGCACGAAGCACACTGAATGTTCTTATGATAATGCGGTTCATGATGCTAATGGGGATGAATATTAAAGGATGTGGAAACCATCTTTCAGAAGGACTTAAGTGCTCTCTTCGGCTTCAACTTCAGGATTTTCATTTTCGTCTAAATAACAAGACTGAAGCAGGAAATGATGATGAAGTAAAGAGGATTTCTTGCATCAAACCTTAACTATTCTCAGAAGCAAGCGTTGAGAAAATATATGGAGATCTGTAATAATTTAGATTAGGCAAGAAGGACACCTTAGTCCTTACTGGGGAAAGGTGGTTTCCACATCCTTTATATTCATCCCCATTAGCCTCATGAACCGCATTATCATAAGAACATTCAGTGTGCTTCGTGCCATTAAGAACATTACGCATATGTTTAATTGAATTAGCACTTGCCGTTCTCAAACCGAAAGGTAATTTAACAAATTACATCAGGTCTTTGTTGTCTCTAAAAGCAGTATGTTTTTTGTTCTCTCTCTCTCTGTCTCTCTCTCTCTCTCTCCTCTCTTCTCTCTCTCTCTCTATCTCTCTCTATCTATCTATCTATCTATCTATCTATATCTATCTATCTATTCTATCTATCTCTCTTTTCGTCATCATTTTTTGCTCTAGGCAAAATTTTTTCTTTTCTTTATCTATCTTACGTATAAATGGATGCTTGCGTGGGTTTATACAGATAGAGAGAGAAAAAATGAGTGTGTGTGTGAGAGAGAGAAGAGAGAGAGAGAGAGAGAGAGGAGAGAGAGAGAGAGAGAGGAGAGAGAGAGAGAGAGAGAGAGAGAGAGAGAGAGAGAGAGAGAAGAGAGAGAGAGAGAGAGAGAGAGAGAGAGAGAGAGAGAGAGAGAGAGAGAGAGAGGAGAGAGGAGAGAGAGAGAGAGAGAGAGAGAGAGAGAGAGAGAAGAGGGAGAGAGAGAGAGAGAGAGAGAGAGAGAGAGAGAGAGAGAGATAGAGGTGTGTGTGAGAGAGAGAGAGAGGGGGAGGGGGGAAAGAAAGTGAGAGAGAGAGAGAGAAAGAATGGAGGGTGTGTAGAGCGAACGAGAGAGAGAGAGAGAGACAGAGAGAAAAAAAGACCTAAAAAGTAAGAAAAAGAGAGAGAAGAGAAAAACACTAAATCCCATTAGCAATAGTGGTTATTCTGCTAACGCAAATGGTAAACCGTATAAACAGTACCAGGTGTAAACGCAGAGAAAGAGAGGGAGAAGTGGAAAGAGAGGGTAAGAGAGGGAGAAGTGGAAAGAGAGAGAAAGAGAGGGAGAAGTGGAAAGAGGACGAACAGAGGGAGATTGGAAAGGAGTGTAAAGAGAGGGAAAGTGGAAAGAGAGGGAGAGTGGAAAGAGAGAAGAGAGGGAGAAGTGGAGAGAGAGAAAGAGAGGAAGAAGAAAGAGAGAGAAAGAGAAGTGGAAAGAGAGAGAAAGAGAGGGAGAAGTGGAAAGAGAGAGAGAGAGAGGGAGAAGTGGAAAGAGAGGGTAAGAGAGGGAGAAGTGGAAAGAGAGGGAGAAGTGGAAAGAGAGAGAAAGAGAGGGAGAAGAGAGGGAGGAAAGTGGAAAAGAGAGGGAGAGAAAAAGAGAAAGAGAGAGGATGTGGAAAAGAGAGGGTAAGAAGTGAGAAAGAGAGAAAAGAGAGGGAGAAGTGGAAAGAGAGGGTAAGAGAGGGAGAAGGTGGAAAGAGGAGGGAAAGAGAGGGAGAGTGGAAAGAGAGAGAAAGAGAGGGAAAGTGGAAAGAGAGAGAAGAGAGGGAGAAGTGGAAAGAGAGGAGAGGAGAGAAGTGGAAAGGAGAAGAGAGGAGGGAGAGTGGAAGAGAGTGTAAGAGAGGGAAAGGTGGGAAAGAGAGGGAAGAAGTGGAAGAGAGAGGAGAGAGGGAGAATGGGAAAGAGGGAGAAGAGGGAGAAAGGAAGGAGGGTAAGAGAGGGAGAAGTGGAAAGAGAGAGAAAGAGAGGGAGAAGTGGAAAGAGAGGGTAAGAGAGGAGAAGTGGAAAGAGAGAGAAAGAGAGGGAGAAGTGGGAAAGAGAGGGTAAGAGAGGGAGAAGTGGAAAGAGAGGAAAGAGAGGGAGAAGTGGAAAGAGAGGGTAAGAGAGGAGAGGAAGTTGGAAAGAGAGGGTAAGAGAGGGAGAAGTGGAAAGAGAGGGAAAGAAGTGGAAGAGAGAAAGAGAGGGAGAAGTGGAAAGAGAGAGACAGACACTACCTAGGCAAAATATGATGATTGTCATAATTGCATATCATATTTCCTTCTCTGACTGGAGCAGTATATTTATTCATCAATCTGCCTATCTATCTATCTATCTCACTATATCTGTCTATCTATCTATTCATCTATCTATATCTTTCTATATTCCTTTTTATTTCCCCCTATCCCATCCTTCTCTTCTTAAAAAAGAAAAGAAGAAAAAAAAAATTTCTTCCTCATCCCTCTCCTTTTTTTCTCCTTTTTTCTCCTTCTCTCCTTCCCTCCCTCCCCCCCCCATCATCTTCTCTCCCCTCTCTCTTCTCTCCCCTTTTCTCTTTTTCTCGCTTCATCTCCTTCCTTTCCCCCCGTCATCTCTTCCCCTCTTCTTTCCCTCTCCTCATCTCCTTCTCTCCCTATCTCTTTCCCTTCCCCTCACCTCCTTTTCCCCCACATCTCTCTCCCGTCATCTTCTTCCCTCCCTCTTCTCTCTCTCCCTTTTCTCTTCCCTCCCCCCTTCTCCTTCTCTCCTTCCCTCCCCTCATTCCCCTTTCCCCTCCCCTCTCTTTCCTCCCCTCACCTCCTTCCCTCCCCTCTCTTTTCCCTCCTATATCTTCCCCTCTCCTCATCTTCCCTCCCCTCTCTTTCCCACCCCTCATCTCCTTTCCCTTGTTCTCCTTCTCTCCCTTTTCTCCTCATCTCCTTCTCTCCCCCCTTATTCCTTCTCCCCTCATCTTTTCTCTCCCCTCATCTCCTTCTCTCCCCCCTTCTCTTTCTCTCCTTCCCCTACCCATCATCTCTCCTTCCCTCCCCTCTTTTTCCCTCCTCATCTCCTTCTCTCCCCCCTTCTCCTTCTTCCTTCCCTCCCCCCTTCCCCTCATCTCCTTCTCTCCCTTCTCTCCCCTCCTTCTCCTCATCTCCTTCCCTACCCCCATCACTCTCCTTCCTCCCTCTTTTTCCGTCCCTCATCTCCTTCTCTCCCCCCTTTCTCCTTCTCTCCTTCCCTCCCCTTCTTCCCTCCCTATCTCTCTTCTCTCCCCTCATCCTTCTCTCCCCTTTCTCCTCTCTCCTCTCTCCCCCCTCATCCCTCCCCCTTCTCCTTCTCCCTCCCCCTTCCCTCTCCCCCTCTCCTTCCCTCCCCTCCCCTCTTTTTTCCTCCCCCCTCCTTCCCTCCTCCTCATCTCCTTCTCTCCCCTCCCCTCTCATTTCCTTCCCCTCATCTCTCCTTCCCTCCCCTCTTCACCAGCACGTAAGCGCATTCACAGCATGCATATGTAACTCCCCCGCCCAACTTCTACACTAACTAGCATGTCCCATTGCGGATAATATGTATCAAACTTGTACTAACATAACCGCAGGCTGTAAAGGCATCATGTTCATAGTGCCAAGGATGTGAGTTCAATCCCATGGGGTTTGGTATATTACGATTTTTTTTTTTTTTTTTTTTGGGGGGGGGGGGGTTATTTCAAGTATGTTATATATTTTTTGTTTGGTTTTGTTTGGTTTGGTTATCTTAAGTATGTTATATATTTTTTTTGGTTTGGTTTGGTTTGGTTATTTCAAGTATGTTATATATTTTTTGTTTGGTTTTGTTTGGTTGGTTTGGTTTGGTTTGGTTATTTCAAGTATGTTATATTTTTTTTGGTTTGGTTTGGTTTGGTTTTGTTATTTCAAGTATGTTATATATTTTTGGTTTGGTTTGGTTTGGTTTGGTTTGGTTATTTCAAGTATGTTATATATTTTTTGTTTTGTTTGGTTTGGTTTTTTGTTATTTCAAGTATGTTATATATTTTTTTGTTTGGTTTGGTTTGGTTTGGTTTTAATTATGTTATATATTTTTTTGTTTTGTTTGTTTGGTTTGTTTTGTTATTTCAAGTACGTTATATTTTTTTGTTTGGTTTTGGTTTGGTTTGGTTATTTCAAATCAAGTATGTTATTATTTTTTTGTTTGTTTGGTTTGGTTTTGGTTTTAGTGTTTGGTTTTTTTTGGTTTTTTTCTTCTGTTATTTCAAGGACATTGTATATTGCATTTTTTTTCGTTTTTTCGGTTTTCGTGTTTTTTTTCTGTTATTTCAAGCAAATTATATATTTCCTTTTTTTCGTTTTGTTGCTGTTGTTGTTTTTGAGGGGGGGGGGTATTTGAAGCACATTATATGTTACTTTTTTTTTAGTTTTTCGCTTTCGTTTTTTTTATTATTATTATTATTATTATTGTTATTTCGAGCCATTATTGTTTTTTCTGTTTTCAAGTACATTATTTCTATTTTCTTTTTTTTCGTTTTTTCGCTTTCTTGTTTTCTTCTTCCTTCCGTTATTTGAACACATTATATTTACTTTTTTCGTTTTTTTTCTTCTCTTTCTTCTTTCTTCTTTCTGTTATTTCAAGTTTTATATTCTTTTTTTCTTTTTTTATTCTTTTTTTCTTCTTCTTTCTTCTTCCTTCTGTTATTCAAGCACATTATATATTCCTTTTTTTCTTTCTTTTTTTTCTTTTTCTTCTTTTCTTCCTTCTTTATTTCAAGCACATTATATATTATTTTTTCATTTTTTTCATTTTCCTCTTCTTCTTCTTCTTCTTCCTTCTGTTATTTCAAGCACATTATTTTATACTTTTTCTTTTTTTCATTTTTCTTTTTCTTCTTCTTCTTCTTCCTTCTGTTATTTCAAGCACATTATTTATTATACTTTTTTCTTTTTTTTTTCTTTTTTTTTCTTCTTCTTCTTCCTTCTGTTATTTCAAGCACATTATATATTATACTTTTTTTCATTTTTTTTTTTTTTTTTTTTCTTCTTCTTCTTCTGTTATTTCAAGCACATTATATATTATACTTTTTTTCATTTTTTTCATTTTCCTCTTCTTCTTCTTTCCTTTCTGTTATTTTCAACATTATATTTATACTTTTTTTCATTTCCTCTTTCTTCTTCTTCTTCCTTCTGTTTATTCAAGCACTTATATATTATTACTTTTTCGTTTTTTTTTTTTTTTTTCTTTTTCTTCTTCTCCCTTCTGTTATTTCAAGCACATTATATATCATTTTTTTCGTTTTTTTTCATTTTCCTTTTCTTCTTCTTCTTCTCCCTTCTGTTATTTCAAGCACATTATCAAAATTGCTTTCTGTTTTCCCTCTGGTCTTCCTGTTATGCGTGTCTCCTGTGTTGCATGATGAACTTCTGACATACGGAAGCAACATTGATTCTTGCAAGAGAAAGGGAGAGGGAGAGGAGAGGGGAGGGGGAGGGAGGGAAGAAGGGGGATGTTGGGAGGGTTTGAGGGAAGGGGGAAGGGGGGAGGGAATGGTGTGGGGATAGGGAGAGGGGGAGGAGGGAGTTGGAGGGTTTGAGGGAAGGGGAAAAGGGGGGGGGGGATGGGTTGGGTGAGGGAGGGGAGAGGGGGAGGGGGGGAGGGGGAGAGGGGACTGAGGGAAGAGGGACTGAGGGGAAGGGGGGAGAAGGGGAGGGAAGAGGGGGAATGGGTGGGAGAGGAGAGGGAAGGGGGGGGGTTGGGAAGGATGGAGGAGGTGGAGTGGGGAGTGGGGGGGAGGAAGAGGGGAGAGGGACTGAGGGAAGGGGGGGGATGGGTGGGAGAGGGAAGGGAAAGAGGGTGGGGGGGAGTGGGAAGGATAGAGGGAAGGTGGGAGGGGGGAATGGGTGGGAGAGGAAGAGGGAGGGACTGAAGGAAGGGGGGGATGGGTGGAGAGGGAGAGGGAAGGGGGGCGTTTGGGAGGGATGAGAGGGGGAAGGGGGGGGAAATGGGGCGTGAGAGAGAGAGGAGAGGGGGAATTGGGGGAGGGATTGAGGAGAGGGAGAGGGGTGGAGGGGGAGTTGAAGGGATTGAAGCGGGGGAAGGGGGGAATGGGTGGGAAAGGAGGAGGGGGGGGGTTGAGGCAGGCGTGAGGGGAGGTAATGGGTGGAAGAGGAGAGGGAGGGGGGAGGGGGTAATGGGTGGGAGAGGGAAGAGGGGGGGGAGTTGGGAAGGATGGACGGAAGTGGAGAGGGGGAGGATAGGAGAGGGAAGGTTGGGGTGGGAGGAGAGGGAGAGAGGGGAGGGAGTTGGGGAGGGATTGAGGCGGGGGGGGGAGGAGAGGGAGAGGGAAGAGAAACGAAAATTAAAGGAACAAGAAACAGAAAGAGAAACAAAGAAAGAAACAGAGAAAGAAAAAAGGAACAAAAGGAAAAATAAAGTATCACAAAGGGATAGAAAGAAAAAAAGAAACCGAAAGAGCAATACAAAAAGATGAAGAAAGACAAACAGAAAAAAAAAGACAGAGAAACAAAGAAAACCAAACAAAGAAATAAAGAACAAAGAGAAACAACAAAGAAAAAAGAAAACAAAGAAAAAAAAGTAAAAAAGAAAAACAAACAAAGAAAAACAAAGAAAAACAAAGAAAAAACAAAATATCCCAAAGACAAAAAACAAAACAAAAAAAACAAACACACATCGCCAGGAGCAGACCCAACCAACACCCGAACCTCCCAAAGACACGCGCGCAGACGAGACAGGACAGACAGCCACGCCGTCACCCACCGATCCCCCACGCCCACGCCCACGCCCACGCCCACGCCCACAAGTTCTCCCGAAGCCTGCCTCACCCGGCGCAGACGAGACAGGAGACAGCCACGCCGTCACCCACCGATTCCCCCACGCCCACGCCCACGCCCACGCCCACGCCCGCAAGTTCTCCCGGAAGTGCCTGCCTCACACGCGCGCAGACGAGACAGGACAGACAGCCACGCCGTCACCCCACCGATTCCCCACGCCCACCGCCCGCCCACGCCCACGCCCACGCCCGCAAGTTCTCCCGGAAGTGCCTGCCTCACACGCGCGCAGACGAGACAGGACAGACAGCCACGCCGTCACCCACCGATCCCCCCCGCCCACGCCCACGCCCACGCCCACGACCGCAAGTTCTCTCGGAAGTGCCTGCCTCACACGCGCGCAGACGAGACAGGACAGACAGCCACGCAGTCACCCACCGATCCCCCCGCCCACGCCACGCCCCACGCCCGCAAGTTCTCCCGGAAGTGCCTGCCTCACACGCGCGCAGACGAGACAGGACAGACAGCCCCGCCGTCACCCACCGATTCCCACGCCCACGCCCACGCCCACGCCGCAAGTTCTCCCGGAAGTGCCTGCCTCACACGCGCAGAACAGGACAGACAGCCACGCCGTCACCCACCGATCCCCGACGCCACGCCCACGCCACGCCACGCCCACGCCCCGCAAGTTCTCCGGAAGTGCCTGCCTCACACGCGCGCAGACGAGACAGGACAGACAGCCACGCCGTCACCCACCGATCCCCCGCCACGCCCACGCCCACGCCCACACCCGCAAGTTCTCTCGAAGTGCGCTGCCTCACAGCGCGCAGACGAGACAGGACAGTACAGCCACCGCCGTCACCCACCGATCAGCCCCGCCACGCCCACGCCCACGCCCACGGCCCGCAGTTCTCCCCGGAAGTGCCTGCCTCACACGCGCGCAGACGAGAAGGACAGACAGCCACGCCGTCACCGACACCGCCCCCCCACCGCCCCCCACGCCCACGCAACACGGGCCCACAGCCCTGTCACCCACGCCACACGCCCACGCCCGCAAGTTCTCTCCGGAAGTGCCCTGCCTCTCATAGCCGAGGCAACCTTCCCTTCAGGCGAGTTCTATGAGCGAGCCAAATAAAGCCCAATTGAGCAACATGGCAGATTATTACTCGTGCAACCGGCGGCTCTGCAACGATAAGAAAATGGAGAGAGAGAGAAGAGGGAGAGAGAGAGAGAGAGGAGGAGAGAGGGAAGAGGGAGAGTAGAGAGGGAGGGAGGGAAGGGAAGGAGGGGAGGGGGTTGAGGGAGAGGAAGAGGGAGGGAGGGAGAAGGGAGGGAGGGAGGGAGGGAGAAGGGAGGGAGAGGGAGTGGAGGGAGAGAGAGAGAGGGGAGGGAGGAGAGAGAGAGAGAGAGAGAGAGAGAGAGAAGAAGAGAAGAGAGAGAAAGAAGAGAAAGAGAGAGAAGAGAGAGAAAGAGAGAGAGAGAGAGAGAGAGAGAGAGAGAGAGAGAGAGAGAGAGAGAGAGAGAGAGAGAGAGAGACAGACACACACACAACACACACACACACACACACACACACACACACACACAGAAAGAGAGAAGACAGAGAGAGAGGAGAGAGAGAAAGAGAGAAAGATAGATAGATACATAGATAGATAGACAGAGAGAGCGAGCGAGCGAGCGACAGAGAGAGAGAGAGAGAGACAGAGAGATAGAGGGTCGCAAGTCGGTTACAATCAGGGAAGCGAGCGCAGCGTCTATTTAGTATATCGAATTCGCTCCAACTTCGACCTTATTCCGGTGGTGTGGGTAGTGGGTAGGGGGTAGGGGGGTGGGAGGGGGTAATTAATAACAGTATTGATTAAATCTTCATTATCGGGTAATGTGTTTTGATGTAGCGTTGGATTTAAATGATGATTATCGTGTTGGTTTGCGGTCGTGTGTATGTCAGTGTGGGTATTGTGGTGATGTAGTTTCATGGCGTGGTTATTTTGGGGTGGTATTAGCATGGGAATTCTCTCTGTCTATCTATCTATTTCGCATTCTTTCTCTGTTTGTCCATCTATCTATCTGTCTATCTGTTTATCTCTCTATAGCCCTGCCTTTTTTGGCAGACTCTTCTCTATCCATCTAAGATTATATACTATCTATCTATGATAATAATAATAATAATAAAGATAATAATGATGATGATAATAATAATAATATAATAATAATAATGAATAATAATAATAAAATAATAGTAATAATAATAAAGATAATGATACTAATAATAATACTAGTAATAATAAAATCATATACTATCTATTTATGATTATAATAATAATGATGATGATAATAAAATAATAATAATAACAATAATAATAGCAATATTGATGAAGTAACAATGATAATCGTAATCATAAGAAGATAATACAATATGAAGAAAAATGATAACAACAGTAATAATGATAATAATAACAATGACAATGATAGTTATATCATTATTATTGATGGTAATGATAATAATATCATTATAAATGATAATGATGATATATCTTTATAAATAATAATTGATGATTATAATGATGAATAACAATGGAAATAGCAAAACAATAGTAATAGGGATTATGATAATAAGGATAATGATGATGATGGTGATAATAATAATAATAATAATAATAATAATGATAACAATAATAATGATAATAATAATAATAATATATAATAATAATAATAATAATAAATATAATAATAATAATAAACAATAATAATAATAATAATACATAAATAATGCGAACAATAAAACTATCAATAGTAATGATGATAATAGTAGACTTTGATAACAAAGTCTGAAAAAAATTATGAGAATAGCAGTATAAATGATAAGTGATAATCACACTGATCATTAAATTAACGATATGAAGAATAAAATCAACGCCGAGGATTATGATGATAATATTAATATCTATATGCAATGATACAGATAAATATCATATCAACATTAGAAATAACGAAGTAATGATGATATTAATAAGGAGTCATTCATAATCATAATTCTTATTATTCATAATTATTCATTAATTATTCGTAATTATTATTATTAATAATTATTATTATTAATAATTATTATTATTAATAATTATTATTATTGATAATTCTTATCATTATCACAACTCGATGAAAAGTAGATTTCTGAGCAACACCCCTACCCCCCACCCCCACCCCCACCCCCCACCCCTAAAAGTATACATCAGCGGACGGCAAAATTATGATGAATCATGATCTCTATCTATCTATCTATCTATCTGTGGATTCTTTTTGTGATTCTAAGAAAATAAATGTATGAAATAAAATAAAAAAAACATTTGTATTATTTTGTGATTCTAAGAAAAATATGTATGAAATAAAAATAAAAAAAAAACATTTGTTATTATTTTGTGATTCTAAGAAAAAAAAACTTCTATATGAAATAAAAATAAAAATAAAAACATGTCTTATTTATATTGCTCTTTCACTGTATTAAAACCAAGAGGCTGATGACATGACAAGACAAAGAGATTCACAAGAGAAGAAGTGAAGACACAGGACAGGCTCCAAGACGCCCATTGACAAATCATAAGTTTATATATTCAAAAATGTGTACACCTGGTCTTTACCCCCACCCCCCCCCCACCCCGTGCACGGTTTGTACGCTAGTGATGATGTTGAAAATTTTGGATGACCCTTATGGACACCTGTCAATATGAAAATGGTAGCATTGAAGACAGTGCTATAGATAAAGGCATTACTAGGAGTATAGATGATATTATAAATATATAAAATAATAAAATCGCGACGGAATTATTAGTAAGAGCTCCCCTCCCCCTTCCCCACCACCCCCCACCTCCGCCTCTTCCTCATAAATCCAATTAACAAAGCCTTATGCATCTTTAAAAGCCTATATGGGGCTACGAGCACACAACACATTCCGACATCCGAAGAGGATATAATTGATAAGCCCGTCGCCCTCTCTCTCTCTTTTTTTTTTTTTTAGCTATGTTCCTTTATTATATGGAAGTCTTCAAGGACAAAAGTTTTTTTTTTTTTGCACTAAAAGCAAATAATGAATTCCGACACAAAGGACATATAATAATGATAATAGTAATAATAATAATGATAATAATATAATATAATAATAATAATAATAATAATAATAATAATAATAATAATAATAATAATAATAATAATAATAATAATAATAATAGCAAGATTGATAATAGTAATAATGATAATAGTAATGGTAAAATAATAATAATAATAATAATAATAATAATGATAATATAATAATAATATAGCAAGATTGATATAGTAATAATGATAATAATGGTAATAAAATAATAAACAGTAATAGAAGAATGATAACAATAGTATAATAGATAATAATTAATGATAATGATGATAATAATAATGATAATGATTACAATAAAATGAGGTCGTACCCCCCCCCCTTGCGTTAACTACGTTCGTTTAATAGTTTTTGAAAATCTTTAACCTTTCGAGCCCCAAGGAATAGAGAAGGGAGGTAGCGCCGTGCCCCTTGGACTCACGAAATATTATTTTCTAACTCTGTTTTGTAAGCTTCATTATAATATAGGAAGATTCGCATACTCAATCAAAAGCGTGGATTTTTTTTTTTTTTTTTGTATTCTTATACTATAATGATATGAATAAAGAATAAAAAATAAATAAAAAAT
>NW_020872374.1:176756-179256 GCF_003789085.1 Penaeus vannamei | reverse complement strand
ACTCTCTTTTTCTCTCTCTTCTCTCTCTCTCTTTTTTCTCTCCTCTCTCTTCCTCGTCTCTCTCTCTCTCTCTCTGTCTTTCATCTCTCTCTCTCTCTCTCTCTCTCTCTCTCTCTCTCTCTCTCTCTCTTCTCTCTCTCTTCTCTCTCATCTCTCTCTCTCTCTCTCTCTCTCTCTCTCTCTCTCTCTCTCTCTCTCTCTCTCTCTCTCTCTCTCTCTCTCTCTCTCTCTCTCTCTCTCTCTCTCTCTCTCTCTCTCTCTCTCTCTCTCTTCTGACTTATCTAATTTTTTTCTACATCGTCTCTGTCCCTTTCTTCTCGGCCTCTTCTCCCTCCACTTTCTCTCCGTCCCTTTGATGTCCTCCTTCTCTCCCCTCTTCCACCCCTCCTCTCCTTTATGTTTATTTTTCCTTTCATATTCCATTTATTTTCCTTTTTTCATCATAGCCATCTAAACCAAGCCAATGTTTTCTTTTTCTTTTGTCATTTTATGTCGTTATTTCTTCTTCTTCCTCATCATCATCCCGCTCTTATTCCTCTTCATGACCTTTACTTATTTCAATGCTTTATCTTCATTTTCCTCTTTCTTCTTCTTCTTCATCTTCAGAATAATCATTCTTTTGAGCTCTGTGCATTGCATACTGCATGAGAGAGAGAGAGAGAGAGAGAGAGAGAGAGAGAGAGACAGAGAGACAGAGAGACAGAGAGAGAGCGAGAGAGAGAGAGAGAGAGAGAGAGAGAGAGAGGAGAGAGAGTGGGCGGGAGAGATACAGAGAGAGAGAGACATCCAACCAGGTAGACAGAGACATAGAGAATGAGAGAGAGAGAGAGAAAGATAGAGAGAAGAGAGAGAAGAGAAAATAGAGAGAATGAGAGAGAGCGAGAGAAGGCAGACAGACAGACAGACAGAGAAAAAGAATATATGTGTGTGTGTCACAACCTCTCATCCTTCTCCCTCCCCCCCTCCCCCCATCCCGAGGTCCTAGCGAGTGTGCTCTCATCTCTTAAAGTTCTTGGTTTGGCAGGAGGGAGGCAAAGAGGAATGAGGAGGGGGAGAGGAGGGAGGCAGAGGAGAGGAGGAGGAGGGGAAGAGGGAGGAGGGAAGAGGAGAGGAGGCAGAGAGGAAGAGGAGGAGGAGAGAGGGGGGGGGAAGAGGAGGGAGGCAGAGAGGAATAGAGAGGAGGAGGAGGAGGAGGAGGGGAAGAGGAGGAGGAGGAGGAGGAGGGGAAGAAAGAGGGAACAGAAGGATTCTGAGACGCACTCGTCCGAGCGATATCTAGATTGTTGTGTGTATGCGTTTATATTATATATATATATATATATATATATATATATATATATAATATATATATATATATATATATGTGTGTGTGTGTGTGTGTGTGTGTGTGTGTGTGTGTGGTGTGTGTGTGTGTGTGTGTGTGTGTGTGTGTGTGTGTGTGTGTGTGTGTGTGTGTGTTGTGTGTGTGTGTGTGTGTGTGTGTTGTGTGTGTGTGTGTGTGTGTGTGTGTGTGTGTGTGTGTGTGTGTGTGTGTGTGTGTGTGTGTGTGTGGTGTGTGTGTGTGTGTTGGCGTTGTGCGTGTAGTGTGTGTTGTGCGTGTGTGTATGTGTGTGTGTGCGTTTTTGGCGTGTACGTGTGTGTGTATACAGATAGAGAACAGATGGACTTAGAGAAAACAATTCCGAAAAGGAACAGACGACAAAGTCACCAAAATGGCCCAGATTTTCGAAAATATTCTCCTTCTCTCTTCTTCTTTCTTCTCTTCTAATCCCCTCTCCTGCTCCCCTCTTTCGATCGCTTTAACCCACTTTCTCTTTCATTTCCACTTCCATCTTTTATTCGTTTTTCTTTTGTTTCTTTCAATTTCTTGTCTCCCTTTTTCTTTGTCTATTTTTTTCCTTTCATTCCCTTCCCTTCTTGTTGGAGTTTTTGTCTTTACCTTATTCTTCTCTCCTCTTGCCTCCCCTTCTCTTTCTTTATTACTTCTGAGCTTTTTCTCTTCTCTTTTTCTTATCTTCCTCTTCACTTCTTTCTTTTGCTATTATTTCCTCTTTGTCTCCGTCTTCCTTTTGTCATCATTCTCCTCTTATTTCTCTGTCTCCTTCATCTTCTCCTCCTCTTCCTCGTCCTCTTCTTTCTCCATTTACTCCCCCTCTTCTTCTTCCTCTTCCCCATCTCCTCCTTCCTCACCTCTTCCTCCTCCTCCTCCTTTTCCTTCCTCTTCGTTTTTCTTCTTCTCTCCTCCTGCTCCTAGTCCTCTCCTCCCTCCTCCCCCTCCTTCTTTTTCTTTTCTTCTTCTTCTCCTCCTTCTCCTCCTCCTCTTCCTCTTCTTCACCCTCCTCCTCCTCCTCTTCCTCCCCTTCACCCTCCTCCTCTTCCTTCTTCTCCTTCTTCTTCTCTCTTTTCCTCCCCCTCTTCCTGCTCATTATCCTCCTCTCCTCCTGCTCTTCTCCTCCTCCTCCTCTCTTCCTCTTCTTCCTTCTTCGTCTTCTCTTATTCC
>NW_020872374.1:169256-171756 GCF_003789085.1 Penaeus vannamei | reverse complement strand
AAAATCCACACTTGCTCTTTTTTTAATTTCCCTTCAGCTAAGAGGGGAAAATGGGGCGAAAAGAGAGAGGGGATAATTTCCTTGCGCTATTTTTCCTCTCTTTATGTATCGACTGTGTTTCCGAGGGGAGTCCGTTATATGTCTTGGGCGTTTGGGAGTTGGGACGCGAATGCACTGCGACGTCGACGACCTGGGAGCGAGAGAGGCTGTGGTTCCCCTCGAGGACCTCGGGTTAGGGGGCGTGGCTACCCTGTTTCCATCCCCGGAATACCGATATCGTACCGAGAACGGATACAATTGTCGTACGGCAAACACGCCCCTACTTCCCACGCCTCTCCCTTGTTCGTTTCTTTGTTTTTCCTTCTCTTTCTTCCACTCTTTCGATCTATCTGAGTCTCTACACAGCTGAAGAAAGCTAGTATGATCGTATTAACAAAGCCTCTGAGTATGATAAACTTATTCGCTTTGACCATCGTCTTTTCGGAATTCCTGGAGTGCAGCACTGCAGAAGACATCTTGAACTTTGAGGTTAGGCAATCAATAAAGCGAATCCCATAAGACTTACGATAATCGCACGATATGTATAGGATTAGCTAGTTCCAATAATCATCCCTCACGGCAAAGTTTGGAAATACGACGGTACTGCGCAAAAGGTGGGTTGAAAGGAAAGAAAAGTCCAAAATGCCAAAACGCGTGACAGTCCCTTGCTCTCTGTACATCGGATTTACTTGTTGATTGGAAACAGTTTTCGAGAAAGGTAGATAGAGAAGAAAGATTTAAATGATTGAAGGAAATTGAAAAGAATTAAGCCAAGTCCGAAATTGACTATATATTTTCCTTAACCGGTGATAACATCAATTTAACGAAGGTAAAGGAATTTCCGCAATTAGATAAAGAACAACATTCCTTCATATGTCATTTTGATTTTCATGATTAATCTATCTTCCTGTTTACTCCCTCACTTATTCATTCATTTCAAAGTGATAATATGTATCTAATACTACTATTATCATTAGCGCTACCATTGTTCTTGTTATCATGATAATAACAACGTTGATATAGAAATTATATAAATGATAATATCTATCTCAACCGTTAATATCTTTTAACAATAGTGATGCTAATACGAAAAGCAAAATCATAGTAACTGTTTATTGTATGTATTGATATTATCATTATCCACATTATTACTACTGCCTATTTTTTTACATTTTAACAAATAGTGTTATTATTGTTTTTAGGATGTTGTTCTTTTTAGTAGCCGTAGTACTATTAGCAGTATCTTTATCACTATCATTATTATCCTTGTTGACAATATCATTATTATCATTATCATTATTGTTGTGCCATGTATATTTCTACCCTATCATAGCAGCGTCCATGCCCCACATCATCATTTTAATCATTGCTTTTATTTATTCATTATTAATTTTCTATTGCCTTTTACATAGTGGCACGGGGTCACCCCTCTCCCTGCAATCTGATTGACAATGGTTATTGACCTTTTATATGACATCATAGAATATTTATATATAAATATATGATATCAGTATATAATACACAAATAAATAATGTATAACTGTACAATATGAATACTGAAGCGGGCAGCCTTCATTTTGCTACTTTTGGGCCCCCCTAGATTTATGTTGTTGCCCCTGTGCCCCCCCCCCCCCAGAAAATTCTCTGGACCCGCCCCTGTTATCATCATAACCATGATTTCGAACACCGATATTGTAACTATTTAAACAAGTAGTCTTACGGCTGGCAAGGGTAAGGGGGTGCGCAACCAAGTGCTGGAAAGCTTATTGTACAGTGTGTTACATGAAGACCCAAGTTCATATCGCGATTCTTAAGTCTACTGAAGGATTCCTTATGACTCGGTTGCATTCCAGATTGAGAACTAAAGGACGTATAATATGTTTTATTTGTCTCATCATTATCATCTGTATCGTCGTTATTGTGATTATCAAGAGTATTGTTCTTGTGATGATAAATATTAGCCTTGTCACTTATGATTACAACCTTTATCATTATCATTAGTATTAATATTATCATCTTTATCGATAGCATTATCATGATTATCTGATGATTATCTTTAGTAGTATGATTATCTTTGTCATCATCATAATCATCATTATTGTCATTATCATAATCATGATTATCATTATTATCAATAGTAAAATATCATCATCATTCATCACATTAGTAGTCATATCATTAGTACTATCATCAATATCATTACCACCATCAGTATCCATACCATCACCAGTATCATTATTATTGCTATCATCATCATCAATATTACCATTATCAGTATATTCATTTTCAGTGCTATCCTTATCAGTATCATTATCAGTACCATATTTATCGCCAGTCACGTTTATCTCTGGTTCTCTTTCTCAACTTCCTCCCATTTCTTATTCGTCTTGCATTCACATGGTCTGCATTTAAAGCTAATTATAAACGGCCGGTTTGTGTGTGATATTTTCAGACGAGCATA
>NW_020872374.1:141756-151756 GCF_003789085.1 Penaeus vannamei | reverse complement strand
ATTCGATGTGTATACGACATTATTCTTAATTAAGAAATCTGGATACATCGCAGACAGAAAATAATTCTAGGTGAAATTATTGCTTCTGCTGTGTTTACATGTACTCATACTGACTTTAGTTGTAATAATGATTACTGTAAATTGTAAATGAGGAATAAGAACGAGAATAATAATCATACTCGATGAATTTACTTTAAAGGATAAAATATCAATCGCAGTTTAATGATAGTAATTACAAGGATACTGAAAGCATAAGTTGCAAAGTTCTTTAATTAACTCAATTGCATATCATATTCAGAATGGTTACATGATAAAGGTTATAACATCTAAGTACATTTGGATCCAAAAGATACATAACATTGACATATGAATGTAAACTATGATTATTATGCTGATATTATCATTGTTTTTTATTATTAATAACGTTGTGTTTATTGTTATTATTAGTATCATTATCATTATTGCTGTGGTGGTGCTGTTATTGTTCTTACTATTGTTGTTTTCTTATGGTTACTTTTGTTGTCGTTATTATCATTATCATTACTATTATTTCTATTACCATCATTATAATTATTATTGTTGTTGTTCTTGTTGTTTTTGCTTTTATTATAATTACTATTACTATAACTATCATTATTATTGCTATTATTTTTGTTATTATAATCATTATTATCATTACAATTATTATTATTATTATTATTATTATCATTATCATTATTATCATATATGATTAATGTTATCAGCATCATTTTCATTATCATTATAATCATTATTATCTTTATTAGTATCAGTATCATTATTGTTATTATCATTATTATTATCATTTATTATCATCTTATTATCATTATCATTATTATTGTTATTATTACTATCATCTTTATCAATGTTATCATCATTATCATTATCATAATTACTATTATTATTACTTACCTCTATTACTACTACTGCTGCTGCTACTACCATTATTATTATCATTATTGTTATTGTCATCATTACTATCATTATCACCATAATCATCCTCATATAAGTATCATTGTCATTATTTCCATTAACATTACCATTATTATTATCATTATCATCATTACTGTTATTACTATTATCATCATTATCATAGTTATGTATTATCATTATCATTATTATTGTTATTATTATCATTATTATTACTATTATCATTATCATATTTTTTATCATTATTATTATCATTGTTGTTGTTGTTGATGTTACCATTATCATTACTATGATAATTGTTATTAATAATATTACTATTATTATCATTATCATTATAATTATCTTTATTATTGTTATCATCATCATTGTTATCATTATCATCATTATTGTAGACAATATCGTTCCACATATCTGGAGCTGAAACAGAGGCTGTCCCTTGCCGTCGCATTCCTCCCGAGTCGCCAGAGGAAGAGGGCGGCTCGCACCTTCCACTCCTGAGCCTGGTTTCCCCAAGTTCCTTCCAGGTGATCTGCTTCTCCCACTCGAACTCACCTTTGAACTCACCTCCTTGTCATGGCCGAATGAATCTGACACTCCAGCGGGCGAAAGCAAGCACCTGCCCAAGAGAAGCCAAAGCAGAGAGAGAGAGAGAGAGAGAGAGAGAGAGAGAGAGAGAGAGAGAGAGAGAGAGAGAGAGAGAGAGAGAGAGAGAGAGAGAGAGAGAGAGAGAGAGAGAGAGAGAAACACACAGGGTCTAGGTCGTCACTACTCCGTCCTCGGCAGCCCGGGAGACGAGGGGGGGGGTTCTCTTGGGGTCTTACATCTACCTTCATCAATAAACCCCCAATCCAAGGCCCTTTTCATCCACCTGCACTAAGGCCTCCCTTTCGTTCACATCGCGTGACAGCGGAGCTCCCAACCTCTACCTTCACAATTATCATCATTATTATATCATTATTATCTTTATTTTTATTGTTATCATTATATCATTATCTTTATTTGTATCGTTATCATTATATCATTATTATCTTTATTTTTATTGTTATCATTATTACCATTATTATTATCCTCATGATCATCATTATCATTGGTAGTAGTAGTATCAATATCATTATCATCATTATCATTATCATTTTTCTCATTATCGTTATCATTAGTAATATTATTCTCATTGTTATTAATATTACTCTTTTCAATAATTGCTATCATTATTATCATCATTATTTTTTCCATCATTAGTATCATTACAATAACTTACAATTATCAGCATTATCATTACCATTATCATAAGTTACTGCATTTTACAGTTAAACATGCAAAACTGAAAATAAAAACTTTAACACAATATATCCAGGTCATTATCACTATGACTATCACCTGTTGCTGTCATTCGGCAGTACCATGGTCACATCATTATTTATCATTATCCATACTACCGCTGTAATTACTCTGCTTATTTTCAACATCAACCATAATCTCCAATCGATCATATTATATTGTGTGTGTGTGTGTGTGTACACACACACACACATCCACAGACACATCCATCATCATGACACAGAGATATTCACGTGGACCCCGCATGCCGTTTATCTGCCAGATAAAAATAGTCGCTGGCAACTCTACGATGTAAATATTGCCTATTCAAGTTCTGTTTCTTAAAAAAAAAAAATACATGATGTAATTACCGACCCCAACACCATTGAATTATCTGTCTCCTCAATTTATAACGAATGTCACTGGGCTGTGAGGAAATAGAAGTGTATTGCAAAGAAGCGACAAGTTTTCCGGTGCGCATTTTAG
This sequence comes from Penaeus vannamei, assembly GCF_003789085.1. Lineage (NCBI taxonomy): Eukaryota > Metazoa > Arthropoda > Malacostraca > Decapoda > Penaeidae > Penaeus > Penaeus vannamei. The sequence continues at coordinate 149,005 of NW_020872374.1, read as the reverse complement.
ACATCGCTGTGTTGCCAACCGCGTCGAGGGAGAAGGTCTGTTACACTAATAATACCTTATATATGTCTTCCAACCGGTAGAAGTGTTTACCGGCATTTACAGGTGTGTTATAAGGTGCGCTGATTACCACGAAGTAGTGCTGAACGAGAATCTTGCCCTTTATATGTGGTACTTCCCTGCATGTGGTTCAGTCTCATGTGTGTGAAACAGGCGGCCAGTCGACACTTGAGAGGTGGAGTAGCAGAGACTGGCGCCACGTGAGAGGGCGGTCTGTCCGCTAAGCACTGAATGGCGCTTAGATATGCTAATCATCATATCAAGACGCACGATTTAAAACAAATTTACAGCCTTAACGTTTCATAAACTGCGAATCGGTTTACCTGCGTCTTCGTGTTTCTTGCACCATAACGACCCACAAACACACATACATATATATATATATATTATATATATATATATATATATATATATATATATATATATATATATATATTTATATATATATATATATATACATATATATATATATATATATATATATATATATATATATACACAAATCAATGTATGTATATATGTAAATACATACATACACATATATGTGTACATATATATATATATATATATATATATATATATATATATATATATATATACATAAATCAATGTATGTATATATGTAAATACATACATACACATATATGTGTTTCATATATTACATATATATATATATATATATATATATATATGATATATATATACATATATGTATGCATATATGTATATATACACATATACACACACACATATATATATATACATATATATATATATATATATATATATATATATATATATATATATATATATATATATATAGATAGATAGATATAGATAGATAGATGCATGTATACATACATATGTATATACATATATGTACATATGTACACATATACAGCCACACATATATGTATGCATGTATATTGTTTATATGTATATATATATATAAATACATATATATACACATATATGCACACACACACACACACACACACACACACACACACACACACACACACACACACACACACATATATATATATATATAATATATGTGTGTGTGTGTGTGTGTGTGTGTGTGTGTGCATACATACATACATATATATATATATATATATATATATATATATATATATATATATATATATATATATATATATATATATATATATATATATATATATATATATATATATATATATATATATATATATGCGTGTGTGTGTGTGTGTGTGTGTGATAATGATAAGGATAATAATGATAACAATAATAATGATAATGATAGTACAAGTGATAACAATGATAATGACGAAAATGATAACAACGATCCAAGAGGCCAGCCCATCACACTTGCCTTGTCCACAGATGCTGTCCCGCAGAGCCTCGGCGTTCGGGCGGCGGCTGGCCCGGACGTTCACCTCCGCCTCTGCCAAGCCGTACGCAGTGCCGGAAGGACACTGGGGAGCCAACAGGTAAGGCTTTCCCTTCAGGTGTCTCGGCCAGGGGTTCCAAACCTTTTTACAATGCTGAATCCTTTTTCAAGACCAGCATCAGCCGTTCTATTTATGATTTGGATAACATGTATATATATTTTATTTTTTTTTTTTTTTTTTTTTCGCGAGGCTCCTTCTGAACCTTCGCACGTCCTTGGGGTCGCGATCCACCGAATTGGAACCACTAGTCGAGCGTCTCTCTCTCCTCTAGCACACGTGGACGAGTATATACAGCATATGTACATGTGTGTGGGTGGATGGGTTTGTTTGTGTGTTCAGGGGACTTCCGTGGGTTTAATTCTCGGTGAGATAAACCAGTGATCAACGAATATTCATGTCTTTGCCAAATGTAATGAAATAATATCTGATTTTTTTTCCTCATTCGCTAGAGCTGCTCGACTAGAGTTGGCAGCAGCCTACAGAGGTCTGGACCAGCTGGGGTTAAATGAGGGCGTGTGTAACCATCTGAGTGTGGTGGCGCCGCGGGCAGATGGCGCGGGCGAGGCCATGCTGGTCTTCCCTTTCGGTCTTCACTGGAGCGAGGTACAGTGGCGCCTCTGCTGCCAACTAACTTACCAATGACAGCATTCTTGTGGGTGTTTCTAGTGTATATTACTTAGTTATTGCTGCTTAAGTTATTGTTCGTAAAGGTTTCCCCATAAACATATTTACACACAATTGTGTATATATATATATATATATATATATATATATATATATATATATATATATATATATATATATATACCAATTCATACTATAGAGCGATTCACATTTTGCATTCCAGGTAACAGCAAGTAACCTAGTGATGATAGACCCCGACGCGGGCCTGGTGGAGGGCGACACGGACCCCGAGGTCACGGCGTCATGCATCCACCTGGGCATCCGCATGGTGCGCCCGGAAGCCAAGGTCATCATGCACACCCACCAGCCCCATGTCACGGCCTTGGGTCTGTGTTCTTGTTTTTATTCATTTTTTTATCTCTTTTTTATTACTTCTTTCCTTGTCGACTTGAAACTACTGTACCTGGAAGACAAGGACAGTCAGATTATGTGGTTCATCTTTTTGTTGTTGTTGTTTTGTTGTTGTTGCTACTGTTACCGCTGTTGTTGTTGTTGACATTTTATTTTCATCCTTTGCAGCTTGTCTCAGAGATCCACAACTACTGATGATGCACCAGAATTGCTTGAGATTCTACAACAGAATTTCCCACGACAGAGATTACGGGGGCCTTGCGGTCGCTCTCGAAGAAGGCAAAAGGCTGGGGAAAGTTTTAGGTAAGGAAAGAGCATCGGAAATCAAGTTTTTTTTCATTTACGTGCATTTGTTTTGTTGGTATCAATTTAGAGAAATACGGATCGTGTTGATGGAATTATGGTCTTGAAATAAAACTACTGGATTCCTCGGTTTTGTCACTAAATGCATAGATTTATTAGAGTTTGTTAACAACAGATATAAATCAAGAAACTATAAACTTTATTCCTGCTGTATAGTCCAGATAATCTATTCCAGCCGGGAGTGAAATATTCATTATTATATTTTTCTTCTTATCCTTCATTTTCTTCTTCCTATTTTTCTTTTTCTTCAATTTCTTGTTATTTTTCTTGTTGCTCCTTTTAACTTTTTCTTTTCCTCCTTTACTCTTCCTCTTCCTTTCCTCAATTTTCATATTTTTCTTCCCCCCCCCAACCCTACCGTCGTCCGTCACTCCCCCCCCTTCGTTCCGTCTTGCCCCCCCTCATCCTAATCCCCTCCCCCCTCGCCGTCACCCCCCCCGTCGTTGTCTTGCCCCCCTCGTCCGTTCGTCCTAATTCGTCCGTCAACCCCCCACCTCCGTCCGTTTGCCCCCCCCCTCGTCCTAATTCCTCCGTCTCCCCCTCGCCGTCCCCCCCTTCGTCCGTCCCCCGTCGTCGTCCCCCCCCCCCTCCGTCCGTACCGTCACCCGTCCCCCCCCCTTCGTCTGTCACACCCCCTTCGTCCGTCAACCCTCCCCCCATCTTGCCCCTTCGTCGTCTTGCCCCCCCTTCGTCCGTCAACCTCCCCCTTCCATCTTGCCCTTCCCCCCCGACCCAAGGAAGCAAAGACGTCCTCTTCATGGGCCAGCACGGGGTCCTCGTCGTTGCTCCTACTGTGTCCATGGCGTTTGACCATCTCTATTACTTGGAGCGATGTGCGGAGCTTCAGGTAAGTCTGTTTGGTTTTTAACTGTGCTGTTGTGTGTGTGTGTGTGTGTGTGTGTGTGTGTGGTGTGTGTGTGTGTGTGTGTGTGTGTGTGTGTGTGTGTGTGTGTGTGTGTGTGTGTGTGTGTGTGTTTTGGGGGGAGCAAAGCTTTAGAAGAGGAGTGGTCCCGTGTAAGGTTGAAATTTGTTTTAATTTAGCGTAATTTTGTTAACAACACTTATAATTGTAATAGTGATAGTAATAGTATTAAAATTTTATTGTTATATCATAATTGTTATTATTATTGTTGTATTTTATTAGTATTGTTATTACCATCATTATTAGTAGCAGTAAGATTAGTATTATCATTGATATTATCTGATTTTAGTAATAATTATATTATTATTACCTTTACCATCGTTATTAACATTGTTGTTGCTGTTATTGTCATTAGTATTAGTATTAGTATAAATATTAGTTTGTATTTGTAGAATCATCATCATCATCATCATATTTATTATTATTATTATCATTATCATCGTCATCATCATCATCATCATTATCAATAAAAGAAAACAAAAATTAAGAAGAAATTTCTATTGTTTATCAGCATTTACTTTTTTAATTGCTTTATAGTTATGTAGAATAATTATTATTGTGATTGTAACTGTAATAATGAATGAAATGATAACAGTAGTAATGACGGTTATAACAGTAATAATAATAATGAGGAGGATTAAGATACTGATAATAACAACGATAACAATAATAATGATAATGATGACGATGATGATTGTTACAATAGCTAAAAAACTGTTATTGTGATGACTATTATTAATATTGTTATTATTATTATTATCATCATTACAATCATCATCATCATTATTATCATCGTGATTAAAGTATTGAAAAAGATGTGAGTGTTTCATATACCATATTATCTTTTATGAATTATTCTATGAGAAATGTCGGTTTATCATTTCCTTTGCTCATCTGTATAGACATTTTACATCAAACATCACCAATAACTTTTTCATATATCTAATTCCATACGTATCATCAGTGGATACCATAACCTCTCACCAGTAAACCTAATTAAACATTTCCCCCCAAAGTTACTACTACCATTTTTATTATTCTTTTCCCCTCCCTTTCAAGATCCTAGCGCTGGCGACGCAGAAGGAGGTGGAGCTCATCCCGGAGGCGCACTGCCAGCCCATGTCCGACGTCTTCTGGAGGGACATGCAGAAGTACGCGGACGCCCACTTCTACTCCATGTACAGGCGGCTCCGGAAAACTCAGCCGGATTTTGAGCTGTAGAGGAAATGCAATAAAGGGGATAGAGGTAGAAATATTGTTTTCTATTTATGTATTCATATATATTTATATAGTGTGCTTGGCTGTATCACACACACACACATATAGAGAGAGGGAGTGAGGGACAAGGAGAGAGAGAGAGGGAGAGGGATAGTGAGGGAGGGAGAGAGAGAGAGAGAGAAAGGAAGGGAGGAAGAGGGACAGTGAGGGAGAGAGAGAGAGAAAAGAAGGGAGGAAGAGAGAGAGAAGGGATGGGGAGAGTAATATTTTGCTTGTAGACTCAGTTTTAAAGTATTGGAACACGTTCATGTCTGTTGAGACAAGCAAAGTATTGATCTCCAAAGTCAAGCTGAACGTCTATTTCCTGCATTCTGGATGTACTGTGGTTTCATGTAGCATAGTCCTAGTGCTCATCATGGCTTTTCTCCAGCATGGGTGAACTTTGAAAAATTCATATACTCTTGACAATAGAGTTCTCAAGGGCTACGTCGCGTTGGCATGGCAACGAATTTTCAGTTCTAAACAAACCCGCAACTCAGTTCACAAACGTATACAATTTATCTACCGGTAGCGTATTTACTCTCGTTACTCAAATATTTTACTCACGATAGCTGAAGGAATTGAATTACGGTGGGATTACTGTCATACATAGTGGAATTTAGCTTTATACATCGACTGTTTTGCTCCAAGCTGCAAGCACCAGTCAGAGTCCCGCTCCTATTGAATTTTTGTTTTCCCGAGTAAAGAGAAAAAGACGTCAGGGTAATTTTCTATATTACGTCCGCCTCTCCGATATCGACGATTTTGGTATCGTTGGATTCCTCTCACTGCCCACATTACAAATATATAGTGTTTATTGCGCGGAAACTCCCCGTTAGCTACAAACTTGGCCCCGATGACAGGGGAGGGCATGGAAGGTTCCAGGGAAAATGCGGGGTTAATATAACGCACAGTGAAAATAACCATGGTTATTCACATGACTCTCCATTGCAGGGGGCTGCGCCCCCTGCGACCTCCCCTGGGGGGAGCTACCGCCCCCCAACCCCCGCTGAGGAAACAAAACCACCACGTATTCACGGCAGGCTAGAGCGTTACACAATCATCGTCGATGTCGGAGCGGCGGGCGTGATATTACAATTACCTCGTAACATTCCCACTGATTCAGCATATTAACCTTGGCATACTCAGCATTATATATAAAGACGATTGTAGTATAATCAAGATGAACAGGGTGGCCCGCCCTCGTCGGCGGGTTTTGCGCTTCTTTCGATGTTACACCGATGGCCTCAAGGTCGAGTTTCCCGTCCTCTGGAACGACATCCGTATTCCTAACCGAAATAACCGTCGCGTTCAGTACTTCGCCGCCGCGATGGCCGAGTGTGGAGGGTGCTCGTACTCGGAGACGGATTTCCTGCGCGATATAGTAACCAGCCAGGAAGAAATGGCAGAGATGTGGGTAATTCTCTATATTACCTCCGCCGCTCCGATATGGATGATTTTGGTATCGTTGGATTCCTCTCACTGTCCACATCACAACCTGCCTCCACTTTCTGCGGCAAAGGAGTACCCTCCCTACTATTAGCGGCATTTATCAATCAGGTTAGTACCTTAAAAATCCTAGATTATTGTAGGTTATCGGCTCCGCATCTAGTTCGTGTGGGTTCTATCCTGCCTTGAATACATGGTAGAGATTGTGTTTCCTCGGCGGGGGAGTGAAGCCCCCAGGGGGGGGTCGCATGGTTATTCATGTGAATAACCATGATTATTTTCACTGTGACGTTATATTTTTAGGGTAATTTTATATATTACGTCCGCCGCTCCGACATCGTCACCCCTGCTATCGGGGCCAAGTTTGCCGCTAACGGGGGATTTCCGTGCAATAAAACCTACACATTTGCATTGTATAGAGTGAGAGGAATCCAACGATACCAGAATCGTCGATATCGGAGCGGCAGACGTAATATTGAAAATTACAGATATCAGAATACAGACGTTGGGTTCGATCGTTAAGGTATGATATTATGTACTTCATATACTATGTAGGCCTGCTATTGTTAAATTTTCGTCCCTGTCATTTTTAAAAGCTACTTTCAGTCGTAAAGCGCCCTTGTAGCACAATGTCTTGCTGGTTCAGCAGTCAATAAGGAAAATATTGATAGGCCTAATTATTTAAAAAAAAAAATCATTCTGTTTGTCTTGTCCAAAATTGAAGTTATGC
>NW_020872374.1:131756-136756 GCF_003789085.1 Penaeus vannamei | reverse complement strand
GAACCTTTGGTGAACCTTTGGTACGGTTTGCTAAGAATTCTGCATTACTACTGAAATGCCATAATGCACAATCATCAGCATGTAGTGAGTATTTAAAATACCGAGGGAGAGCTTGCAAGATGTCATTAATCATAGACAGAAAGAAATTTGGTGACAAGACATTTCCTTGTGGGACCCCGTTTCCCTGGACAAAAATATCCGATAAAGTGACATTGTAAGAAACAATTTGACAGCAAAAGTTCTGCCAGAAATGAAATTTTGAATAAAACAAGGCAAGTTTCCACGTAATCCAAAAGCATCAAGTTTTCTGAGGCCATATCGCCATGTTAAGTCGTAGGCTTTTTCTGCTTATAAATAAAAGAAATGTTTTTGGGCAACTACCTCTTTAAGAGTTTGGCGTCTCTTTCGGAAACCGCACTGCTCCGCATTTCAATATGGGAATGATGTGGGCCATAAATTTGGAAAAATCAGGCTTTTCCAAACTTCATTGTACATTTCCAGCAACTTAATCATGGCGCCATGATCAAGATGCTTTTTCATCTCATATCGAATCTCATTGGGGCCGAGGGGCGTTCCTCTACAGGCTTCTAGGGCTCGGACAAGCTCATCCAATGTTAGATCTTTATTGTGATCAAAGTCATCTCCTGTGGCAAAGTGTATGGGTTGCAGCTCAGCCACTTCCTTGGTGGTCAGGAATGCGGGATGGTAATTGCCTGAGCTGCTTGTATATGAGAATAGCCTGGTGAGTGTATTGGTAATGTCTCTAGGCGAATGTAAATTTGATGATATTTTTTATTTTGATATTTTTTAATTTTATTGACAGTGGACCAAACCTGTCATATTTTGGTATTGATATTGATTGTAGAGACAAAGCTCTGCCAGCTGTCTCTTTTTGCTTGACTAATTGTTCTAAGAGCCCTAGCTCTTGTTAGTTTATAATTGCAAAAATTCTCATTGGTAATGTTATTATTGAAAAGCCTATAGGCCCTATTGTATTCACACAGTACCCTGCAGCCATCTGGTGTCCACTATGGAATTCTATGCTTAACGCAATCTGTCGAAGTCTTAGGAATGGATATCACTGCTGCATCTAATATACAATTTTGAACTGTTTTCTTTATCATCCATGATTTCTTCTAAGAGTTCCAGCTTGATGCTCCTTGTGAAGGCGACTCAGTCTGCCCTTTTTACGTTAAATTTAGGTACTGTCTCGCATGAATATTTGATACAAACAGGAAAATGTTCGCCTTCCAATGCGTCGGTGTGCCACAGGCACTTGTCTGCTACTGTTGAAGAGACCAGAGATAGATCAATAAAGCTCAAATTACCGGTATTATCGTCCACCCGCGTCGTACTACCATCGTTCAGAAGGATTAGATAGTCACCTCTGTAAAAGGGACATTTTGGTGGGTGTACATGGCGACTCCGCCTCCACCCCTACCTTCTCGATCCTTCCGACACAGATGGTAGTTCCTTAGCGAAACTAGGTCATTATACGCTAGGTTTGTTAAATGAGTCTCTTGGAGAACAATAATAGTGGAAGCAAAAGACGAGGCTATTAATCTTAGGTCCTTTACTTTAGTTCTGAGACTTCGAAAGTTTCATTGCATAATGTAACAGGATTATGTTTTATGGGGTTTGGAAGTGCCTTGTCCGCCAGTTTTAATCTTCTTTTTCTGGAGGAGGCTTGTCCTCTTCTCCCTGCCACCAGGGCCTCCATGGTTATTTTGGAGACATATAGCCATTATGTCTGGGTCTCGCTGTGTGCTCAAGGAGCAGACAAAAAACAGCGAAGCCCCCAACAGAGCCACCAGAATAGAGGTGATCAGATTGGATTTAGAGCTTATGTGATGTTAGGGAGAATTACAGGTTTTATTCATTCTTCAGGTGCACTCAGGCCAGACGACCATCACGGTATAGAACACTTGGAGCAATATGTGTCATGTCATGAGTTCCAGTGCAGACGAGTAAATTAATCATTATAATATCATGCTCAATTATTTAGGCGATAAAAGATTCCAACAGATAGTTATTATTAACCTATAGAATTTATTGAATCATGACTCATTAAGAAAGTCTTAAAAACTGCGATTAGAATGTACTAATAAAAGAGAGACTACCATCTTCAAAAAAATTTCTCACAAAAATAACAAATGAACTCCACTAAAATTGAACAATCAAGCCATTTTGAATGAATAAAAGGAGGTTAACAATAATCAGAAAAAGCGACATAAGGCTTTCATTCAAAGCATCTGACAGCCTTGCATTCTCAGGTAGAAGATAGCACTTCACGACAGTCGTTGGCAGAGGATTCCGTTGTTCGTAGAATTGATTTGTCTTAGGAGTCTCGCCCTCTTCCTGAGTAACCGAGAGATCGATCATACTGGGCATCTGACCAAGTCCGACCCCTGGGCCCTTTCCCATTGCCCCAAAGGTACCAAAATCCCTTACTAATTGTTATCAGCCTATCAGCAGTAGCCAAAAGAGAGTCTGCACTATAACGTATCTACCCCCCCTCAGATGTAAGGCTGATGTGTTCTCCAGTACACACAGACAGATCGAGTTATGTGGAGACACTTCCACTAAGCCGAACTTACCGTTACTGTTGTGGGGGTCATCTCTGTGGAAGAGAAAGGAGACCGATGGGAACTGCAGCAAACACATAGCAGCAATAACACACTAGTCCGCAATGTACCAGGAACAAGGTTTGACCCATCCTTCTGAGGCGTATAGAGAAGGACCATCTACTGAGGCATCAGAGGCTGGAGCAATCTGGATTCACTCCTGGTAAGTCTGCAATAGACTGTATCCTTGCACTTCGAGTCATTGTAGAGCGCCATCGTGAGTCCGGACGTGAGCTGCTTGTAGCCTACATGAACCTCAAGAAGGCGTTTGATACAGTGCATCGGGAATTGCTCTGGGAGATCCTGAGACTGAGAGGAATTCCAAGGATTATTGAACTAATAGCAAACTTGTTTACTGGTACTGAAAGTGCTGTAAAGTGTGGTGGGGGCCTGTCGAGCTTCTTTCCTGTCAGTTCAGGAGTGAGGCAAGGCTGTGTTCTTGCACCAACATTTTTCAATACTTTCATGGACTGGATACTGGGCAGAGCTACTGTTCAAAGTCATTGTGGAGCAACACTGGGCAGTATTAAGGTTACAGACCTTGACTTTGCTGATGATGTTGCTATTCTATCTGTCTTTGGAAACCCTAATGGTGGGTCTCGATGCATTTAGTAATGAAGCGAAGCCCTTGGGTCTAGAGGTCTCCTGGACCAAGACCAAGATCCAGGAATTTGGGGATGCTAAGAGAACCTGTTCGGTCGGTACGTGCTTGCGCTGAGGACATTGAAGTCACAGAGAGCTTTACATACCTTGGTAGGGCAGTTCATAACTCTGGGCTGTCAGACCAGGAAGTCAGCAGACGGATTGGCCTGGCAGCAGGGGTCATGAACTCTCTCAACAAGAGTATTTGGAGATGCCGGTACCTATGCAGAAGGGCCAAGCTAAGGGTTTTCAGGGCCCTGATAATGCCAGTTTTACTCTATGGTAGTGAAACCTGGACATTATCCAGTGCCCTGAAGTCTCGTCTTGATGCCTTTTGTAATAGGTCCTTGCACCAGATCATGGGGTATTGTTGGCGGGACCATGTGTCTAACCAACTGCTGCACCGTGAGACTGGCACAGGACCTGTTACCTGCACAATCTATAATCGCCAACTCAGGCTATATGGCCACCTGGCTTGCTTTCCACAGGCTGATCCTGTTCTTCAGATTGTCTCTGTAAGAGACAACCTTAGGTGGAGGAGGCCTGTGGGATGACCTAGGAGGTCATCGCTTAGGCAGATCAATCAAACCTGTCGGGAGGAGCTCGAGATGGGCCAAGTCCCTAGGACCATGTGTCTAACCAATGGTTGCACTGTGAGACTGGCACAGGACCTGTTACCTGCACAATCTGGGATCGCCAACTCAGGCTATATGGCCACTTGGCTTACTTTCCACAGGCTGATCCTGCTCATCAGGTTATCTCTGTAAGAGACAACCCTAGGTGGAGGAGGCCTGTGGGACGACTTAGGAGTTCGTGGCTTGGGCAGATCGATCAAACCTGTCGGGGGGAGCTCGAGATGGGCCGAGTCCCTGCCTGGCGGCTTGCCATGAGGGATCCCAGAAGGTGGACGCGGCTATGCGCCCCCGTCGGCATTAGCTCCTAATGATGATGATAATGATGAACTTACCAAAACAAAGGACGTAAGTAGATGCCAACCCTCCAAGCGAATGCGGGAGCCCGCGAGGGGACTCCTGCAGGCTTAGAGAAGTCGCATTAAGAGAGATAAGGAATTTAGAACAAGAGAAACTGCGCCCAAATGACGCCCCAGACCACTGGGCCTCACTACCCAGGGGTCAAAGTTCGTAAGAGCTACCCTGGTGTAGAAGAGTGTTGCGGGTCTAAGGTGGGGTGCTGACTACGCCTATTGTAGTCTCGTGTTACCTGCAAAATCAGAGCACTGAATATACAGGCAAAGCACTAGAGTGCAGCAAAGTCCAAAATGACTTATTTATTCTACGACTTTTACGTTAAGCAATATTACCGGGCAAGACGAGAGGCCTCGGACACCAAGGTAGCTCCTGTGTTGCACGACTTGCAAATTATTGCTGCAGTTTTTTTATTAGAGGTTCGGCCATAGCAACATCCCATACACGAGTGTATGGGTAAGGGGAAATCGTGAGAAGACACGTAGGCCTACTAGATGACTCCTTGGTGCCTATTTATTCGTGGAGCCATCTATGTGTAAGCACATTTCACAGTAAAAAATCACACTGGATTATGTAATCCCGGTAACAATGGGGTTGTGTGATGTGACATATATTATATGTATATATATATATATATATGTATATATTATATATATATATATATATATATATATATATATATATATATATATATATATATAAATATAAATAATATATATATATTATTATATATATATATATATATATA
>NW_020872374.1:124256-126756 GCF_003789085.1 Penaeus vannamei | reverse complement strand
AGGGACCCCCGAACCAAGCCCCAGGGTTTAGATCCAGTCCTTTATACAGATACATATATACATATACACACACACACACACACACACACACACACACACACACACACACACACACATATATATATATATATATATATATATATATATATATATATATATATATATATATATATATATGTGTGTGTGTGTGTGTGTGTGTGTGTGTATCTGTAAAAATCTTTTCACATGCCAAGCTTTTCAGTGTGACTATATGCCACTGAATTAAACCGCTACACACTTTATTTTCGGAGATTCTCGCTTCGTCTCAGGTGACAAGGACGTCCTGTTCATGGGCCATCACGGTGTCATCACAACTGCCTCGACCATTGCTATGGCATTCGACCATCTGTATTACCTGGAACGCTGTGCAGAGCTCCAGGTAAAGTATAGAAAAGCCCATGGAATGAGTTCGATTTTTTCTTCTCTTTTCTTTTCTTTTTCTTTAATCATGGTTAGGCGGGAACGAGTGCAAATCCTTGCTGTTCACTGGTCGCTAATTCACACACTTGAATGCCGTGCTATCAATCACACATGTATCAAGGATAATAATCCAGATTTATTATTTATTTATTTATTTTGGGTAGAAATGTCAAGGTTGGATTGGGCTGTTGCCATCAAATATCCAAACTACATCGTTGCTTTGTAATATCGTTTACCAAAATTTTCTTGTTCAAATGATTTACATGAGATAGCTGGAGTACGGGAGGTTGGACTATTAAATATCTGGTCACTAATTAGATAATCAAGGGATAATGAGGTAGGGGATGTTATTTTTAATATTCCATACGAGCTAATTATCGTCGGAAATAGCCAATAGCAACGGTTAGAGTGTTACAGATCTTTCCATTTTACTGCGTACTTACGGTTAATTTATCGTACTATTTAATGCCATCGACCCTAAGATGCGGATTGGCACCCCGAGCTTTTTTATACTCTATTCGGCCTCTACGTGCGTGTCCTCAATATATTTCCAGTCTGACATTATTGCCATTAGGGTAACAATGTGAACCATTTATTATGATTTGAAAACACGAACGTTGCGAATTGTGTATGATAAGAACGTGTGGTTGCATCTTCTGGCATTTTTCGTTTCGACACTTATCCCCCTTTTAATGCGAAAGTCGTGATAATAAGAAATAAGACATTTTTGAGAATATGAATGTAGCTAGACATTTAAAAGAAGCTGATTTCAAGCCTTATTCCTTACCTCTAGATCCTAGCGCTGGCGACGCAGAAGGAGGTGGAGCTCATCCCGGAGGCGCACTGCCAGCCCATGTCCGACGTCTTCTGGAGGGACATGCAGAAGTACGCGGACTCCCACTTCTACTCCATGTACAGGCGGCTCCGGAAAACTCAGCCGGATTTTGAACTGTAGATGGCTCGTGCATTGTAATAAATTTGGTCTAGGTTTGGACCAACTAATCTACCAGAGTTGTTTTTTTTTTTTTCTTTTTTCGTTTGCTATGTCTAGAAGCAAAACTGGTGATATTCGTGAACTGAAGTTAATCATTTCTGCACTCCATGAGCTGGTATCGGAACATTGCTATAAGTATACGGAAGGCATGTGAACCTTTCATAAGCTTTATCACATTATGTAAACCTAAGAGAACACATACACATACATATGTGTGTGTGTGCATATACAGATATATATATATATATATATATATATATATATATATATATATATATATATATATATATATATATATATATATATGTATGTATATATATATACATATATATATGGTAGAAAAAACAAACAATGCATAAACTATTTTTATTGAAGAAAAAGTTTGTGCATTGTGGGTTTTTCTACCATAGCATCAACACGGTAGAGTGTTTCTCCATTCATATATATATATATAAGGGTGTCAGTTTATAAATACATATATTGTTTCTTCGTTCTTTCTTTTTCTTTTTTGTCGTGATATATTCATTAGTTTAATATACGTACCGAAACCATGAAGCTGGTAAATGGGTCTTTGAGAGTGTATGCATTCGTGAAATCTTGAATTATATCAATAATTATTTGAATCAAATATTTGAATTGATATATAAACTTATAAACTTGGTGATGAGGATTTATTAACAACGATATAACGACTGTCATACCGGAAGAAATAGATATTGATGAATATGTCCAATTGTATGATATAGAACATGTATATACATAAAGGTATTCTTAATTAAACAAATACTCTATATTTTTTTTTTCTTTTTTTTTTACATGAAGGTAAACAATTCGTCTGTGCAGGGCGCAGAAATGGGATATAACTAATCGTACGTAAGAGAATATATATATATATATATATATATATATATATATATATATATGTATGTATGTATGTATGTATGTATATATGTAAGTATATATATTTATATACATGCACACACACACACACTCGCATGGATGAAAGACTTTCTGCATGAAAGACAGATGAGCACAGTAATCAGAGGG
>NW_020872374.1:116756-121756 GCF_003789085.1 Penaeus vannamei | reverse complement strand
ACACACACACACATATATATATATATATATATATATATATATACATACACATACATAGTGTGTGTGAGAGAGTGCGAGAGCAAAAAAAACAGGGACAAAGGAGGTCTATATAAAATTTTGGGAACAGCGGAGAGGAGGTTAGACTCGCAGTGCTTTTGAAACGGGATGGTTTGTCACGCTTCTCGCAAAACTGTTTATGAATTATAAAGAAATATAATATTCAAGTAGTTGGTAAATTGTTCAGCACCAAATACCAATTTAATGAAGCATAAATCTTCAATGGCTACCTATATTTGATGTACCTACACACATACACATAATATAAGTACATTTGCGAATCATAAAAATACATTAGAATATTGATCAGCATCAAATATCAAGTTGATAAACCACAGATCTTAAATGGAGGCATGTATGTCATGTACCCACTTTGTCTCCCTCGTTATGCCGCTGTTAGCCGCATCTTCTTTGGTCTCCCTTTAAAAAAACGCCACATGCTTTGTAATTGTTATCCGCGTTTTGTTCGGTTACCCTTTGAAGGACGACAGAAAACGGAGACGATTGCGCGAGATAAGGATTTTATTCAGAAGCAAAGTGGAATTTCGGCTCTCCCTTTTTTCGCATTTTTGGTAAGTAATTATTTCATGATTGTCGCTGTAAACTAACTAATTGTTATAGTAAGATCATAAGGACAATGTCGTTGAAGTTCGGTGATTTGGTATGTTATTGTAGGATATTAACTTTGATAATTTTGAAAGTTCACAAAATCTTTTCCTATTGTAACTAAAATTCTCAGTAAGTTGTTATCACCAGTACACTATTTTTTAAGGATTTCGTTTCGACATTAGGTAAGTAAGGCTATTTTTTCTTTAGCTTTCATTATTATTTTATAAAGTTAGTCATTTTTTGTTTAAGCTTTAACTTTTACCAGTGACACAAACCTGCAAATCATCCTGATATTTAACAAGCTTCTTATTTCAAGGAACATATTTTTTTATTTATATGATTATTAGTATTATTTTGATGATGTAGTTGTCATTAATGTGATTGTAATTTATATTGATGATAATATTATTATTATTATTATTATTATTATTATTATTATTATCATTATCATTATTATTATTATTTCTGTTATTATTATTATTTTTTTTTATTGTTATTATTATTTTTTTTTTTTCTTGCTGCTGTTTTATTCTTATTGTTAATGTTATTATTTTTATTATCATAATTATTATTATTATTATTATTATTTATTATTATTACTCTTATTAGAATAATGATAATAATTAATTATTATTAATTATTATTATTATTATATTATTATTATCATTAGCTTCACATTTTATTATTATTATTAATTATTATCATTTTTGATATTTTTTAATATATTTTTTACTACAATTACTGATATTGATTATTAAAACTAGAATGTTTCCGAGACTAACCAGAAATCACCAAGGTCTCCATGCTTTCAGCACCGAGATCAAAACACCACCATATTTTGATGAGAATATTTATTGGTTTCACTCCTTATGTGGCTATACATGGCCATGGAAGGCTACAAGCTCAATTTCAGACAAGATATAATTTTTGGACCAATGTCAGTCACCTGTATGCACTGAAGAGGCCATGGCACCTGCTGTGATGATTGCCGAGGTGTATTTTTTAAATGGTCGTGAGCTTATCTTTATTATTTTTTAAACTTGTCATTAGTTAATACTTTTTGTATTTTTTGTGGCTGTTCCCATAATTTTTTCTCAATTGCCGACATTTCAAGATTTACCGTTTCTGTAATCATTAATCATGAAATCTTATTTTCTTGAGGTAATTTTCTTACTTAATTAGAAATCTTTATTGTATGTTATTACATCATATATTGTATTCTGTTATATCATTATGTTGATATTTAGAGGTGACATTATGAAAAGAACAGATGATGTTATATAGTTAATTTAAAAACATTTTAATAATGATATCAGTCAAAACATTAGCCACATGTACACAAAATTTCAGAATATTGGAAAAAATACAAACAATTTAAGATGCATTAGGCAGCAAGACTTTTTTCAACTGAGTTGGCAGAAATATTTAGTGGGATACATATCTTAGCATCATCAGAAGTTGAATATATTGAACATTTGTTACCATTCATTAGTAATGTTACCCATTGAAAGTGAGTGCCAATGTATATGTTTTTTTTTTTTTTTCTTCTTCTTCTTCTTCTTCTTCTTTTTCGTTCTTTTCCTTTCTTGCTTTATTTTACAAAATAGTTAAAATAACATTTGTTGGTTGTGATGACCAACCTCTCAAGAAAGACCTAAAATGTGTGATATCGGAAGCATTTCACAACTCTTTTTCTTATCACACTCAGATGTTATGAAGATATATAAGAACTGAGCTAGGGAATTAGATTTTTTTTTTTCTCTCTCTCCCTCTGTCTTATTCTACCATGTATTCTAACTTATTGACAGTATATACATTAAGTTTTCCTCTATCTTAATTTATAAAATAGAATTATATTAGCCACTAACAATTACCTTTGTTTTCAGAAAAAAAGTTTTATTAAAGTTGTGTTAAATTATATGACACCTAAACAAAATATAGGGTTTAAATTTCAAACTGATCATTTGTATATTTAGGCATTGCAGTACTGTCTAATGTTGATATTTCGGATGAAAAGTAGCAATTGAGGCTGAAATATTAGTATACAACACTAAGAGCAGGTGTCTTCAAGCTATTTACTTGATTGATGAAACAACAGGAGCCCTGTTTTGTTTTGTTTCCTAATTCAGAATTTCTAACTAGAGCCACCTACTCAGTCAGTTTTGCAATAAAGAAAATATTAATCCTTTTGTTTCTTAAGGCATGTTAAGATTTAAAAAAGGATTAATCTAAATGATAAGGCTATCAGAATTATACTATAATGGATAAAACATTCCCTTTTACACTGTTTCTTATGTGTACCATGCAAAGTAAATCAGTGTAAAATGGTATGATTTATCCACAATACTATGATGCTGCTAGCCTTCTTATCATTTAGGTTAATCAATTTTTAAATCTTAATATACTTTCCCATGCCTTAAGAAATAAAAGGGTTATGATTGTACAATGTTCATGGCTTTATTGAGATTGTGTCTCTGTCTTAATTTGTAAGTGGTTATGTTGTTATTGAACCTGTTTATTTCCCAGCAGCTCATAGATCAGCATATATGGTATTATGTACGGTGTGTGTGTGTGTATATGTATATATGTATATATGTATATATATATATATATATATATATATATATATATATATATATATATATATACATATATATATATATATATATATATATGTGTGTGTGTGTGTGTGTGTGTGTGTGTGTGTGTGTGTGTGTGTGTGTGTGTGTGTGTGTGTGTGTATGTGTGTATATATATATGCATATATATGTGTGTGTGTGTGTGTGTGTGTGTGTGTGTGTGTGTGTGTGTGTGTGTGTGTGTGTGTGTGTGTGTGCACGTGTGTGCTTGTGCGTGTATGTGAATGGTTATTAAGATATATAAGAACTGAGCCAGGGACTTTTTTTTTTTTTTTTTTTTTTTTTTTTTTTTTTTTTTTTATATTTCCCTATAGCTCATAAATCAGCATGTCCCTGGTTTGACTAAATGGATCTTAACAATCAGCTTAGTGTGTTTTGGGCAATTACATAAGAGGGTCTCATATTTAAACAATATCTTTTTAAAAATGCCCAGCTAAATCATGTTTATGCACCCTCTATACAAATAACCAAAATTGAATGAGCATATTTCATTTGCATTGATTTTTTGCAATATGATTATGAGGGAATATATATCATTTAGTAGTACAAAGTTAATTATATACTATCACAGCTCCAGTAATGACAGTTGACAAGGCTACACTAAGATAGCCGATGAAGAATGCCTATATGGTAAATATAGAAGATTATGTTGATTTTTCCTTCTTTTTTTCTTTCTTTCTTATTGTAGGTACATGAATTTTGAGCAAGTAGTACAGCCCCATTTGATTTTCTTTTCAGAATGTTACATTGTGAGATTGGAAGATCCTGACTGCTAAGGATCTAACCTTGTCCTTCAAGGCCTTTCACACCCTCTGTTCCCCTGAGCACATCCTGAGAGCCAAGGATTCGTCTCATGTTGTTTCCTTTTTGGAGGGAGAATTTGGTCCTGAGTGCAAAGGAACCAAAAGAATCTCATTTGTGTTAAGGATATATATTCATATCATCCTTGCCTTTCAGGTCTTTTATGTTGTTTTGCCACATTTTATTTTCTGTCTAAACATCGCAGTAATTAGAAGGAAAGAAGTGGAACTCTCTGACCTCAGTAATCAGAAGGGAAGTAAAAGTGTTTTGTATTTGAAGTTAAAAAAAACATTAGTATAGTGAAATAGGAAAGCACCAAGAAATGGCATCGAGTGTCCAAGAAATGCTCATTGCAAGTGTTCCTGATCATCTGAAAGAGGAGGTATCAGGCCTTATTTCATCCTCTAGAACTGCAGAAGAAGAGAGACTGAGAAAGAGAAGATCTGAAGGACGCAAGTTTGCTCAATTCACTGATGATGAAATCAAGACCAAAGCAGAGAGTATGAGCTTGCACTTGGCTGTTGCAAGGCTTGTGATGGAAGTTTGGTCATCTAAAATGAAAAGGCATGTGGAGCATTTAATACTGCAGAAAGCAGTGCAGGAGAAGTACTTGGAGGAGAGGCACCTGAAGTGGATAAATGTCTTTGATGGGTATGAAAGTGGGGATGAAAGTTGGCTGGTTGATAATCAAGATGATACAATGGTCGACTTGCTGTGGAACATCTTCAACATGAAGCAGCACTTCCAGCAAACTTATGATCACCGTCTCTGGATTCAGAGAAGTTTTGACCGTCTGGCAAATTTTATGCCAGAGCTTCATCCAGAGATCATTGACCGTCATGACCTCAGTAAGTTTGCCTTTAGCCAGGCAGTGGGCTACACAGTCAAGTGGGT
>NW_020872374.1:91756-99256 GCF_003789085.1 Penaeus vannamei | reverse complement strand
AGAAACCACAAAACAAAACAAAAAGAGTAACGACAACAAACTCGACGGCAATTTCACCTGCGGGGCACTGGTCGTGGTCGTCAACATGACTGACTTCGCCTCAAATGAGCCAATCAAAGACCGAGTCGCCAACATCAACCGCCGAGTGTGGGTCGAGTCAGCCCCCCCCCTCCCCCCCCCCTTTGCTCCCCTCTGCTTCCTTCCCTCCTTTGCTCTCATTCCCCCCCCCCCCTCTCTCGAAGCTGC
Organism: Penaeus vannamei; assembly: GCF_003789085.1. Classification (NCBI taxonomy): domain Eukaryota; kingdom Metazoa; phylum Arthropoda; class Malacostraca; order Decapoda; family Penaeidae; genus Penaeus; species Penaeus vannamei. The sequence goes on along the minus strand of NW_020872374.1, from coordinate 99,010 downwards.
TTGGAATTGCTTGGGGATGATAGTTGGGTAAGGAGGAAATATTGGCTTTAAAACGATGGAGATGAGAAGAGAGGAGGAAGAGTGAGAGTGAGAGAGAGAGAGAGAGAGAGAGAGAGAGAAGAGAGAGAGAGAGAGAGAGAGAGAGAGAGAGAGAGAGAGAGAGAGAGAGAGAGAGAGGAGAGAGAGAGAGAGAGAGAGAGAGAGAAAGAAAGAAAGAGAGGAGAGAGAGAGAGAGAGAGAGAGAGAGAGAGAGAGAGAGAGAGAGAGAGAGAGAGAGAGAGAGAGAAAGAAAGAAAGAAAAAAAAATATAAACAAAGCGACCTTACAAATAGCAAAAACAACAACAAGAGACAAGGAGAAAGCAACAGGAAAGCGAAAGAAGAGAACAAGAACACAAAAAAGCGACAGGACTGAAACCCGCCATTGAACGCCTTCACAATCACATTCATAGTCCTCCTTCAAAACGCATTCCCCTCACCTCGTGTCACGGATCAGCTGATGCGCCACATTCACTGGCAGATGTTGTTGTTGGTCGCCGTGTGTCGTAACGAGTGTGACGCAACACAGGGGGATGAGAGGTAATAGGATGCTGTAGACAAGATGAAGAGTGATTAAAGGCCTCTGTCACCCCCCTTCCTGTTAGCCCTCCACCTCCCCCCTCAACCCCCCACCCCGTTCCCTTGCTAAAAAAAAAACTCCTCCACCCCCCCCCCCCCTTCCTGTTAGCCCTCCACCTCCCCCGTCAACCTCACCCCGTTTCCTTGCTAAAAAAGAGAAAGAAAAAAACTTTTCTGGATCCGGAATTGTTTGTCTCACTCTGTCTATTTTGTCCTAGACTTTCATGTCTCTTTTGCCTCTTTTCTGTTTTTTTTGTTTTTTTTTGTATATATCTATTTCCCCGTTTTTTTTTTTTGGCTGCCATTCTGCATATACTTTCTCTGTCGCACTGTGTGTCTCTCTCTCTGTTTTCTCTCATCTCTCTCTCTCTCTTTCTCTATCTATCCCTACCCCTCTCCTCCCCCCCCCTTCTCCTTCCTCTTTCTCCCTTCGTCTCCCCCTCCCCTGTTTTCCCTCTCCCCCTTCCTCTCTCTCACTTCTCTCTCCCCTTTCCCTCTCCTCTCCTCCCTCTCCCCCTTTCCCTCTTCCCCCCCCCCTGTTTTCTCTCTCTCTTTCCTCTCCCCCTTTCCTCTCCTCTCCTCCCTCTCCTTCACCCTCTCCTTCCTCCTTCTCCCCGTTCCTCTCCCGCTCCCCCTAGTTTCCCCTCTCCTCCTTCCTCTCTCACTTTCTCTCCCCTTTTCCTCTCCCCCTTTCCTTCTCCTCTCCACCCTCTTCCCTATCCCATTCGTCCCTCTCCCCATCCCTCTTCCCCCTTTCCCCCTATTACGCACATCTTACGTAACCTTCTTCCTCACACGCATGCGCAAGAAAGCCTCATTGTCAACGCCGGAAGTGATCCCTGCTTCCTTTCCCCTCGCTTCTTTCTCTGCTTCATGGTCGGCGACTTCCGGAGACTAAGCCTGTGGAGAGGGAGGGAGAGCGAAAGAGGAGAGAGAAAGAGAGAGAGAGGGAGGGGAGGAGGGAGGGAGGGAGGAGGGGAGGAGAGAGAGAGAGAGAGAGAGAGAGAGAGAGAGAGAGAGAGAGAGAGAGAGAGAGAGAGAGAGAGAGAGAGAGAGAGAGAGAGGAGAGAGAGGGAGGGAGGGAGGGAGGGAGAGAAAAGAGAGAGAGAGGGGGGGATAAAGGTAGGGAGAGGGATGGGGCAAGGAAAAAAGGAGGTAAGGAAGGAGGGACGGATGGAGACGGAGATAGATAGATAGAGAGAGGGATGGAGGAAAAGAGAGAGAGGGGGGAGGGGAGAGGAGAGAGAGAGAGACAGACAGACAGAGACAGAGAAGAAAGAAAAATAAGTAAAATCAATCAAGAAACAGAAAAACGGAAACAGGAGAAGAATCAAGAGACGAACAAAAAACGAAGAACCAATGCAAAAGAGACAAAGAGAAAGTAGGAGACGGAAAGAGAGAAAGCGAAGAAAAAGGAAAGAGCAACAAGACGAACCGAAGAATCCTGAGCGCAATCAACGCCGCTCCTCCGCCACAGGACGCAGGCAAGAAGGACGCCAAGCTTCCCCGACCAAAACAGCATCTCAGTCCCGAAGATGCGACATTGTCTTTCAAAGGAAAAGAAAAAAAGGAAAAACCAAGACAAAAACAATGGAAAAAAGTCCTTCTCGGTTCCTTTCACTTTCTGGCTCCGGAGGTCGCCTCTTCCTGCTCTCGGCCGCTCGCTGCAGGACTCGAAAGCTCTTCCTCGGGCCAAGGGAGGAGGAAGGAAGGGGGGAGGGGGAGGAGAAGGAGGGGAGAGGAAAGGAGGAGGAGTTGGATGAAAAAGAGCGGAGGGGGAGGGGAAGGAAAGGGTTGGAAAAGAAAAGGGAGAGGGGAATGGGAGGAGGAAGGAGAGTGGAGGAGGAGTGGGAGGAAGAAGAGGGAAGGGAAGGGAGGAAAGGGGGGGGGGGAAGGAGGAAAAGGAGAGGCCAGGGGGAAGGAGGGGGGGGGAGGGGCGATGGAGGAGGAGGAGGGAGAGGAAGGAGAAAGGAGGAGGAGTTGGATGAAAAAGAGCGGAGGGAGGGGAAGGAAAGGGTTGGAAAAGAAAAGGGAGGGGGGAATGGGAGGAGGAAGGAGAGTGGAGGAGGAGAGGAGGAGGAATGGGAGGAAGGAAGGGGGGAGGGGAAAGAAAGGGTAGGGGAGGAGAAGGAATGGGGGGGATGGGAGGAAGGAGAGTGGAGGGGAAAGGAAGGGGAGGAGAGGGAGGAAAAAGAGGTAAGGTGCGGGGAAGGAAAGAGCAGGGGAAAAAAGGGAGGGGGAATGGGAGGAGGAAAGGAAGGGGGGATGGAAGAGGTAGGAGAAGGTGGAGGAGGAGTGAGTGAAAGAAGGACGGGGGTAGAAAGGAAGAAGAAGTGATCGGAGGAAGAGAAAGGAAGGATAGGAGGAAAGGAAGAGAGGAAGGAAGAGGAAAGCTGGAGGAGGGGAGGGACATGAGAAGAGGGGGACAAGAGGAGGTAAATGGAAGGAGGACGAGGTGGGTTGGGGTAGGGATAGGAGGAAAGAGGAGGAGGAGAGGATGGGAGATGAGAGGAGGAAGGGAAGGAAGAGGAGTGAGAGAAGAACGAGGAAAGAGGACGAGGAGGGGAAGGGTAGGGGAGGAAGAGGAATGAGATGAGGAAGAAGGAAGGGAAGGGGAGGAAGAGGACGAAAGGAGGAAGAGGAAGAGGGAGCGGACAGAATGGTAGAAGAGGAGGAAGAATGAAAGCGCGGTGAGGATTAGAAAAAGTAAAAGAGGAGTTAAGGGAAGAGGATAGGGGAGGTAGAAGGGTGGAGGATAAAGCAGGAGGAGCAGATAGAGGAAGATGAAGAAGGAGAAGGAGGAAGAGATAAGAGGGGGAGGGAAGTAAGAGGAGAGGAGAGGTTAGGAAAAAGGGGGAAGAAGGGGATTTAGAAAGGATGGAGGTTTAAAAGATGAAGGGGAGGAGATAAGGATAAGGAGGAAGAGGAGAAGGGGAAGGAGAAGGATGATTAAAAGGAGTAAGAGGAAGAGGAGGAGGAGGAGTAGAGGGTAGAACAGTAGTGCAGAAAGTGGAAAAGGAAAAGGAGGAAATAGAGAGTGAGGAGAGAGGAGAAGGAAGATAAGGAAGAGGAGCCAGGAGGAGGAAAAGAAGAATGAGAATGGAGGAGGAGGGGGTGATGGTGTTGGGAAGGAAGATGAAAAAGAGAGGAGGAGGAAAAGAAGAAGATGGGGAAGAGGGAGGAAAAGGAGAGAGGAGGAGAAGATGGGGAGGAGGAGGAGGAGAGAAGAAGATGGGAGGATGAGGAGAAGAAAAGAGGGAGGAGGGAGGAGGAGGAGGAGAAGATGGGGGGGGAGGAAGAGGGAAAGGAGGACGAAGGGAGGAGGAGGTTAAGGGAAGGGAAAGAGAGTGGAAGGGTAGAAGAGGAGGAGTAGGAGGAAGAAAAGGAAAGAGGAGGAGGAAGGGAGGAGTAGAAGAATAGAAGGGGTGAATAAAAGGGGAAGAGGAAGGAAGAGATTATCATCATTATCATTATCATTGTCGTTATCAGTTTCATCATAGTTGTTATCACTATAATAATAATAATAATGATAATAATTAATATTGTTATCGTTATTGTTGTTATTGTTATAATTATCATCCTCATCATCATCAGCGTTATTATCATTACTATTGTTATCAATATTATTATTGTTATTATTGTTATTATAATTATCATTATCAATATTGTCATTATTATTATCATTGTTATTATCATTAGTATCATTATTATTATTATTATTGTTATTATTGTTATTATTATTATTATCATTATTATTATCATTATCATTATTGCTATTACCATCTTTATTATTATCATTGCCATCACTATCATTATTAATTACTGTTGTTATCATTACCATTAGCATTAATAATGTTAATAATGATAGTATCATTATCATTATTGCAAATATTATTATTATCATTGTTATTATCCTTATTATTATTATAACTATTATCATTATCATCATTATTATCATAATCATCATTATCATTACCATGTCATTATCATTATTTTTATTATTATTGTTATTGTTGTTGTTATCATTATCATTATTGTTATCATCATCATTATTACGATTATTATCATTATTGTTATCATAATTATTATTGTAATTAATATTATCATTATTACTATAATCATTATTATTATTACTATTATGATTTATTATTACAATCATTATTTACTATTACCATTATCATTATTATTGTTGTTATTATCATTGTTATTGTTATCATTATTGTTTCTTTTTGGTGTCAATATTATTGCTATCATTTTTATCATTATTATTGTCATCATTATCATTATTATTATAATGATCATTATCATATTCTCACTAATTTCTAATATTATTTATTTTTATTATGTTACTTTTGCGTTTCTCAGTTTCTCTTGACAACAATATATTATTTTCAGTCACGATATAGCTAAGGCGGACGTGATTCTGAATATATTGCAACGCTAAATTAAATAACTGCAAAATTATCACACTGTACATCGCGATATCCCTAATATAACTCTAAGAGATGATTTGTAGGCCTACACTATATATGTAGGCCTATGGAAGTGAAAAAAAATCCTCCGATTACGTGTAGCAATATCAAAAAGAAAGAAAATCGCCGTTGTTTTCTCCGCAATCATCCTTTCCACGTATCCGACTCGAAGAAAGCGCGAACATTGAAAGGTAATGAAAAGATTGCGGGCGGCTGCGGTTCGGCCGTTTGGTGCGTGCGGCGGCCGTGCGGTCGGGAAATTACGCGGGGTTCGAGGCGCCTAAATAGTCTGAGGGATGGAGGGAAGGGGTTGTAGCTAAACGGAGGGAGGGAGGGAGAGGGGGGGAGAAGGGGTTCTAGTTAGGCGGAGGGAGGGAGAGAATGAGGGAGGAGAAGGGGTTGTAGCTAAACGGAGGGGGAGGGAGGAGAAGGGTTGTAGTTAGGCGGAGGGAAGGGTTTGGAGAGCGGGAGAGAGGGAAGAAGTGTGGGGGGGGAAGAGAGGGATGGAGGAGGGTAGGAGGGATGGGGTTGTAGCTGGGGGAAGGGAGGAAGAGAGGGAGGGAGGAGAAGTGGTTGTAGCTAGACGGATGGATGGTGGGAGGAAAGGAGATGGGAAGAGAGGGCGGTAGAGAGAGAGAGGGGGGAGTTGTCAATAGGGAAAAGGGGGAAGGAGGAAAGAAGGATGGAGGGAATGGGACTGTTGCAAGAGGAAGGGAGAAAGAAAGAGAGGAAGACTCACAGGGGAGGGAGAAGAATGGAGGAGGGGGGGGGGGGAGAAAGACTTTGTAGCTGGGTGGTGAGAGAGAATAGGGGTTAAACTATGGAGGGAGGGAAGGAGGGAAAATGTTACCGCGGGAGAGAGGATGAAATATAAAGATATAAAGAGCGAAAACCAAGATAGAAAGTGGAGAAAGAGAATGAAAACCAAGATAGAAAAGGGAGAAAGAGAATGAAAACCAAGACAGAGTATAGAGATATAATGTGTGAAAACCGAGATAGAATATACAAAAGATAACCCAGAGAGCAAAGGGTGAAGTTTTCTGCCGAATTCCGTGAACTCCAGACGCAGACAACGTACGAGCAGCTTGTAACACCGAGGAAAAATATTCTGTGTGCAAATTACGCTGACTTCACAGATTAGTATTTTGGTGTTGCGTTGGAAAATTAATTAAGAATGATTATCAAAAAACTCGTGTGAATTCCATCGCGGTAGCGTAAAATGCCTTTGAGAATTCTCACTTTCGTTAACTGAAATCCCATTCTATGACAATGCAACCCGTCTTTTGTGTAGTCACGCGCTCTTATCTAACAACTCTGACATCACGTAACATCATGCCTTGCGTTTTATACTTGATTTCCGGAGATTAAGTTCTCATTTTCTTTTAACAATAAAATGTATGTAGTTACCTCCTCACATTGTGGTAAGGACCTATTACCATTATTACGTTTCGTGTTTGGTGACTCTTATCAAGCGGTATAAATGCTTTTGTTGTTTTTGTTTTTACTCTTCGTATAGAATTGTTAAAATATCTTTGCATAAACTACGAGTATGTATACGATCTATATCCTGCTTCATTCTGTTCATGTAGTATATCTACATATCCGAAGTAGCGGAAACAGCCAAGCACTACGAAGTCGATACAGAAAGTCCGCAGAAAGTACAGCCATGAATGTCCTGCTGCAGCGTTTGGGTTTGTGGTTGTGTTTTTATGGGTATGTTTTGCAATGAATACTGGACATCTGTGGATATGGCTGTCTCCTTTTCTCTTCTCTCTCTTCTCTTCTCTCTCTCTCTCTCTCTCTCTCTCTCTCTCTCTCTCTCTCTCTCTCTCTCTCTTCTCTCTCTCTTCCTCTCTCTCTCTATCTATCTATCTATTATCTCTCTATCTATTATCTATCTATCTACCTATCTATCTATCTATGTGTGTGTGTGTATGTGTGTGTGTGTTAGTGTGCGTGTATTCTATCTATCTATCTATTTATCTATCTATCTTTGACACACACACACACACACACACACACACACACACACACACACACACACACACACACACACACACACACACATATATATATATATATATATATATATATATATATATATATATATATATATATATATATATGTGTGTGTGTGTGTGTGTGTGTGTGTGTGTCTACCCCTC
>NW_020872374.1:71756-74256 GCF_003789085.1 Penaeus vannamei | reverse complement strand
GCATAAAACGGAAGAAGTGTCACTCTTAGTGGGGCCCCTGTAGAGAAAGACTAACAACTGTACGACATTTCATTCCTGTACATTCATGGGAAGTGGGTCAGGAGAGAGAGAGAGAGAGAGAGAGAGAGAGAGAGAGAGAGAGAGAGAGAGAGAGAGAGAGAGAGAGAGAGAGAGAGAGAGAGAGAGAGAGAGAGAGGAGAGAAGAGAAATATGCATATATAGTACATACTCACTCAATAGGGGAGTATTTATTACACAAATCTATCAATGTCCACAATTTTACGGAATATAGAAGGGCGCTCAGTAGGTATGACTGTTTTCGTGGGCAGCGACGAACTGGCCGTGGAACGTGGAGGTGACGACGTCGTTGGCTTCGAACTCTGCTCTTGCAATCTCGGACATGTCGCGAGCACTGAGCACGAGCAGCGCCACGTAACGAGGGTCGCGTTTGCGCAGCAGTGTTGACAAGATCACACCCTGGTCTTCGTCCGTCGCGTCCGGAGCCTCGACGAAAATCGGCTCAGCCACCACGAAGTTCTCGGACTCGAATTTCCACGTCTGACCTGTCATAACGTCGACTTTAATCAGCATCTCGAAAACCAGATCGTTCCCTTTGGTGCTGACACCATAAGCATAGCGGTAAGGCTTGCCATTCATTTTGTAGTTTATTCGGGGCATATCAAAGAATTCGCTGTAGAGGCTTTGGTACGTGCAGTGAACTGAACCGTCTTCTTGCTTCATGGCCTTGCAAGCGATGCCTTCTAGCTTGGCCAAATTCTCTCCTGGAGTTGCCTTGGACACGCCCGTCATTGGTAATACGTACCGTCTTAGGTATGAACGGAACAAGATTCTCGAGGAGTCACCCGGATTCTTCTCCAAGTTACTGATACACAGCATCTTGACAACTTCGCCATCATCTGTAGCACACAAATCCAACACTAAATGGCCTTGGCTCTCCCAGGCATTTACATGGTGGAAGATGACGAAGGCATCGGCTGTGTAAAGCGTCTGCACGAGATTCCCTGTGGCTCGCTCAATTACGCGGAATTTCACCTTCTTGTCAGGAAGCCACTTGAGGGCGTCGAATGGAGGCTGGTTGGCGAAGGCTCCCTTGACGAGCTTACACGCACTCATGACCAGCGGTTGTTCCACAAGCACCCAGTAGCACTCTGTCATCGCGAAGCTGTGGTAGTAACTGGGGTAAAGCCTCCACTGGCAAGATATTGAAGCAACCACCTTGGCTTTCTCCAGGCTGCCTTCAGACATTTTGATCACGTTGTAGCACGGTCCTTTCACTGCACTGAAAGATGAACCCATGTTGTACACTGTGCCGTCCTCCTCTATGTGTGGATGTGCTGTTGCCATGTTTACAGCCACGTATTTAGTCAACATAATCTAGGGAGGGAGTAGTTAAATTGTTTAACTGGGATAAGGGAAGGCGTAAAACGTCACAGAAGCTATTTCAACACACTGGTTCCAGGCTTTCCGTCTAGTACCAGTGTTATGATTTTTTCTTATGAATTAGGATAACGAAGTGACCATCACTCTTTAGATAATTTTTCTCTGCACAAAAAACATTAAATACATTATATTATATACATGCCGTAATGCTTACGTCAATTACAGAGACTTTCTCTCTGCCTTGTTAAAGAGCTCCATCTTCTTACCTTATCTCCGAGTGTCTCTAAATTCTCGGGGTCGACCCTGCGAGTGTAACACGTTTCCGTCAGTGCAAACATCTCGTCCTTGACCTGACACACGCTGACGAGGCAATTGTCGGTCATTTTCTTGGTAGTTGGGACAGTGAATGTGTTTTTGAACCTCTTAAAGAGCGTCATGCAGGGGTCTGGGTAAGCAGCAGTTCCGAATTCCGTCACCACTATGCGGTTTGCGTTCATGTTCTTCTTGAAGGAATCGCTCTTGAGGAAGCGGGATCGGTAGGTGACGCGGCTGTTGGCGATATGGAACTGATGTAGCATGGCCAGGGCGTCGAAGAGGTGTCTGTAGGGAGTGCCCCCCACATGGAGCTTCCCTGGACCGTTCCTGGTGACGCGACCTTCTAGCCATGGCGGCAACGTCCCCGTCACCTGTCCTTCTACAGGGTCGGCCGTCTCCTGAAGGGTGACATGGCAAAGGATCATTTCGTGAACCTTTTTGCGTATATCAGTTCACAATATAGTCACATCCATGCCAAGCATCAGACAATTGCAAAATTACGAAATGTTATTAGTCAAAAAGTGCAAAACATGAATATGATAAAAGAAAGAGGAAAATATTATTCCAGATAAATAAACGCTGATAAAAGAAATATATTGCAAGGTCATCATTATAGTTACCTGTTGACAGTGTCTAGTCCACACACATGGTGCCTCATGTGTTGCCATTGCTCTGCTCGCAAATGGAGAGGGTAGGATGAGCATAAATCTAGAATCCTTGGAAGCCACGCCCTCGAGCCTCGTGGCCGCCCACAAGACCCGAGCGGAATGGCCAATCCAAGAGG
>NW_020872374.1:60000-61768 GCF_003789085.1 Penaeus vannamei | reverse complement strand
ACTGCTAACTGAATTGGCCTTGAAACTTTTCTGCAATCCAATGATTGGAAAGGCCTAATCTTCTAGTTCGAACCTAAAAAGTGGCTATAAGGACAAGTGACCCTCTTAACTACACATTTTGTGGACTGTCTAGCTAAAAATTTTAATATTACAATAGCAAAATTCCATTTTCAATATAATGTAATAATTTCTATTTTGTTAAAGAAACAAGAAAATATACATATAAGAAAATTTTCCCTCTAATGCTTCTTCCCCTCTGACACTTCTTTTTCTACACTTTTACGTATAATCCCATTGGCCAACCTATCACATTATATAATCGCATATGCAACTGCATCCTGTGGCTTACAATGGGTAGATGAAAAAAGATTTGCAACTGAAAACATGGGTATCATTCGAACCTAAAATCCCAAACCTAACCTTTCCTACTTTCTACTTATTTCCTAGACAGGGAGGCAAGCCCCCTGTACCTCCTTATATTGGCAATTCATGCAAATTTATAGAACATAGACGTTGAAACCTCTGGCTGTGAGTGTTGTGGACTCTGAGCTGTGAAATGCAGCGGATATCTTTGTCATTTTGCAGTATATATGAGGCTGCAGTAGCTGTACCTTTGACGTTTGTGATTATATTTCTTATGCTGTATAAGATGGTGGTATCCATTTTCCTCTATCTCCATACACTACTCTCAATAACATTAACCAAAAAAAATTTTATTCTTCATAATATACTACTCTGGACGATAAATATAATCATGAAAGTGCAGTCGACAACAAAATGGTGAATCAGCAGTCTATACCAGAAACTAAATGAAAAAATGAGTAGCTATGAATCAATTCACATTTCATTTACATCTATAAATGAGTCCCATTCTTCATAGATCAAGTCCTTTAACTTTCCAGGTACAGACTATCACAATAATCAAAGTGAATTTCATGCTGTTACAAAACTAAATCCACAAAAAATCTATGTTATTCACCTAGGTGTCACAATATAATAATATATAAATATATCATATAGCAATTAACATCATTCCCAAAAACACCTCAAATTCAAATGGGTAGTCCACAATGCTAATTTTTTGCTTTATGGTTTTTCACAAGCAAGTGAATGACTGCATCTCAAAGTGATTTCATACCATGTTAGTGACATAAAAAACATACATTTCTATTGAAGAAGGGAGAAGATAAATCTTTAAAACTCCATTAAGATTCTCAAAGCCTTTAAAATATTTCCTGTATTAGCAGTCCACTGATCTTCATGAACAATTCTGACAGTGAAATGAAACCCAAGTGAAATGTCCCTAAGCAAAATGACAAATCCATCATGCGCCCACTAGAATCGGTGATAAACCCCGAATGACAAGAATCCTCTACGCCAATAATAAGAATATAAGAAAACTCAGAAAGAGGTGGAAATTCCCCTTAAAACGCCCTTGCGAGGAGTTAGACAAGACGCCTTTGCATCCACGTCTCTCGAATCTCTCACTCATCTCTCCCTCCTCTCATCTCCACCACCTAATCAATTGTGTTCGTGTGACTGTGGGGAATGACTAAAAAAAAAAGGACTACGAGAGTTGTGATAAAGATTAATTTAGTGACAACGTGCAACACCCATACCCGCCGCCTGTTTGTAAACGCTGTTTCCACTCGGCCGCTTCCTTCATCACGTACAAATTTTAAGGTCTTTCTTCCTGTCTAGCTTATCGTGGGGGGCTAAAATACAAAGCCGTTGATTCAGGGGGGTTTTATGAGTGATTATGAGGGCG
>NW_020872374.1:50000-52500 GCF_003789085.1 Penaeus vannamei | reverse complement strand
TTTATGCTTTGGCATTCTAATACAATGAATATGTAAAAATCAGCATGATCTCAATATCATGTGTATCACTATCATTATTATCATTATAATTTTTTTTATCATTAATATCATTTCTATTATCAGGATCATTCATTTACAATCATTATTACTGTTATTCCTATTGTTTTTCTTGTTGTTGTTGTTATTGTTACTATAATCACCATCATCACGATGATAATAATAATTGGTATTATTATTATCATCATCATCATCACCATCTACATCTCATTATATTTGCTATCATCATTATCTTTTTAATCATTATCACAATTATCAACATTACTACATCTGTTCCCTTATCATACAAGTTCAAAATATATAGAAATCTTCTAATTTATGGAAAAATATTAATAAATTTAGGATTGCTATATCATTATTCATAATTTCTTATTCCAATCGCATGTACTACTTCCTTTCCTTGTTTAAAACTTATTAACCCCTATTTACATTATCAATAACATTATTGACATTGCTAAAAGGTTTACATTTATCATTGTAAAATATTCTCACCATCTTTATTTCTATAATTGTTATTACAAACACATTATCATCACCATCATTACTGCCAATAATGCTATTATCAGTATTACTATTTCTATAATTATCAAAATTAACAATGCAATTATTCCCTCATTTAGAAGAAAAAATATATATATATATATTGGGTTGCAAATATGTATGACCATGCCCGTTAGCAGAGCTTACAAGGTTAATCTATTACTTATAGATAAGCAATGCTATCAAATCCTAAACATCATATTAAGTGGGTTTCACTTTGAGACTTGAATGAAGCATTTACATTAATAAAGTAGCAGGTGGAGGCCCACTTTAATAACCAGTGCTAATGCATATTACTTTTGTACCAAGGAGTGTCAATTAATTAGAAATCCTAAACCGTCATTACAGTGACTGTGAATGCAAAATGCTGTATTACCAAATTTGTATGCATTTATTAGTACACTCATTACTATGTATCAAATATTAGAGTAATATAATAGGAATGTATTGATAGAAATATGTGGTTTATGCTTCTAGAGGAGGAGCAGTTGAATCTAGAAGATAATTTCAGTTCCTTAAAAAAGAAGTATAAAAACAATATGAATTGCCTAAGCAAATATAACCTTAGTGGTGATGGCCTTTAAAATAATGAATATTGGCATTTGCAAAGGGAATGTTTGATATTGGAATGGCATCATTCTTACCGTGTTTAAATGAAAATACTAATATAATTACCACAAACAAACAGACACATGCATTCACAAACCCATACACATATCTTTTTTCCACACATTAAGAACTACAACATGAAAATGAGTAGGATCTGATTTCATACTTGTAAGCTGATGGTCCAACATAAGAGAGAGCCTTGATACCCCTCATCACAGTAAAGTATCAGAGAAAGAAAAAAAAGATGGAGCATTTACGTTTCTCAATGTTAAACATGTTCTCTGGTGCACAAAAACTGTGGAAAACTGATTTCCTCTTTATTCATCTACACTGCAAATCAAGTATATATTTACAACGAGTTAGATTCTTCAGATTGTAAATCCAGAAAGAAATTACCCAAACTACACCTACTAAAATTAGATTTTTGTCTAAGTGATGTAAAATTATTCATTAGTAATTTTGCTATTTGTCCACTATAGTTTCCCCACTTTGAGTTCCAGCAAAGGCTAACAAATCTAGATACCAAAAGCTTATATTTAGCAAATTGAATAATTTGACAATGAAGTACTATGGAATCCCACAAAGTCGGTCTTGCCAGATGATCAAAGTTTAAATGGTACTGCTCTACTTTGAACTTACAGACTATGATTGTACCCTTCTAATTACATAATATCCCTACCAGTACTATCTAAAGTATTTAATCATCACCATCATTACTATTATTATCATTATCATTAACATTATTATCACTATCATTATCATTATCATTATCACTATAAATATCCTCCTCCTCATTGTCATCATCATCATTACTACATTTATACCCTTATTCTACAAGCTCCTAGTATGTATATTTCTGCTAATTTATCACTACTGTGACATTGTTTACAATAATGATATCAATTAAAAAACAAACATTTTTCACGATATTTCAAGGAATGACAAACAAGTGAGAGGTCAGGTAGGCCTAGTAATTAACACTTTGATGACTTGCAGCTTCAGGAGTCATCTACTTGTACAAGAAATCAATATAAGTCTACAGTGGACAATGCAATCCTAACATCAACCAGCTAAGAAAATCCTACAGGGAACCAAACTGAGTATAAATCTTCTATTGTGCAATGTTCTAATTTAATTACAAAAACAGAGCTACCATTTATAAAACTTTAGAAACATTGTTATTATTTCTAAATATCAAATATCCTTCTAATCCTCCACTACAATGGCAAACAAAATAAAATATATGATTTTAGACAGACACATATCCTAACGTTTGGTATGTTGTTCTGGGTTG
>NW_020872374.1:30000-42500 GCF_003789085.1 Penaeus vannamei | reverse complement strand
ATCTTCATTACTGGCCATGGGAAGCCTTGATTATGTTGGGGAAATAAACAGTCCACCCCTCAAGGACCCCTTGAGGGGTAAGGGCCAAACAACAAAACGGGAATACTGTGCCCATGGTTCCCTCACTCCGTTCAGGACTGGCACAAAGTAAGCCTTTCATTCTTTCAACACGACTTACACCTTAGGAAGTAGATAGTAGAAGGGGTTGGGGAAGGGACGGACGCAAAAGAGCTAGAGAGAAAAGACCATGCAAAATTAGTTAAGTCAAGGGTTGAGGCCCTAAGCAGGGGAGATCCCTCTGTACTGGGTCTCAGTATCCGTCTCCTAAACTCTCCCATTACAACAACGGGCAAGGGATTGGGTAATGAATATATATATATATATATATATATATATATATATATATATATATATATATATATATATATATATATATAAAAATGTATATACATATATACATATATACATACATTATAATATATATATATATATATATATATATATATATATATATATATATATATTATATGTATATATTGTATATGTATATGTATATGTATATATGTATTACGTATACGTATATGTATACGTATACGTATATGTATATGTATACGTATACGTATGTATATGTATATATATATATGTATATATATATATATATATATATATATATATATATATATATATATATATATATATATATATATATATATATATATATATAATATACATGTATGTGACTTACTTATTTCTTATTGGGTAGTTGCTACATAAGGGTTAAATTTGTTAATATTTATACTTATATTATTTACTTTTTTATGTTTGAATACACATGTATAAAAGTGTATGTGTGTATGGATATATTAGTGGCAGCACTAAAAGAACACATAATGGACATTTTATATTTTATTGTGATTAATAATTACATGTCATGATACATACAATGATTCATTATGAACATGGTCCTAAGCAATTATTTTTTGGAATATATTGTATAAATTACAGCTCACAGCTCTTTCTGAATCTGCAGCAAACCCTCCAAGCCTCTCATTCATCTTGAACACAACTATATGCAACACTTGCAAGAGATTCAAGCATAACTGCCCATGTCCAATATACTAATGTGGCCTTGAAAAAAGTACTTCCATTAATAACTTTAAGGTATTAATGGATTTACTTTACAAAAGGCCTTTTGCCAAGATGATAAATCAGTGGAATTCTAATACAATTTATCAGATGTCTTACAATAACATCAATCCTACTCTTATGGGGTTTAAAGTAAGTCTTTTTATAAAGATTGTTATCTTGTAACACTGCATAGGAAAATTACTGAAATGCTACCATTACGTTGCAGTCTTAAAAGGTGATATTCGCATGACAAATGATAGAAATGAAAATAAATGAAACATTAAAAAAGGAAAACCTATATCTTGCACACACAAATCCCTTCTCACATAAGCTTTGCAACACCACTTCATACTGCAAACAGCACTTAAACTTTAATGAAATATATCTGATGCTTTCATACTCTCTTTACCAGTTCCTCACATAACTTTTCACACAACTGCAATCCAATCTGATTACCACAATTCAACTACTTTCAGTATGCCAACTTAATGCCTATAAGTTATCAATCGATATTTCAACTGTAGCACATGGAAATGTATTTCAGTTTATGAATAATTATACTTTCAACTATTGCAAGGCGGGTATCAAAACAGAGGTGGTGAAAGCAACAACCACAGATACATTTGCATCAGGCAATTTTGCCTCTGTAGCTAAACAAATTGTGGCATAACTATTCCAAGTACTAATGAAAAAATAATGTATATGAAAGCTTATGAAAGAAATAATTTTAGGCATTTTGATATCAGCTGTAATAGTTGTGCTAAAATAGGGGAAAAAAAAAAGAAGTTTTTCTTATAACAAAACAATAAGTCAAAAGTTTAGAATGTGATTACAGCCATAAAAAGGTAAAAATACATAATTAAACTTCCGGTAAGCTTGCAATTCAAGTATCATCACAAACCCTAAAATTTTCATAGCTCACTGTGACTCAGATTTTGGCTTTGCATTCACCATAAGAGCTTTACCTTGGAATTATCCTGAACCAGGCCCATCTGGATAAGGAATTCTTCACTACACTAAACAGTGATCCTAACATGATACATCTCAATATACACTTGAATGTTAAAAACTCAATACTGAAAAATGTTTAAAATAAAATATTCAGCTATATAAAAGGTTCTGAGCACCAAAGCTGAAAACAAAAGAAATTTTAGTTAAACTTAAGATCGGTACATGCAAACTTACAAGTAAATACAGAAAATTGTCACAATGCAAATTCACAATAATGAAATCCACATTGTTGCCAAATAATAACTTCTAACTAGAATGTTATTACAGAAGACTTGAAAAGGTAACTGACACTGTCAGTTCAGGGACTTTTAAAAACTTCTGGAGCATTATATTTTCATCACAGGAGAGCTTAAAATGAATTGAAATTTCAGTCTTTTACTCTCCACTGTTTAGAATCACACACAAGACTTCTGAAATTAAAGTAAATCTGAGGAATTTCTTTAATATTTTGAATGTGGAGAAGATGCACAACCTTTTCCTGTGATCTCGCTCACTGATATTGCCGGGGATACCACATCTGTACACCATCTCTTGTGATCAACTGGTGAGTAACTTGCGCTTGCGGGTCATGTGATACAATCTGAAGTGGGACCTCAGAGTGTAATGTAACTAGCTGCACCCCACCTGCAGCAGCAGCTTCTACCACAGCTGCCTGCTCTGCTTCTTCAGGAGAAACAATAGTGAGTGCTGTAGCATCTTCAATGTGGATCTCATGTGTTGCATGCTGGAGGTGCTCATGTTGTAATTGATGGTGATGAAGCTCATCTTGATGTTCCATGTGTTCATGTTGCAATTCTGCATCTTCAGCAACAATCTTTTCTATTTTTAGAGGATCTATTGTAGCTTCTGGGATTAGTTCTTCCTCATTTGTTTCATCTAAATCTTCCTCAATAATAGTGTCATTTGCTACTTCTTCTGCTTCCAATTCTGCATCATAATCATCATCCTCTTCCTCATCTTCTTCCTTAATATACTTCCTTGGTCTCCCTCTCTTTCCCCAGCGGCCTCTCTTGCGAGGCCTGCCACGTGGCCTGCCCTTCCTTTTCTGCACATACTTTCTACCACTTCCTGGTTTTGGCCCTGGTTTTTTGGCATCAGGACGACGAGGAGCTCTTGGCTTCTTGGAAACCTCCTTTCCACAATATTTTTCTTTGTGAACTGTTAAACTTTCTTTGTATTTAAATGCCTTCTCACAAGAATCACATTTGAAGGGACGTGCCTTGGAATGCACCTTCAAGTGCTTATCTAATGCTGAACTAAAGAAGAATGCCTTATTACATTTCTCACACTGGAATGGCTTTTGTCCAGTGTGTTTTTTCTTGTGCGTAGATAATGATGATGAATGGGTAAATGCAGCTTCACATAAATCACATTTCCAAGGCTTTTCTCCTGTATGCACTCGGAAGTGATTCTTTAACTGCTGGGCCGTGATAAAGGCATGGTTACATTCTTGACAGACATATGGTTTTTCACCAGTGTGGGTTCGCATGTGAGCTGGCAAATGAGAGGAACGTGCAAAAGTTTTTCCACAAATACCACACATGTAAGGTCTTTCACCAGTATGAAGTCTCTTGTGCATACGAAGGTTGGATCGCTGTGCAAAAGCCAGACCACATTCACCACACACAAAAGGCCGTTCCCCTGTATGTGTTCGCATGTGATCCCTCAAGGTAGCATTGCAGGATACGGTTTTTCCACATTCAGGGCATGGGACTCGTTCACCACCACTTTGACGCACCCGAGGCTTAGACTGTTTTACCATGAGAGGATCAGGAGTTACAGCAGGCTGAGGTTTGACAACTTGAGGTTGGGCAGCTACAGCTTGCACCTGAACCTGCAAATTACCATACTGAGCCTGTACTTGTTGGTTAAATTGCCGTGCAATATCTGGACTCCCTAGCTCTACTTGCACAGCTGGACTGGTAGTTATAATCTGTCCAACAGCATCTGGACTATAATTATACCACACTCCAGTCACCCCAGTTACCCCTGCTACACCAGCCACTGAACCAACACTTGCAACACTGCCTACAGGACTGAGGGTCTGCACACCAGCCACACCCTGAACCACACCACCTGTGACCCCCGCCATAGAACCCACACCTGTCACCTGGGTCACGCCCGAAACACCGGTGACACCTGAAGTTACAATGTGTTCCATTTTGCCGTCCTGCAGCCCTAGCTTGTGGGAGTGGAACTGGCTTCAGCTGCAGTTCAGCTCTGGCACTCACTGGCTTTAGCCCTTCATCCTGTTTGGTCTGAAAATATAGAAAAATAAAATGCATGAGAGATGTGAGCATTAGGTATGAACTAAAATAATTCCAAATGTGCTATTAAGAAGAAAAAACATTCAGTCTACTTTACAAACCATATGCAGTTTTTTCATTTGATAAATTTCTAATTTTTCTGGTTCTGTCATTAAAATCATTCTATTTAAATTTTCTGGTGCTATTTCCAAAATCAAAGTCAGATATATTATCTAGGAGTGCTACATTGTTCATCAGTTTAGGGTAATGACCAGATATCGACCTACACCCTCCTAATAAGGAGTTTATGGAAATATATAGTGACACTGTCTACAGGTAAACAGAAAGGTTTAAGTTGTCAATTTATGAATTCCCACTCTAAACATTTAAACCTATATTTAGTATCAACAGTCTTTGGGTTTAGCAATTCCTTTTTATTTCATATTTGGTATGATTTGCTCCCCTAAGCACAATTAACTTGGTCAGTGGTATCAACCTGGTTTTCCTCAAAATCAATCTTTATAGAACCTCAGGATCTTCTTGTATCATTGACCCTGTACCAGTCAGTGGGGTACTAACTGATTTTAAAGAGCAGGTATTCAGTATCACCTTAAGATATATTTTATATAGGGAAATCTCAAATTTTTCACTTACCTGCTATAATGATACATCCTGAGGCTAATATATCATACATTTATTATATAAAAAATAAACTGAATTATAAATAAATACAAATATATAAAGAGAATGATCTGCATTGGTCAACTCTCAAAATTGGTCAAAATGCATCTAAATTCTTTTTTCAACTTTTTTGTTAATGAATATTCAGACTTTTTCAAGATGTATTACCATATTACCATTGCTGTATTATATATGAATCATTATCTTCAATTTTATTTTTATTACTATTAAAATTGCTGTTATCATCATCAGCATTATCTTCATTATTTCATTATCATTCTGACTGGGGCAAGTTCATTCACATGGTGATCAGAATTTTCCTATTGCACTAGCAGACATCCAAAATGAAATTATAGCAAGGGGATTAAAGCCAGATTAGAGCACATAGAAGGGAAAGAAAAGTTAGATGGTAAAAGAGCAAGCAAATGGGAGAGTTGATGAATGGAGAAATGAACCATGGACAGGAGAGAAGGAAGAGGAAAGCTGAGATAAGAAAGAGGAATAATAAGAAAAGGAAAAAAGAATAATGAAAGAAACCCTCTTAGTACATGTATGATTAAAAAAGTCCAGCCTACCTCTTACAAATACACTTTTTAGTGCTAAAGTTCATCATTGCAAGTGGAAGTATATGGTTTGAGTTATATAATGCTTCCTTGAATTATCAGTCTCATCTACAACAATTCTTTGCTCTTTCTTTAGTAACTGCATTTGAGCTTATAACTCTATGAACAATTTTAATAATACCCATATATAATAATTGCATTAAACACAATAACAGTAAGAAAATAAATCAACTACCCAAATATAGTCTAAGCTTTCAATACAAACAAATATATAAAGAAAAAAATATATGGGAACAGAGAACTTATGTACATGCAGAAAAATAAAACTTCAAATATCATGCAATTTTCTACTGAGAAGTTAGGCTAAGTTCTTTGTAGAGATGAAGCAGAAGGAAGCAGAAACACAAGCATGTGCATGGATGTGCATGCACACAAGGTGAGAGTGCAAGTGCCAGGGTATGAGGATGGGGGGATGGGGATGGGGAGGGAGGGAGAGGAAGAGAGATAAAGAGTGAAAGGAGATGAGGAAGGGAGGGAGAGGAGATTGGAAGAAAAGGGGAGAGAGAGAGGTGATATGAGGTTGAGGAGAGAGAGACAGAGAGAGTGGTGATATGAGGTTGAGGAGAGAGAGACAGAGAGAGTGGTGATATGAGGTTGAGGGGGGGAGGGAGGGAGGGAGAGAGGGAGGGGAGAGAGGGAGGGGAGAGAGAGAGAGAGAGAGAGAGAGAGAGAGAGAGAGAGAGAGAGAGAGAGAGAGAGAGAGAGAGAGAGAGAGAGAGAGAGAGAGAGAGAGAGAGAGAGAGAGAGAGGAGAGAGAGGAGAGAGGAGAGAGAGAGAGAGAGAGAGAGAGAGAGAGAGAGAGAGAGAGAGAGAGAGAGAGAGAGGAGAGAAGAGAGAGAGAGAGGAGAGAGAGAGAGAGAGAGAGAGAGAGAGAGAGAGAAGAGAGAGAGAGAGAGAGAGAGAGAGAGAGGAGAGAGAGAGAGAGAGAGAGAGAGAGAGAGAGAGAGAGAGAGAGAGGAGAGGTTGAGAGGGGAGAGAGAGAGAGATGTGAGAGTGTGAGATGAGGTTGAGGGGAAGAGAGAGATATGATGGGAGGAAGAGGGAAAAGGAGAGGTAAGAGATAGGAGGAAGAGGGCAAGAAGAGATAGGAGAGAGTTGGGAGGGTATAGAAGAGAAACAACAGTGGAGAAAGAGCAGAGGGAGACAGAGAAGAGTAATAATAATAAAAATAATTTTGTTTTTAATTCCATGTGTTACAATGGATAGGAGTGGGGTAAAGGAGAGGGAGAGAAAAGGAGGAAGAAAAAGGAGAAGAGATATGGAATGGGGGTACAAAGAAGAAAAGAGGGGAGATCAGAGGGGAGAAGGGAAAGAGGAAGAGGGATTTGGGATAGGGCGAATGAAGGAGGGAACCAGAAGGGGGGGGTTAAGGAAGAAGAGGGAAGGTTAAAAGTGAGAAGAGGGTATAAAGAAAGAGAGAAGATAGGGGGTAATAAGACAGAAGGGGACAATAAGGAGAGGTAAAGAGAGGGGAAGGAGGGAGAAGGGGAAGGTGAAAGATGGAAGGCATGTGAGGCAAAGGGAAAGAGGAAGGGGTAGGAGAGAAAGGAAAAGTGAGCAAGGGACGAGGGTGAAGAGAAGAGGTTGAATAAAAAAGTGGGGAAAATATAGAGATAAACACAGTGTTATTGCAAAATGATTAATAGATCAATTTAGCTTGATTTTTCTAATGTTCCTTGTCCCCTTAAATTATAACTTGCAGTACTACCACTCAATTCTAGCAGTACCCAATATGGTTTTTGAATTCCACACCATTGTTTTTGACAAATAGGTGTACATCCATCTACTTTTATTTAAGCTGAACCTAAGCACCTCTCAAAAATGATGCCTCAAACAGCCTATATATGAGAAAAACAACCACTGAGGTTGTTTCCTAATAGAAATACCTACAAATAAACTTAGAAAAGGTAAACTTATTCTGCTGAACTTCCACACTGCAATGTGTTTAGCCTCTAATTGCTATTAGCACTTTTTTTAAAAACTTCACTTGCACAAAGGAGAGAGAAAATGGTAAGACAAAAAGTGAGGAAAATGTGATATGCAGAATGTAGGAGAAAGCGCAACAAAGAAAGGGAGTTTGAGGATGAACAGAGAGCAATACAGCTAAATCAGCAAAAATAAGGGGGAGAAGAAGAGACAAAGGTTGGGAGAGGTAGCAAGAGGGGGAAGATTAAGATTTAAAGATTTAGTTTCAATTCCATTTGTGACAATGGACATTCTTTGCTGTGACATACTGTGTTTTATTTTGCTTCTAAATCTCCCCGTATGTAAGGAATGGTTGGGGTTACCATCCACTGGTAGCATGCAGGATCGAACGCAGGTCAACAAGATTACAAGACCAGCATGTTAACAATTGTACTACACAGTAAACAGGAAGGAGGGAGGCAAGAAGAGACAGAGAAAGGGAGAGGAGGAGAAAATGAGAGGAGGAGGGGGAGGGACAGAGGGAGAGAGAGGGGAGGTGAAGAGAGAGAGAGTGGGGGACAGTGGGAAAGAGAAGAGAGAAAGAGAGAGAAGAGAGAAGGGAAAGAGAGGGAGGGAGAGAGAAAGAGGAGGGAGGAAAGAGAGAGAGAGAAGAGAGGGGGCATAGAGAGAGAAGGTAGAGAGAGAGAGAGAGAGAGAGAGAGCAGAGAGAGAGAGAGAGAGGAGAGAGAGAGAGAGAGAGAGAGAAGAGAGAGAGAAGGCAATAGAAGAGAGAGAGAGAGAGAGAGAGAGAGAGAGAGAGAGAGAGAGAGAGAGAGAGAGAGAGAGAGAGAGAGAGTAGGAGAAGGAGAGAGAGAGAGAGAGAGAAGAGAGGAGAGGGGAGGAGAAAAGAGAGAGGGGAGAAAAGAGAAAAGAGAGAGGGGGGAAGGGGGGAGAGAGATGAGAGAGGGGGGGAAAGGGGGGCGGAAAGAAGAGATGGAAGGTGTGACGAAGGTAGCGGTTGTTGTGGGGAAGCGGGGGAGAAAAAANTCTTATTTTTTCCACTGTTACGCACTCCCTTCCCTTTCCCCATTCTATCCACACTCTTTATCCTAAAATCGCCCCCCTAAAAGAAAGAAAGAAAGAAAGAAAGAAAGAAGAAGAAAAGAAAAGAAGAGAAAAAAAGAAAGAAAGAAAGAGAGAAGAAAAAAGAAAAAGAAAAAGAAGAGAAAAGAAAGAAGAAAGGAAGAGAAAAAAGAAGAAAAAAAAGAAAGAAAGAAAGAGAGAAGAAAAAAGAAAAGAAGAGAGAAAAAAAGAAAAAACAAGAAAGAAAGAAAGAAAAAAAAAATTGTGTGTGTGTGGTGTTGTGTGTGTGTGTGTGTGTGTGTGTGTGTGTTGTGTGTGTGTGTGTGTGTGTGTGTGTGTGTGTGTGTGTGTGTGTGTGTGTGTGTGTGTGTGTTGTGTGTGTTGGTGTGTGTGTGTGTGTGTGGGGTGTGTGGTTGGGTGTGTGGTGTGTGTATGTATATATATATATATATATATATTATATATATATATATAATATATATATATATATATATATATAGGTGTGTGTGTGTGTGTGTGTGTGTGTGTGTGTGTGTGGTGTGTTGTGTGTGTGTGTGTGTGGTGTGTGTCCAGAAAGAGTAAGACTTAAGGACGCACTATAGGTAAATTCCTCTACTTTGGTACTGAACGTTCATATATCATTTCCGGAGGTCGAGGTGAACACAGCCGGTGGGCTGAACAAGAGCTTTCTTCTTCTATCTGCGCGTTTTTCTTTCTCTGTTCTTTTGTTATTTTTCCTCTCTCTCTCTTTGGATTTCCCCTTTCTCTATCTCACGTTCTTCTGTCTTTTTTCTTTATTAATCTCTCTCATTCATTGCTTTAAAGAAAATACCCGTTATAGTACAACGTTCTGAATTGGAGTCATCAGTTAGGAATAATATATATCGATTCCTACCTGCCAATTAAATCATGTAACAAATAATATATTCAACTCAAAATAGAGAACTTTTATTCTCTGTCTCTTTTCTCCCTGTCTGTCTACGTTGGTCATGTTATTTTCATATCATCGTGGGGTTTATTTATTTATTTATAATATATGCTTATTTTCCTTTTATTTATTCTAGCTTATTGTCTTCACAAATATACGAATACATACATACATACATACATTATATATATATATATATATATATATATATATATATATATATATATATATATATATATATATATATAGTATATATATATGCATATGTGTCTGTGTACGTAACATTTTATTTCTGGTGCGCCGGATTTTCTTTTTTATGGTTTAACTTTTTTTTTATTCAATATATTTTTTAATTTATTCTATTTCATTTCCGGCTATCACTTTTTTTTTCTTTTACTTCCCATTTTCCCTCTCTTTACCTTTGACCCATTCTCTATTTTTCTCGTTTGTCTCGATTATCAGTTTAAACTTCTCTCTCCTTCCTCATGCATTTTCCTCGTTCTTTTTAAGCTCTTTTATCATCCATATTATATTCGTTATTATTATTAATATTATTATTATTATCATCATTACTACTACTATTTACTATTTTATTATTACTATTTATCATCATCATTATATTATTATTATTATTATTATTATTATTATTATTATTATTATTATTATTATTATCATAATCGTTTTTTCCTCCTTCCTTTTTCCTTGTCCGTTTTCCTTTTATCTATCCTTTCCTTCTTTCTTTTTCTCTTCTTTTCGCTTCTACTTCTGTATTATCTTTATCTTCTCTCACGTTCTTATTCCCATCGGTGTTACTTTCTTCATAGGTGCTAAAGAATTTATAAAAATTCTGAAATGGTTTGAAAACCATTTCTACCTCTTCTCTCTGTCTGACTGTCTGTCTGTCTGTCTTATTTACTATTTTCTCTATATAATCTCTTTAAAAAAATTGTCTATTTTATAATACAACTATGCGGATTTGAGTCCTCAGTCAAGAGTAATAAATAACAGTTCATAAATATTTGAATAAGTTCATATACTAGCGAATAAGTATTCAAAATTTTAAACATATAACAATTACGTTAAACTCTCCCCCTCTTTCTTCGCTCTCTCTCTCTCTCGCTTCTCGCTTTCTCTTTCTCTCTTCTTCTCTCTTTTCTCCTCTCTCTCTCTCTCTTCTTCTCCTCTCTCTCTCTCTTCTCTCCTCTCTCTCTCTTTCTCTCCCACTCTCCTCTCTCCCTCTCTCTCTCTCCTCTCTCTCCCTCTCTCTCCCTCTTCTTGTCTCTCAACTATGAACACAAACCGAACATCTCAGAATAATACAACTGTACATTTTTCTTCAACCCATTCATTCACTAATTAAACCTGTTGGACATTTTTATACATATATTTAATTACATGTTTTTACCCATTCTCTGGACCTGCGGCGGATAGGAAAGAAAGGAAAAAAAACTTAATTCATTATCTTGTGACTTGTTAGAAATTAAGTCGAGAGGGAATTTGTATTTCGAGTGAATAGACACATGTACGCGTCTATGTACACATGATTTGCTATGCACACACACACACACACACACTCACACACACAGCACACAAACAGAAAAGGGGGAAGAAAGGAGAAAGGATACGGGGAGAAGAAGAAGGATGAGAATGAAGAAAAAGAAGAAAGCGAATGACAAGATAAATTCGAAAAAAAAAACGAAAAAGAAAGGAAAAAGAAAAAAGAAAAGAAGAAAAAGAAAAAAAAGAATAAGGAGGAGAAATAATACCAATAAAAACAACAACCGACCGTTATCGACGATCCATTTCACGCCCATTCCACGCCCATCCATCAGCCTCGCCCACACCTGCCCCTCTCTCTGCTCTAGATTACCGAGTTAGTTCTCCCTTCACTGACTTCACTGAGCAATATTCTGCACTTCTCTCGGCTCGTCGGCCCTTCCCTACCTTTCACTTCCCTGTCCTTCGCGCAATTATCGGATCTCTCTTGCGTCTTCATCTTTCTATTGCTTTGGGTGTTCTGAAGGCGGGGGTGGGTGATACAGGTATAGGGGGGGGGGTAATAGGGGGGGGGTGCGTGTGTAGTTGTACAGGGATGGTGTGTGTTTTAGATAGGTAGATATAGGTAGATAGATACAGAGTGATAGATTGATATAGATAGATAGATTGATTGATAGAGAAGAGAAAAGAGAGGACGAGAGAAAGAGATCAGGAAGGAAAGTAAGATAAGGAGAGAGAGAGAGAGAGAGGGGGGGGGGAAATAGAGAGAGAGAGAGAGAGAGAGAGAGAGAGAGAGAGAGAGAGAGAGAGAGAGAGAAGAGAGAGAGAGAGAGAGAGAGAGACGAAGAGAAGAGAGAGAAGATACAGAAAGGAAGAATAAAGAACACGCACAACCAAAAAAAAAAAGAAAAAAAAAAAATCTATATCACACGTAACACCCGGTTTCTGTTCAAATCCATTATTTCGACGCAGGCGTCTGTTCCCTTCCGCTTCTGCTACTGAACATCTCACACACATCTTCATGCTACTCTTACTCGGCGGAAAGTTCCACGCCAATGCTCCCGACATGTTTCAATCATGTTCGAGACAATTGCGTTTCAACCGGCCATGGGGCTATGATACAACCAGTTTCATTATTTTCACGTGACCCTTTGATATACACCGAGCCACCGGTTTTCTCAACCATCTATCTATTATCATTTGTCTATTATTATCTATATATTTCTCTATTCAACTGGGGGCGCTATAGAATGTCCTGACAACCAGGAAAGTAGAAAGTTGAAAACATATACAGTGTTACGAGCCAACTTCAGAGCTTCTGTGACCGAGGGATCAGAGACAAGAAATCGTGTCGTGAAATTTGGTTTAAATAAAGAAAAGAAAAGGAGAAGAAATAGG
>NW_020872374.1:15000-22500 GCF_003789085.1 Penaeus vannamei | reverse complement strand
AGGAAAGGAAGGATAATGGGGTCAAAAGTAAGAAGAGAGAGGGAAGGGGGAGGGGCAAAATACGATAAATAAGAAGGGAGAAGGAAAGAGGCGAATAGGACGTGAGGGAAAGTAAGAAAAAAGGAGGTAGACAAAAATGAAAAAAAAAATGAGAGGGAAGATAGAGGAGTGACAGTTACGGAAGGAAAAATAAGAGAAGAAACGAGGAAGAGGAGGACGGGAACCAAAGAGAAGGGGAATGAGAAGGGAGGAGGAGAGAGGGAGGTGATTTCTCTCATCGAGGTGACTCATTCAATGAGGTGGTGCTTAGCGTGATAAAAATACACATTCAGAACATCAGACATAAGCATACAAGCGTCTTTAAGGAGACCAAGATTCAGAGAGATTAGGAGGGGTTAGGGGGGGTGAGACGGGGGGGGGGGTTGGTGGAAGGGGATGCGAGGGAAGGGATGGGGATGAAGGGTTGAGAGAGGAGGTAGGGGAGATGCAGGGGGGAAAGGGAGAGGGAGGGGGCGGTGGCTAAGTGCAATGGCGGGGGAGGTCGGAGGGATGGGGAGAGGGGGTGGGGGTTAACTGTCGTGGTGGGGAATGGGAGAAGGGATAAGGAGGGATGGGGTGGTGGGGGGTATGGTTTGGGATGGTTGTAGGTTGAGGTAAGGTGTGGGGGAAGGAGGAGAGGACCATAGTGGGGAAGGGGGTTGAGAGTGAGTCCCGGCGAAGATGGGGTATGGAGGAGGGAAGTCAACTATGGCGGTGTTGGAGGAGCGAGGGCTGGGAGGTGAGAGGAGGGAGGGGAGGGGGAAATGGTATGGGAAAGAAAGAAAATCGGATAAGCATATTATAGTATGTCATAATAATAAGCATGTCATAAGTATTCTATAAGTATGTTTTAAGGGTTCTCTGCCGTAAAGAATCGAGCACAGCACTCGACCTAAAGGAGAGAAGAGAGAAGAGAGAGAGAGAGAGAGAGAGAGAGAGAGAGAGAGAGAGAGAGAGAGAGAGAGAGAGAGAGAGAGAGAGAGAGAGAGAAGAGAGAGAGAGAGAGAGAGAGAGAGAGAGACAGAGACAGACAGACAGACAGACAGACAGAGAAGAGAAGAGAAGAGAATAAAAAAAGAAAAGAAAGAAAGAGAGAGAGAGAGAGAATACGCCCACAAATAAGAGAATTGCTTCCATGTTCCGTATTTTCCTTTGGAGCTTAAATGCTAAAATAGCAAACCGAAAATCTAAAATCATGATCATAAAAATAATAGAAAAAGAATGATAATAAGATTGAATATACACATAATAATAATGATAATAACAACAACAACAACAACAACAATAATAATAATAATAATAATAATAATAATAATAATAATAATAATAATGATAATGATTAATGAAAAAAAATGATAAATAAGAATATGTAGATAATAACAACAACACAACAACAACAACAATAGTAAATAATAATAATAATAATAATAACAACAACAATAATAATAGTAACAATAATAATCATCATAGAAAAAGAATGATAATGAGAAATGAATACATAAGAAAATAATATTAATAATGATAATGATAATGATGATGAACAACAAGAAAAAGTAATAATAATATGTAGATAACAACAACAACAACAACAACAACAACAACAACAACAACAACAACAATAAAATAATAATAATAATAATAATAATAATTATACAATAACAATAATAGACAACAACAACAACAACAACAACATAATAATAATGAAAATAAAAATAATAATAATAATGATGATAATAAAAATAACAGGGAAAGGGAGAAGGATTTAGGGGAGGGAGAGAGGGTGAATTGCAAAATTAAGACAAACAAATCAACAAACGATTGAATAAATGAATAAATAAGTTAATCAATTGAAAGTTTAATTGATAACTTTTAAAAAATCACAACACTAATAAACAAACACACACAAAAATAAAAGAAAGAAATATACAATCAAATAAACAGGTAATCAAACAAACAAACAAAAATACAAATCTAACAAACAAAAACAAACAAATAAAAAAGCAAACATATTATGAGGTAAATAGATAAACAAATAAATAAATAAAGGAATGAATGAAGGGACAAATCAAGAAATGAGACAATCAGCCATCAGACAAACAAATAAGCGATTGATAAAAAAGAGAGAAAGCAAATAATTTAAAACAAAAAACAAATAACAAAATTTTAACAACAACAAAAACAAACAAATAATAAAACAAAAAATAAGCAAATAAATTAAAAAAAAGAAATAACCAACAAATAAAAAGGAATAAGCAAATAAATTCAACAAAAAACAAGAAATAACCAAACAAATAAAAAGGAATAAGCAAATAAATTAAACAAACCCAAGAAATAAGCAAATAAATTTCACCTCGCGACATTTCAAGCAAGGGTCGCTTTCCGCTTGGAAGTTCCACCCCAGGGGAGTCCAAAGCCCCGGGGGAAGGGGGGGGTCTCGCTGGGGGGGGGGAGGGGGATCTCGCTCTATAACTTTATTTTCCTCGGAGACTTATTTTCAAGAAGTTTGGTCCCTTTGGGTGGTCCTGGAAGGGGGGGGGGGTGCGTGCTTGTGCTTGTGTGTGTGTGTGTGTGTGTGTGTGTGTGTGTGTTGTGTGTGTGTGTGTGTGTGTGTGGTGTGTGTGTGTGTGTGTGTGTGTTTTGTGTGTGTGTGTGTTAATATGCGTATATCTACCAGGCCTGTATATCCATGAAATATCAGTGTACACATGAATAGAGTGCACATGCTGTACGCGTGTACAGACATATACATGTACAACATTCCAGTTTCTACACTAATGTAAGCCTGTATATGCATTTCTTGCACAAGACTGTATGTGTACGCATGTCAATCCAAGGTGTAATTAAGGATTTAGTGTACCTCTTTCCTATAGAAAATGCGTGCCAATTTAAATGTCTAAATGACATATGTTGCCATGTAGGTACCAGGTACTGCATAAGCTCTCTTGTGTTACTTCTGCCATGTGTATGGATAATATATTTAGGGAAGCTGTGACGAGGACACATATGCAAGTAAATAATCTATGAATTCCATGAAAGTTGGAACGTTGGGAAATAATAATACTAATACTAATGATTAATGATAATAATAATAAATAACGAAAGTAATGATAATAGTGACAATAAAAATAATAACTCAAACGGTCATTGTGGTCAGGGGCAAAAATGCATACTTACACGCGTACAGTTGATAAAACGTACATACATACATGTATTATATATATATATATATATATATATATATATATATATATATATATATATATATATATATATATATATATTATATATATATATATATATATATATCATAGTCTCAATAGTGATTATAAAAATAAATATAATGGATACATTTTCTTTGTGTGCGTGTGTAATATATATGTGTATGAATTCATGTGGGTGTGTCAGAGTGTATTCCTGTGTATGTGTAATTGTATATATATATGTATATGTGTACATGTGTGCATGAGTTCACACTCTGTATACACGTGTATGCATGTGCGTGTGTGCGTGCATGAGTCCGCACAAACACTCGTGCGTGTCTGTATGTACATTTACCATGCCAGGCGGTGTCCCTGCGTGTACATATCCTATAAGTCTAAGAATAGGAGTTCTCATGCCCTAAACCCGTCCGTCTCCCCTCTTCTTCCCCTCCTTTCCCCTCTTTAACAATGTTTACTTCCCTCGCAAGGCCACACCTTCTATTCCTCCACTATTTCCCTTCTAACAGATATCGCGTGCTGAAGCTATTTACATAGATCGACTGATAACTTGCTCAATTGCTCTTTCCTTATGCGTCCCTTATCCCCGTCAATTAAAGATAATTCTCTTTGGACATTCAGATCAGGTGATATATCGTGCTTGTTAATGCTTAGAAGAAAGTATGTAAATAAGTGTTCAAAACTGTTTATAACCACCTGCCTCACATACACGGATCCTGTATGTAAACACACAGAAATATTTAGATCACGAGCCTTTATGAGTGACAGGAAATGACAAAGGCCCAAGACCTTTATAATCAAATACCTTTCACTTTACACTTATTGTGCTTTGGCCCAAGGTGTCTGTTGGGTGAGCTAATTTCACTTGATAAGTCCCTGTGGTACATAAAATAAGTAATAATGACAAGAAAATATATGTGCTAGACATCAAAGGTCTCATAGCACTACGTGGTAAATAAAGAGGTTTATATATATACACACATACAATGCTTTCTCTTTCCTTTTTGTCTCTGTTTATCTCTGTTTCTGTTTGTATGTCTCTCTATGAGTCTAGTAATCTATTTCTGTTTCTCTGTCTGTCTGTATTTCTTTTTCGCCCTTGTCTCCCTCTCCCTCCCTCCCTATTTGTCTGTCTCTCTTCCTCTCCCTCTCTTTCCCTCCCTCACCACTTTCCTCCCTCCTCCTCTCTCTCTCTATTTCTCTCTTCCTCCCTCCTTCTCAAAGTGTATTTTCATCTTATCTGCATGTGTTGGGAATTCCGCATCCGGGCCGTTGCCAGTTGTAAATAAACAACCCAACGTCTGTATTTCAAGTTGCTATCTCCCCCTTTATCTGCCTCTTTTCATCTCCCCTCTTCCCTTTTCTCCCCTTCCTTCTTTTTTATCCTTTATGAAAAATTCTTCGTGCTCCTTTTTTTGTTTTTCTTCTCTTCTCTCCTTTGAATTCCTTTTTTCTTCTTCCTCTTTCCCCCTTTTTTTTTTCTTTCTCCATTCTTATTTTTTGTTATAAATTCGTGTTATCCCTCCGCGCCTCTGATTCTCTTCTTTTCTTTCGTTTTCTTTTTTTTTTACCTTTCTTCTATCCATTTTTTCCTCCTTATTTTTCCCCCTTTCTCCTCTTCTCTCCCCCTCTCCTGTTCTCTTCCTATATTCGTCTGCCTATCCTCTAACTTCCTTTTCCCTCTTCTTATTTTCCTTGTGTCTGGGGCAATTCTTCACTCTTTCTCCCTCCTCTAACCGAGTATTTCCCTTTTTATCGCCCTATCATTTCCTCTCTTTCCACTCTATAGACAAATAGAGGAGAGTGGCGGGTAATTTTCATACTATGTTTAAAAAATTCAA
The DNA here is from genome assembly GCF_003789085.1 of Penaeus vannamei. NCBI lineage: Eukaryota > Metazoa > Arthropoda > Malacostraca > Decapoda > Penaeidae > Penaeus > Penaeus vannamei. The sequence goes on along the minus strand of NW_020872374.1, from coordinate 17,402 downwards.
ATAAAGATGTACTCCCTAACGTTTATCAACAGACATATTTTATATTCTACATGACTGATGACTTGATTCAACTTCACTCTAAAAAGGATATACTTCAAAGAGATGGTAAATTTAAAGCAATGAGAGAGAGAGAGGGAGAGAGATATATAAATAGATAGATAGATAGATAGATAGATAGATAGATAGATAGATAGATAGAGAGAGAGAGAGAGAGAGAGAGAGAGAGAGAGAGAGAGAGAGAGAGAGAGAGAGAGAGAGAGGGAGAGGAGAGGGAGAGGGAGAGGGGAGGAGAGAAGAGAGAGAGAGAGAGAGAGAGAGAGAAGGAGAGAGAGAGAGAGAGAGAGAGAGAGAGAGAGAGAGAGAGAGAGAGAGAGAGAGAGAGAATGAGTAAAAAAAGAAAAGAAAAGAAAGATTCCAACTACATTCAGCTTTCACAACGTTTCTGAAAATATATATTCTAAAAATCACCCCCTTCATCATAAAACAATGATAAATGTGTAAAAAAAAAAAAAAAAAATGAGAGGGCAAAGAAGAAAGAGAGAAAGAAAATAATAAATAAAAGGAAAAGAAACAGAGAAAAGGAAAATGGAGAAGAAAAGGAAAAAAGGAGAAAAGAAAATGAACAAAGAGATAAAGAGAAAGGAAGAGAAAGAGAGAGACAGAGATAATGGAAAAGAAGAAAAGTGAAAAAAGATGAGAGAGAAAGGAAAAGGGAGAAAAGGGATATAAAAAAGAGATAGCAGAAAAAAAGAGAGAGCTAGAAAAAAACAAAAAACAAAACGCTATCTCAAATACCCCCCCCCCCACTCACTGTACAAAATCAACCCCCACAACCTTCACCCAGCTCCCACCACCCCACCTCCCCCCCCCCACTCACTGCACAAAATCAACCCCTACCCACTCCCTACATCCTTCCACCAAGCCCACACCTCCCCCCCCCCCCAATTCACTGTACAAAATCACCCCCATACCCCCCCCACCCAACATCCTTCCCACCCAGCCCCCACCCACCCCACCCCACCCCACATCCTTCCCCCCCTCCCCCCACCACCCCACCCTCCCTTTCAAAATACCAAAGGCTAAAACCGCCCTCAAAAGGCAGGCGCGGAACACCGTCCAAAGGAAGGCATAAGAGAGTCAGCGACAGAGCAAGACCTCTCTTCAGGTGGGCGGTCGCTGGCTTTCAGGGTGCCGCCCCCAGCTGACCTGCTCTGGACTTCCCTTCTATGGCCAGGGAGGGTGCCTCGTCTTAATCTGGCCCTGGCACCCTCTCTCTCTCTCTTCTCTCCTTCTCTCTCTCTCTCTCTCTTCTCTCTCTCTCTTCTCTCTCTATCTCTCTCTCTCTCTCTCTCTCTCTCTCTCTCTCTCTCTCTCTTCTCTCATCTATCTATATATCTCTCTCCCTCTCTCTCTCGTTTCTCTCTATTTTCTCCTTTCTCTTTCTCTCTCTCATCTGCTCTCTTTCTTTTTCTATTCCTCTCTTATCTTCGTCGTCTTCTCGTTTCTCACTGTTTTCTGGTTTTCTATCGTGTGTTTCTCTCTCTCTCTTTCATTCTCTCTCTCTCTACTCTTCTCCCCTCCTCTTCACTCCTCCCTCTTTCTCTAATCTCTCTATCTATCTCTCCGTCCCTCCCTCTCTCTCTCTCTTTTCTCCTCTCTCTTCTCTCTCTCTCTCTCGTCTCTCTCTCTCCTCTCTCTCTCTCTCTCCTCTCTCTCTCTCTCCTCTCTCTCTCTCTTCTCTCTCTCTTCTCTCTCTCTCTCTTCTATCTTCTATATATCTCTCCCGCTCTCGTTTCCCCCATTTTCTTCCTTTCTTTCTCTCTATTTCCTTTCTCTCTCTTTTCTTAGTTTCTTCACTCTTTCTGTTTCTGTTTGTCCTATTTGTTTCTCTCTCTTTCATTCTCTCTCTCTCTACTTTCCCTCTCCCTCATCCTCCCTCTTTCTCTATCTCTCTATTCTATCTATCTCTCCTCCTCCGTCTCCTCTCTCTCTCTCTCTCATCTCTCTTCTCTCTCTCTCTCTCTCTCTCTCCTCTCTCTTCTCTCTCTCTCTCTCTCTGTGTCTCTGCGAGTGTGTGTTGTGTGTGTGTGTGAGTGTGTGCGTGTGCGTGTGCATGTGCATGTGCGTGTACGCTTACGTGTGCGTGCGCGAGTACGCTTTCGTGTGCGTGCGCGTGTGTGCACAAACACACAAGCATAGATACATACATTACTACTGCTACTACTGAATATAAAGATAACCATGAAGATGATAACACCAATATAGCAATAAAAGAAATAATAGCAACGATAATAAGAGGACCCAGTAAGCCCACAGCCTCCCGCCTCTCCTCTCGCTCAGCAGCACCTCTTGAGAGATGAGACCCAAGATCCAGTCAACGGTATCATAAAGGATTTTCGACA
>NW_020872374.1:0-2500 GCF_003789085.1 Penaeus vannamei | reverse complement strand
TCTCGGGGAATTAAATATCGACCATCTTAGGTGCAGAGTCTGTGTGTGAGTTTGGTTGTTTACTTGTTTATCTTCTTGTAGTACACGTAAAAATTCTTGGGAGAAAAATGCTCTTGGTGCTTTAGTCTTCGAGCAGTGCGATGGGAAAAGAACGAAGACGCACAGACACACACACAACACAAATGATGTGTGTGTGTGTATATAATATATATTATATAATATATATTATATATATATATATACATATATATTATATATATATATAATATATATATATATATATATATATATATATATATATACACATATACATATGTGTGTGTGCAGAGAGAAGAGAGAGAGAGAGAGAGAGAGAGAGAGAGAGAAAGAGATAGATAGAGAGAGAAGAGAGAGAGGAGAGAGAGAGAGAGGAGAGAGAAGAGAGAGAGAGAGAGAGAGAGAGAGAGAGAGTGAGAGAGAGAGAGAGAGAGAGAGAGAGAAGGAGAGAGAGAGAGAGCAGGTCCTTGTGTAATTACACAACCTGGGAAAAAAGGGGTTTTCTTCCTGCTAATAAATTTGTCTCGGTGAGTGACGTATGGCCAAAGTATCTCCGTTTTCTTTCTGCTATTTTTCGCCTGTCTTTCATTTTCTTGTTTTGCTTCTTCTTCCGCACTGTTTTTTTTTTTTCTTGTTTTCCTGTTTTTTTTTTTTTCTTTTATTTGTTATTGTTCCTCTCGTTTTCTTCTTTACTGTCTCTCTCCAATTTCTTCTTATTTGTCTCTCCTTTTTTTCTTTACTGTCTCTTTCTTCCCATTTTCTTTTTCGTTCGTCCTTCGTTTTCTTTCTCACGGTTACTCCGTTTTCTTTATTGCTTATCTACCCATTTCTATTTCTTTATATCTTATAGAAAAAGAAAGGAAACGAAGGGAAAAGGAGAAACAAGAGTTAAGAGAAAAGAAGAAATAGGAAACAAAAGAAAAGAAAGAGAGAAAGGCAAAAAAGACATTAAAATCGGGGGGGAAGACAGAGAGCATATTTTTAAAGAGAAAAAAAAAAAAAAGAGACAATACGAATACGAAGAAGGGGAAAGGAGAGAAAAAGGGGGATATTGAGAGAGAGAGAGAGAGAGAGAGAGAGAGAGAGAGAGAGAGAGAGAGAGAGAGAGAGAGAGAGAGAGAGAGAGAGAGAGAGAGAGAGAGAGAGGGGGGGGGTGGGGAGGGAGGGAGGGAGGAGGGAGAGAGAGAGAGAGAGAGAGAGAGACAGACAGACAGACAGACAGAGAGAGAGAAGGAGGAAAAACAGATCTGATAATTTACATCATGTTTCGCTTTCGGGGATGAAAACTGGGGAGAGGGGGGGGGGGGGATGGAATGAGGAAGGGGGTTGTATAGAATGGAGGAAGAGACGTTAATGGAATGAAAAAAGGAAGGTAATAGAATAAGGGAGAAGTAAATGGGGGGTAACAAAATGGGAGAGGAAAGGGGGTAATGGAATGGGGGAAGGAGGAGAAACAGAATAGGGAAAGGAGCGTAATGGAATAGAGGAGAGGGTGATAAAATAGGGGTGTGATAGAATGGGGAAGATGGGGTTAATGGAATGGGGAAGGGGTTCATGGAAGGAGGCAACGGAATGGGGGAATAAGGAGGTAACGATAGGACGAAAGTTTATTATCTTTATTCTTCTGTGTGAGTTTGGGTGTTTACTTGTTTATCTTCTTGCAGTGCACGCAAACATACTTGGGAGAAAAATGCTCTTGGTGCTTTAGTCTTCTGGGGAAAAAACGAGACACAGTGTGTATGTGTGTATTCATGAATGAACACACACACACACACACACACACACGCACACACACACACACACACACAACACACAACACAACACCCCCCACACACACACACACAAGCACACCCACAGCACACACACACCCACCACACCCCCCACCCCCCCACCCCACACACCACACACAATTCATTTCCGAGATTGAAATAGCCATTATTTTCGCATGATAATGATCAATAACATAACGTCTTGCCTTGTGATTACAATTGTCAGGAGGGGAGAGGGAGAATGGGAGAGGGGAGGGGGGGAAAGGGAAAGAGGGGGAGGTAGAGGGGAAAGGGTAGAGACGAGGAACGAAAGACGAGAGACGAGAGAGAGAGAGAGAGAGAGAAGAGAGAGAGAGAGAGAGAGAGGGAGGGAGGGAGAGGAGAGAGAAGAGAGAGAGAGAGAGAGAGAGAGAGAGAGTAGAGAGAGAGAGAGAGAGAGACGAGAGAGAGAGAGAGAGAGAGAGAGAGAGAGGGTGGGGGGGGGGGGGGAGGGGAGGGAGGGAGGGAAGCGGAGAGGCGAAGGGAGACGGAGGGAGAGGAGGAGAGAGAGCAGAGAGAGGAGACGGGGGAGGGAGGGAGAGAGTAGAGAGGAGGAGAGAGAGAGAGAGAGAGAAGAGAGAGAAAAAGAGAAGAGAGAGAGAGAGAGACAGACAGACCAGACAGACAGACAGACAACAGAAAAACATCACAGACAC
>NW_020872373.1:183802-193309 GCF_003789085.1 Penaeus vannamei | reverse complement strand
ATATATGATATAATATACTATATATATATATACTTAATCAGTATATATAAATATATATATATAATTTTATTTGTGATAAAGAGCCCACTAAAAACAAATCGAGATTAACAAGCAAAGGTCATAGCAACATGCTAGGAAAAAGAGAAGATAGAAAAGCATTAATCATTTACGTAATAAAAACATATCTGATATGCTTATAGAGTCTCCGACTCATATTTAAGGGCCTCATGATTGCAATCGGTTTCAGGGATGCCTGAGAGCTGGCGCTGCTGTTGTTCCGACCCAGCATCAGCCTGACTTGGAGAGGGCTTGTGGGCGTAAATATGACGTATGATCTCCCCTCCAGCATGTATTGAATATGCCACACCGCGAGGTGCAAAGCCAAAAGTTACCTGTCGAAAGTACTCTACACCCGCTGTGAGGGGCTGTTTCGCGCCTCCCACCTCCTGCTCGTGGACGGCTCCGACAGTCCGACTGCGATCTGATTTGTGTCTGTGTTAAGGTAGTGTCGAGCATTGCAGGCAGGTCGAGCAAATATGCTTATCGATGTGATGAAGGCCTGTTCTTATTCCTGGACCATGTGAGTAACTAAACCATTCTGTTGAAAAGAGGCAAAGACTACATGCGAAAGATAGGAAAGCATCGCTAAAGTATGTGAGCCCAGCGATGTGATATAGTGTGACATCTGAACAATAGATGGTGCTGTGTACGCGACGTATCGTCTGTTTGTTTACTATCGTGAAACCTCACTTACTCAAAATTGTAGGAAACAGATTTTTGTTGTTGCATGGTTTATCCTTCCTGCTGTTTTAACTGTAAGCCTACTTTCATTAATACTTTCATTGATGATGACTTGAAATCAAATAAAGAAATGATTTACATAAATGTGTTTTGTATATCCTCGATAAAATGACAACAAAAATGAATGAAAAACAAGAACTTATTAATGCCGGATGATTGAGTTTACTAAATAGTTTGTTTATTCAATAAATTACAGTTTGTTGAATTTGTTCGTATTCATTGTATTAACAACACAAGATGTTTTCTCCCAATAAATTGTATATTAAATTTAAACAATGGAATGATTTTATGATGTCATGTAAATATGCATACACATGAGATATTCTGAAAAATCTGTAAAGCCTTATTTTAGTGTATAAAGAAATTTCTAATAAGAAAAAAAAAGTTATTAAAGAATGGAAAAATTATATAATTCCATGTAGATTTATGTTTATATAAAGAAATTCTTTGATAGAAATATTTATAGTCTTATTTAAAGAAATTGTAAAACTTTATTTGACACTAAAGAATTAAAACAATAAAAAATGTTAAAAAATATATAAATTTATAGTCACCCATATGAACGTTCTCCTTTCTTAGTTACATATCTGAATAATAGATGGTGCTGTATGAAGTTGTGGGCCTCACATTTTTTTTAAAACGATATGGTACTGTGAAGACTTGTGAAGAAGCGTTTTTCAAAAGTGGTAAACACAACTGTATTTTAAACTAAAAGTACATATTACATAGCTTATAATTTATGTAAAGTACCAACAAATTATGTAAAATAAACATATTATTAATTTATGTTAATATTGTTTGTCTTTATGAAATCATTTATTTTTACATTATGTGCACAAATATAAAAATGTTAAATTTCAGTTGAAGTGTACACTGCACTTTACACGATTGTTTTGTTCAAAGTCTTTATTTATGTAATTGTTATTTTAGGGGTAACTTAAATGTTACAATTTACTCACCGATTTGAAGGGGTTTATCTTCAGATATGTTTGAGACATGGGGCAGGTGCATTTGAAGGAGGTAGGTGTGAGCTGTGTTCGGCAGGCTGGTTGTGTAAGTTCTCTTATTTTCCAGTAATTCATTCTTTGGGATGCGGTCAATGGATACAGTCGCTCTACCCATATGCCTGTGAGTAAGTATCACTCTGGGGTAGTATGGTCCATGCCCTCCAAGCTCATATGGCCTGCGGTACGAAGTAGGGTGAGGGTGACCTGTGAGCGTCATTTTTAACAAATACATATTTGCAGACTGTGGATCGCTAAGTATTTGAGGGTGTATTGGTCGGATGAGTGTTGGGAGGGTGACTCACTGATGTGGCTAAGTATGGTCGGTCTCAACAGCAAGGCCAGGGTATGGTAATGGGATGCTCAGAATCTAGTGGGGTACTAAAGAACCTAAGAGGAAATAAGAATTCTTGTACTTCCCCCATAATAACACAGAAGGGAAGGATCGTTGGGGTCCTTTGAAACAGAAGAACCCGGAAAGTTGAGCTTTTCCAGTCTGATCTAATGCAGCGCGCCATTAACGCTGCTTTCAGAGTACGATGGGACCGCTCCACCATACCGTTGGCTTCTGGGTTGTATGAGGTGGTGTGATGGATCGTTGATCCCATCAATTCTCCTAAAGATGTCCAAAGTTGAGATGTGAAGGCAGGTCCGCGGTCAGAGTAATAGAGCTTCTGCACCAGTCTCGGCGCAGTGGTATGTTGCATGGGAATTGCCTTCCGGCAGCGGGGTGGAGCGCTCTCTAGCAGTGAATAAATACTGAGCGCAGTCTGAAGGTGGAAGGGGTCCTCACGCACTCGACGTGGAGATGTCCAAACCGGCGCATGGGCTGCCGAAATTCAGCGCTGTGCCCATATTTCAGTGTGACGACTTAACTTTGCTCATCTGGCAGGCAAACACAGCATCGGAGCCCACTGTTTGATGTCTTTGTTCATTCGTGCCAGATGAATTTATCCTTTTATCAGACGAGCATTCGTCACAGATGGGTGTGATTATTAGACCATGGATGAGGTTGAAGATTTTTCGGCGGAAAGATTTTGGGATAAGGGGGCGTGGGCGACCTGTGTTTACATCACACAGAATGGTGCGGCCTTCGCCTCCAATGTGAACATCTTTCCACTGCAGGCTGGTGATGGCTGTGCGGTATTCTGTAGTTCTCTGGTCATCTTTCTGAGCTGCTGCTACTTCATTGTAGTCAATTCGAGGTTTATTTCCCACCTGATAGTGCGTCAGCTACAGGATTAGCATACTCGATATTCATTTGATAGTGGTGTGCCCATTTTGATAGAGCAGCCTTAAACTACGCCTGGTGATGCTGGAAAGAGTTGCCGCTGCTGTTGTGTCTGTCCGACCACAAGCATCACCAGGTTTGGAAAAAGCATGTACCAGTGCTGGTGATCTGATGAGATGTTGAATGGGCCTCGCACCATGCTGCAAGGAGAAACACGCGCGAGTAGGTCGCGGTCGAAAGTGCTGTATCTCTTCCCTTCTGCTCTGACGTAGCTTTCTGCTGAAAAAACCACGAGGATGGTCTCTTACCCTGGTCTGTTCAACTAAAAAGGACTAGACTGCCGCAACAGCAACGGAGCTTGCGTCTGTGGTAAGGTAAGTGGAATGCCGGGTGTGGGGAAGGTGAGAGTTGTAGCTGATACAAGGGCAATCTTGGTGGTGTCGAACGATTTTTGTAGTTGCTCAACTCCAATTTCTTTAGGTCTTGGCGGCAAGGGAATTGTAAAGTGCGTTCATGATGTGTGACAATCTCTTGGAATGGAAACGATGGGGAATTGTAATTACATGTTGTCTGACGCAAATTCTTGTGAGTCCTTTGATATTGTGGTGGGGGGCTTTTACGTGAAACTACGTGTCACCTACACTTGATGAAGGGGTGAGACGCTGTTGGCGAAATTCTTGTGCCGAGAATTTCCACGGATTGGTATTGGTACCAAATTGCACTTTGTCTTTGACGCTCCCCACCAGGCCGTTATTATGGAGTCGTTTTTAAAACACGACCCGTAGTGTTGGAGATGTTGTTGGGTTCTCCCTGGAAGATGAGGATATCATCAACATAGCAGGCGCAAAAAGGGAAGGTCTCCGAGAATGCCATCATCATATGCGTTGGAAGGTAGCACCTGAATTTCGTAGGCCAAATGTGGAGAAATTAAAGGTGTAAGTGCCAAAAGGTGTAATGACTGCTGTTTTGGGTATGTCTTCAGGGTATACTGTTACTTGAAAGTAGCCTTACAGGAGGTCGAGTTTAGAGAAAACCTTGGCACCATGAAGGTTAGAGGTTAGGTCCGCCATGTTGGGAATAGGATAGTGGTCTGGTTCTGTGATCAGGTTAAGACGCCTATAGTCACACACCACGCACCGCACAGTTGCAGAGGAGATGCCTAGGGACTTGATGCCTTTGACAGATGCCCATCCTTTCCCCATTTCGGAGTAAGCTTGTTTAGCTGCTTGAAGCTTTTCTCTGGAGGTAAACGCCTGAATTTTGAGTGTAGCCGGAGGGCCTGTCGTTTTTTGTGTAAATATTCCATGTTTGGCTGGCTGTCCAGGCTGCTGACGGAGTTCTGGTCGAAAAACGTCTGGGTACTCTTTGCAGCGGCTGTCGTAAGGGGTATCTGCTCTCACAGTGCAGATTTCTGTGTACTGATGATTGGAACCTAGGGGTGTAGAGCAGAAGGTTGTTACATCCAAGAGTCTACGATTGGCGACATCAACGAGTAGTCCGTGGTGCCCGAGGAAGTCTGCTCCCAGAAGAGGTGTCTTAACATCAGCAATGATGAAGTCCCAAGTGAAGCTGCATCCGGCGGCTTGAATGGGTATAGTCTGGGTACTGTACATTGGGATGGGGCTTCCATTGGCTGCAACAAGTTTGACATTTGATGGTCGTGTCCAGGAACGTGTTTTGTTTTCTGCTGTGGCTGGGAACAGAGAACGGAATGCGCCTGTATCCACGAGGAATTTGCGACCAGATAGGGAGTCCGTAATAAAGAAGCCCGATGCTGAGTTGTTAAGTGCGTTGACGTTCCCGCATCTCGGGTCTGGGTTGCCCTTTAGTGGGGAGTGGTGGCCCCATTACACGTTTTTTTGGCCACTGGCATCCAGGTAGGCACTTGTGGGCCCCTGCTCCGAACTTGTAGTGGTAATAACAAAATCCATGTGATGGTTGGGAAGAGGCACTTCCAGGTTTGTAATGTCTTACCTGTGTGTTGGGTCGTCGCTTGTTAGCAGCATTGATGTCAGGGACGTCCTCGGCGGATGCAGAGTAGGTTGTGTCAGGTTTTCGAGATGCTCTGGCAGCATTGATGAGATTGTCTGCCTTCTTTATGAGATCGCTTATGGGACTGTCGTCGGCTTCATGCAGGGCAGATCTTACAGAGGGGGGAAGGCGCTGCAGCCACAGCTCCCGCATCAAGTCCACACGCCGTGGTTTGTTGGTGGTAGGGTCGAGGTCAAGGAGTGTATCTCGTTCCATGCTGCATGTGCTGTTGTCTCCCAGAGGTATATGGGGAAGACTCAGGAGCTTTTGGGCACGGGCGCTGACGGAGAGAGTGAACTCTTGTAGAAGGTAACTCTTCAAGTTTTCATATTCGACGTCTTGGTTCTGGTCCTGGTTGTCCAGCCATGCGGCAACACGAGGGAATAACTGCTCAGGGATTGCCTCCAACACATAGTCTGCCTTCGTTCGGGGGTCTGTGACTCTTTTCAGGCGAAACTGGATTTCTGCCCGCCGGAACCAGGATGTAGCTTCTTGTGGGCAAAAGGGGGACAGCTTCACTGCTACGGTGTGGATGGAAGGAGTTTTGGCGTTTTCTTTCACTTCACTAGGATTTGTCTTCAATGACATGGTCGGAGTCTAGGGGTCACCAATTGTGAGGACTCAAGAAGAAGCGTATTCAATCGAAACCAACTTTATTTTGAACTAAAAGTAGATATTACATAGCTATGATAATTATGTAATAGTACCAACATAATTATGTAAAATAAACAATATTATTAATTTATGTAATTGTTTGTCTTTATGAAACATTTTATTTTTACATTATGTGCACAAATAACAAAATGTTAAATTTCAGTTGAAGTGCACACTGCACTTTACACGATTGTTTTGTTCAGTCTTTATTTATGTAATTGTTATTTTAGGGGCAACTTAAACGTTACAATATGTGCTTTCCTATCTTTCTCATATAGGGTCATGTGAAGTTGTGAATGTGGTGCTGGCATTCGTCGTGGTTCCTCGAAAAAAAAATCAGAAAGCTATCCACGTAAACTATGGAGAAAGTAAGATCTCCAAAGATTTGATCCATCATTCTGTATAAGGTGGCGCCGCAGACCGAAAGTCAAGTAGTGGAAAAACAGTGCCAAATGGCTTGATTATGCAGTTTTGGACACGGTTCACAGGGACTTGAAAATAACCTGAAGAGGAGGTTGAGCTTCGAAAATATGTGGGTGTTACCGATGCTGGCGGTCAAATCAAAGACGATGGGCATGGTTGGGCTCCATAACATGGTTCTGCCTTATGTCGTGACTGTAAGGGTACCAGGCATTGTTCAATTTTTAGGACCATATGGAAAGGAGACTCCCAGGGGCTGGCGGCTTTGAAGCATATATCGATACTCTCCATCTCAGCGAAAGTGAGTGAGAAAGGGGTGAGTAAGTCTAGGAGGTGTATGGTTGGGCACTTGGTGGTTGATTCTTTGCCCTTGATCGCTGCGTTGTTGTCAGTGGCCTCGCAGATTTCTGGGTAGGAAACGGTGGTCACCCATTGAGGTTGCGCTTGTCGGTAGGCTTCCAGCAGTGTGTTCCATCTTGTTATCAGCTGGTCGGTAGATGTCTCGTCTAAATTTCTTCTCGTATGTGATTTGGTAGTGAGTATAGCCATCTTTTGTTTTAGATTCACTTAGTGGAAATTCCCGTCCACATCCTTGGTAGGGAGTCGGCATAGACTGGTGATCTGCCAGACCTGTTTTGGTGTATGGTCTCCAAGCGATGTGATGGGCATGTTTAGGATCTCTTTTCTTTCTGACAGAAAGGGCGAAATCGTAATCGAGTTTGTCTGGCTGGACGTGCAACCAGGCCCTGAATATGCCTTTGAGTCGGAATTAGGTCTCGGCTCGCTGAAACCATGGGAGTGTCTCGTTCGGAGAGAAAGGTGAAAGGCAGATGGAAGTGGCATTGATTTGACTGATGATTCCTTCTGCCTTGTCACCTTGGTGGTCACCATTGTCGAACCCTAAGTCGTGTTTGTGGCAGCTGGTTTGTCTGAACTGAATATATAGCGTGGTGGCTGGAGCACTCCAGTCGCCACGGCATAAGCATAAGACATAATCTTTTTACCAGCCTGGCTGCTGTCGTGAAACGTCTCTGTGTCAGAAATTGTGTGCTCAAAACTGTAAATAACGTAACAAGATGGCATTCGGCTCGCCGAAATGCTTGCAATTAACTTGTCGACCAAGTTAATTGCATTAATAATTTACCATATGTAGTGGCAACCTAGTCTTAATCTGTAGAGTATAACTTCGGCGCTACGTATAATTTTGAGGAAGTGCCAGTGGCTCAGAGCCTGTGGCTTCTGAGCGCCATCTAGCTGAGGGCGAGTTTGTGCTTTTTCCGTAGGGCGTCTTCTGTACGTGCCATAATAATCAATCCAGTATTAAAGTTTAATCCAGGTCTCTAGTGTGCACATGCTATGGCAGCATCTGGGATCAGCTTTTAATTCACTTCTGGATCAGCATTACTTTTAAGCTCAAAATTTAATCCTGCACAGAACGAACTCATTAATCCCACCAATCATGTATTGATACGTAATGACGTCATCAACTCCATAGAAAAGATGGAATTGAGCTGTCATTAAAGTGTATTATAGGCAATAATAAAACAAATTCTGACATAAAGATTTATATTAAAATTCATCCATATATTCGTATAAGTTGTGGGATACTCAAACAGCAGTTATAACAATAGTGAAAAGAAAAACGAAAAGAAAATCCCAGAGAATTCCAGTTTACAGATACAGAAAGTTATATATCCAGGTTAGAAAAACACTCCCAACTTAAGTAATACACCAATAGACTGAAAAAGTACAAACTTCCTGAATCTTTATAATATAATTACTTTCAGACCACGTGGAAAATTGTTATCATATTCCTCGATAGCAACATCTTGAAAAACGACCCTACCCCTTGCTCCACGATCACTCACGAGCATGAGCTCTCGGAGAAAACTCTCCTGCGGAAATAAACTGACGTTGCGAGTATATTTTCTTTGACACCTTTTCTTCAGTTGCCTATAAAATTGAAAGGGTGTTTGAAGCTATTTACATATATTTATTCGTAGTGGCACAAATACATATATCTTCATGATATAATACTACCGTATATGTATATATATGTATGTTTTTTTCTCTCTGTAGCAATTATTCTCGTTATCAACATCAGCGTGTGATATGAAGTTCAAAGAGGGTGGCTGCTAATTGCCACTACACAAATACCCGCTCTTCTATGTAAAAAAAAAAAAAAAAAAAAAAAAAAAAAAACAGATTTACTGATAATCGCATTGACTTGTGCGTCTAGCGATGTCTTACATCTTCTGTGCAAGTACTGTTGATTTGAATTAAAGTTTAATCCGGATTTAACTTCTATGACGCGTGCAGAAGACGCCCTATGTAGCTGCTAGAGAACAGCAAGCGCAGTAGTGTTGGACCTTCAGCTCAAAATTTATCGGCTTGGGTTATCGATCTTGGGATTGGGGGGTTTAGCCCTATCCTGTCTCAGTTTGTTTGTTTGGACTGAACACGGAATCAAATATTTAGGTTCATTCGAGTTCGCGGTGGTGTAGATCAAACTCATAATTTTGTCTTTCATGAGGATTTATTAGGATTCTGTCTGCATACGAAATATCTTACAAGAAACCAAATGAAAGAAGAAATGGATTTAAATGAAAGTCTAATCCCAAGAAATGTAATACTATGGACCTGTACTCTGGTACACATTTATATATTAATATATATATAAATATATATATACATATATATATATATATATATATATATATATATATATATATATATATATATATATATATATATCCTGTGTGTGTGTGTGTGTGTGTGTGTGTGTGTGTGTGTGTGTGTGTGTGTATACATATATACATATATATATATATATATATATATATATATATATATATATATATATATATATATATATATATATATATACATGTATTATTTATATATTTCATACTTCTTTCACTGAACTGCACTGTTTCTCAAGTCAATACACACATTATATATATATATATATATATATATATATATATATATATATATATATATATATATATATAATATATATATATATATATGTGTGTGTGTGTGTGTGTGTGTGTGTGTGTGTGTGTGTATGTATATATATATATATATATATATATATATATATTATATATATATATATATATATATATATATATATATATATATATATATATATATATATATATATATATATATATATGTATATGTGTGTGTGTGTGTGTGTGTGTGTGTGTGTGTGTGTGTGTGTGTACTATATATATATATATATATATATATATATATATATATACTATTTCTTTCACATCCTATGGCCCTATTTCTCTATTTCTATCCTCTTCCTCCTTCACCATCTCTTCACATGATAAATGATAAAATATTCATGCC
>NW_020872373.1:161302-173802 GCF_003789085.1 Penaeus vannamei | reverse complement strand
AATGTCTATGTTCACGTCACGTTCACGCTCGAATCTAATTGGCTTCTTTGATTTCCCTCGCATACGTCATCCGCTACAAATCCGTCCGATTTTCCGTCGCTTTTTAACAAGAGTTGATATGATATATTTCATAGTGAAATTTTTCTTCCTTTCTGTTTTACGTTTATTCATTCAGCAGCGTTTGCTTTTGCTTTTCCTTCGCTTTTCACGTTTAACTTTGCAAACACCTTTTATTTTATAGAATTTATTTATATTTGATAAGTACCTTCAATGGCAATTTTACAGATCTGCATATTGATTTAAATCTTTTGGGAAGGGTCATTTCGGACTATTCAGGGAACCCCTCGAAATTAGCTTTAAGCTGGCACCTAAGTTAGAAATTCCTTTTATTTGCCATTTTCATTTCTTTATAAACCGATAATATTAATTGTATGAACAATATATTCAATCCCCATCTTTGAACAAAAACATACTTCTGAATTAGTTAACAGTCACCTAGCACTCATGCAAAGAAATATAGGGGATTTTATAGGGAAATTTATACAGAAGTAATATCCCTTACCCTGAAACTTTCCAAACTAGTTTTTAATAAAATTGGCCACTCGAAAAAAGGAATAGATAAATGAAGACTAATTCCAACCGAAATCAAGTGCATATCTAACTTAACTTTTAAAATCATCCTTTACTGAAATACTCTTGTTAACTTAATAGCTGTTATAACCAAAAATAAATTATCGTCATATCTTTACCAGAATATTGCCAGTGTCATTGCAACAATTACAAAGATCTTTCCACAACTGCTATTGTTGCAATGGTAATGATAATGTTATTCAAAGAAATAAATGTAGAAACTAGAAGCACTCAGAAAGCGCATACCTCCGCCAAGGTAATAGGGTCACTAAAGCAATAGAAACATTCGCACTTGAAGAATTACATTAAAATCACCTTTTCTCAGGTACACTGGTAACATCTGTGAGCATTGACTGAGGTAATAAAGGTAATAATAATAATTATAGTTATTCCAACCCTGGATTTTAAATACATTTTTAAATGCAAATGTAACAGAAACAGAGCGATCACCATACCGTGAAGGAAGTCTGCACTGCACACCGCTTGAAGCCAAGGCGGATCCTCTGCGTCGGTGGCTCCAGCGGAGAGTTGCCCTTCCCTGCAGCCACCACGGAGCCCTCCCTCATGCCCAGCTCAACTTCGACGCCTCCCAGCTGGAAAACGGGCCTGAAGCTGTCCTTGGAGACCAGCGTCAGATTCAGCGTGTGACGACTCCCGGAGGAGCGAGGGAGAGGGACGAAGGAACACTTCTTCCCCTCGACCTCCCACTTCAGCGTCCCTTCAGGGCAGTGTTTGGCGAATTTGCCATCGCTTATCTCTACTTTCTTCAACATGCATTTGGGGGAAATTTCCTGGCCGATCCACGACTGGCCTTGGCCATCGAGCAGCTCGTAAGTGTCGCCGAATTTCAGCTCAAGGTCCGGCCATCCCTCTTCAGCTGGCGGCGCTGGCATCACCGTGGTGGTCAAGTTGTTACCATGGAATCTCTCCATTGTCACGCCGTCACCGGACACGTCAAAAGAGTCGCTGTACCAGTCCCCGTCACATGTCAGCTTGGCCTTGAAGATGCTTCCGCTCGGAGGAGTGTAGACCGTGAACTTGACAGATCCAACTACGAGGTCGTCAAAGTTCAACGAGTCCTGCACGACGCAGCCTAAGAGGAAGGCAAAAGGGATCTTTTATATAATGAAGAGTGATAGGATTAATATCCGCCAATCAATTCCAGTCTCTAAAACAAAGGCGCAATCTAACCGTAAAGCCGACATTTTCTTGAGTTTAAGCTACAAAATATTAGGAAGGAGTGCACACGTTATCCTATTACCCTTATGTTTATGTTTGCACACAACTTCATCTTGGCTATGGGCCACTCACATTCGTTTTTCTCCGTTTTCTACACAGAAAGACAAATATTCAAAACTCCTGATACAAAAAAAATGGAAAAAGTTGACCAAACCTAATTTAATTTGCAGAGTACAATGTATTCTTTACTGTCCTTCAGCGTTTGCCTTCAAGAATGTTGCAGAGGTTCCTCACCGTCCTTCACAGCGAGAGCGTGGCCAGCGGTCGACCACAGCAGTGACCACAAGGCCAGGGTCCTAAGTGCCAACATGGCCGTGTCCTGCCTCTTCGAAATCGAAGGAGCAACTGGAGGACTCGAGGGCAGCTGCTCATCATCCACGTCTATCTCCATCATCTAGAAGGAGATATTTACACCACCATGACGTCATGCCACAAGCCGGATCTCAGAACTTTGATTACAGCTGCTCCCTCCACCAGCCGGGGATCATTTTACTTTTTTTTCGATAATTTAAGAGGCAGATCGACTTCACGAGGTAACCCCCCCCCAAAAAAAAAAAAAAAAAAAAAAAAAAAATCTAAATGGACTATCTGTGATGTCCGAAGCATTAAAAATATATGGCCCTTGCCGCAAATATGTCAATTATGTAAATTTATATCAAAAGAAGTCTTTTTAACGAATGGAATGAAATAAGAGTTTTAAAAGACGTGATTTTCCCATATTTCAGATATGAAAAGTCGATATATATAATTATATGCACATATATCTATTTATATATACATATGGACATATGAGATCTGCTTAGCATTAGATTACACTATATACATATATTTATGCAACATATATACACATAAGTAGATGCATACAAGTGCGTACATGCATGTATGTATGCACTTACATGCTTTCATGCATAAACGATGTTAGTAAATGCATATAAAAAGTACGTTTTTATATAGATACTGGAACACACAGTAACACACACGTACTCAAACACACACGCACACACACACACACACACACACACGTACACACACACACACACACACACGCACCACACACACACACACGCACAACACGCACAACACACACACACACACACACACGTACACACACACTCACGCACGCACGCACACACACACATACACACACGCACACGCACAAACACACACACACACACGTACTCACACACACACGTACACACACACACACACACAAGTACTCACACACACACGCACACACACACACACACACACTCTCTCTCACACACACACACACACACCCACCCACACACGTACACACACACACACACGCACACACACACGTACTCACACATACACGCACACACACATACACACACACACACACACACACACACACACACGTACTCACACACACACACACACACGTACACACACACACACACACACACACAAACACACACACGCACAACACACACACACACACACACACACACGTACACGCACACGCACGCACGCACACACACATGCACATACACACACGCACAAACACAAACACACACACACACACTCACACTCGCACTCACACACATATGTATATATCTATATCTACTATATATATATATATATATATACATATATATATATATATATATATATATATATATATATATATATATATATATATATATATATAAAAGAGAGAAAAAAACTAAGAGATATAAGCTACAATTTTTTTTTTTTTTTTGGGGGCGCTAGAGCAAATTAGCACCTAGGTAGTTTGGTAGAAAATATTATTCTCCTCCTTCACCCTTTCACTTTCTCTCCGACACACACAGATATATGTATACATATATATTAGGGTTTCCATCCCGGGACTCCGAGATCTTTTGCGGAATATGATGTCCAAATTATTTTACGTATGTTCTTGAGCATATGCACAATAATATTGCACAGGTTATTCCATAATTTCATTTATAACAGACGAGGAGCACGAGACGGTAATGCCAGTATTAGCAAAAGTTATCTGCTACGAGAAATCCCGGGATCCAGAGAAAAGTCTTGTTTTTCCCGGAATCCTGGGATGCAGTAAAATCTCCAAAACAGGAAACTAATATATACATACATATATATATATATATATATATATATATATATATATATATATATATTATATATATATATATATATACATATATATATATAGATAGATAGATAGATAGATATATATAATATATCTATATATATATTATATATATTACATATAATATATATGCCATATTATATATATAATATATATATATATATAATATATATATATATATATATATATATATATATATATATATATATATATATATATATATTACATATTTAATATACATATAGCATATATTATACATATATGTAATATATGTATAATATATAATATATATAGAGCATATATATATATATATATGGATATAAGTATACATATATGTATACATATGCGAAGTTGTCTTCTGCTCTCTTTTATAAACGATGTGCATTGAGGATGTTTGCCATGGGGATCCCCGGCTGGTGGAGGGAGCAGCTGTAATCAAAGTTCTGAGATCCGGCTTGTGGCATGACGTCATGGTGGTGTAAATATCTCCTTCTAGATGATGGAGATAGACGTGGATGATGAGCAGCTGCCCTCGAGTCCTCCAGTTGCTCCTTCGATTTCGAAGAGGCAGGACACGGCCATGTTGGCACTTAGGACCCTGGCCTTGTGGTCACTGCTGTGGTCGACCGCTGGCCACGCTCTCGCTGTGAAGGACGGTGAGGAACCTCTGTAACATTCTTGAAGGCAAACGCTGAAGGACAGTAAAGCATACATTGTACTCTGCAAATTAAATTAGGTTTGGTCAACTTTTTCCATTTTTTTGTATCAGGAGTTTTGAATATTTGTCTTTCTGTGTAGAAAACGGAGAAAAAACGAATGTGAGTGGCCCATAGCCAAGATGAAGTTGTGTGCAAACATAAACATAAGGGTAATAGGATAACGTGTGCACTCCTTCCTAATATTTTGTAGCTTAAACTCAAGAAAATGTCGGCTTTACGGTTAGATTGCGCCTTTGTTTTAGAGACTGGAATTGATTGGCGGATATTAATCCTATCACTCTTCATTATATAAAAGATCCCTTTTGCCTTCTCTTAGGCTGCGTCGTGCAGGACTCGTTGAACTTTGACGACCTCGTAGTTGGATCTGTCAAGTTCACGGTCTACACTCCTCCGAGCGGAAGCATCTTCAAGGCCAAGCTGACATGTGACGGGGACTGGTACAGCGACTCTTTTGACGT
This sequence comes from Penaeus vannamei, assembly GCF_003789085.1. Lineage (NCBI taxonomy): Eukaryota > Metazoa > Arthropoda > Malacostraca > Decapoda > Penaeidae > Penaeus > Penaeus vannamei. The sequence continues at coordinate 168,637 of NW_020872373.1, read as the reverse complement.
GTCCGGTGACGGCGTGACAATGGAGAGATTCCATGGTAACAACTTGACCACCACGGTGATGCCAGCGCCGCCAGCTGAAGAGGGATGGACGGACCTTGAGCTGAAATTCGGCGACACTTACGAGCTGCTCGATGGCCAAGGCCAGTCGTGGATCGGCCAGGAAATTTCCCCCAAATGCATGTTGAAGAAAGTAGAGATAAGCGATGGCAAGTTCGCCAAACACTGCCCTGAAGGGACGCTGAAGTGGGAGGTCGAGGGGAAGAAGTGTTCCTTCGTCCCTCTCCCTCGCTCCTCCGGGAGTCGTCACACGCTGAATCTGACGCTGGTCTCCAAGGACAGCTTCAGGCCCGTTTTCCAGCTGGGAGGCGTCGAAGTTGAGCTGGGCATGAGGGAGGGCTCCGTGGTGGCTGCAGGGAAGGGCAACTCTCCGCTGGAGCCACCGACGCAGAGGATCCGCCTTGGCTTCAAGCGGTGTGCAGTGCAGACTTCCTTCACGGTATGGTGATCGCTCTGTTTCTGTTACATTTGCATTAAAAAATGTTGACGTCATTACAACTGTGGTGTATCAGGTACACAGTCAGCAGCCTGGGGTCCGCTGGAACCAACCTGGCTGCTGGTAGATAAGATCGATTATAGCCCGAGGATGATATCTCCTTTTGCGGTTAACTAACTTTTGTTGAACAAAAAATGAGTCAAAGTGTACGAAGACATCCATTAGATAAGGAAAGAAAGATATTGAATGAACAGAAAAAAAAAAAATCGTTACCTTGGATGGCAAATAAAAGGAATTCCTAACTTGAGTGCCAGCTTAAAGCTAATTTCAAGATGTTCCTTGAAGAGTCCGAAATGACCCCTCGCAAAAGGTTTTAATCCAAAAGCAGATTTGTAAAATATTCACTGAAGGTACTTCTTACACAGATATATATTCCATCAGCGACGGAGATCGAATGATGGTGACTTAGATAAGTAAAATATATACTTGGAACTGTGCAGAGAATACTTAAAGATTTCTCTGACGAATTATTAAGTTTTGGGGAAAATGCCATGATTTCCCATTTTTCTAGCCAAAGAAAAAAATAATCGGATTTTCATGAAGCTGCTTTGTTTATTACTGCTGTAACTTGTTATTATGTTTATATATTAGTATTGTTACTTCCGTAAAGGAGGTTATGTTTTTGGTAGCGTTGGTTAGTTTGTTTATTAGTATAGTCACTCAAAAAGTTATGGACAGATTTATTTAAAATTCAGGGTTGGAATAACTATAATTATTATTATTACCTTTATTACCTCAGTCAATGCTCACAGATGTTACCAGTGTACCTGAGAAAAGGTGATTTTAATGTAATTCTTCAAGTGCGAATGTTTCTATTGCTTTAGTGACCCTATTACCTTGGCGGAGGTATGCGCTTTCTGAGTGCTTCTAGTTTCTACATTTATTTCTTTGAATAACATTATCATTACCATTGCAACAATAGCAGTTGTGGAAAGATCTTTGTAATTGTTGCAATGACACTGGCAATATTCTGGTAAAGATATGACGATAATTTATTTTTGGTTATAACAGCTATTAAGTTAACAAGAGTATTTCAGTAAAGGATGATTTTAAAAGTTAAGTTAGATATGCACTTGATTTCGGTTGGAATTAGTCTTCATTTATCTATTCCTTTTTTCGAGTGGCCAATTTTATTAAAAACTAGTTTGGAAAGTTTCAGGGTAAGGGATATTACTTCTGTATAAATTTCCCTATAAAATCCCCTATATTTCTTTGCATGAGTGCTAGGTGACTGTTAACTAATTCAGAAGTATGTTTTTGTTCAAAGATGGGGATTGAATATATTGTTCATACAATTAATATTATCGGTTTATAAAGAAATGAAAATGGCAAATAAAAGGAATTTCTAACTTAGGTGCCAGCTTAAAGCTAATTTCGAGGGGTTCCCTGAATAGTCCGAAATGACCCTTCCCAAAAGATTTAAATCAATATGCAGATCTGTAAAATTGCCATTGAAGGTACTTATCAAATATAAATAAATTCTATAAAATAAAAGGTGTTTGCAAAGTTAAACGTGAAAAGCGAAGGAAAAGCAAAAGCAAACGCTGCTGAATGAATAAACGTAAAACAGAAAGGAAGAAAAATTTCACTATGAAATATATCATATCAACTCTTGTTAAAAAGCGACGGAAAATCGGACGGATTTGTAGCGGATGACGTATGCGAGGGAAATCAAAGAAGCCAATTAGATTCGAGCGTGAACGTGACGTGAACATAGCCATTCAATAGAACTAGTCAGATATGGAATAATGACAATAGAAGCTGGGCCAAAGAGAAGCCATTTGAAATTCAAATCAGTTCCATCATGGCTAGGCAGTGTGTAAGATGTAAGAACAATTATTTCAATTTCTTCGCGAAATATCAACAAAATAGCGAAGCAAGCTTACTATATCTACGAGATCACGGTGTACTTCCAGTGGAAGTACAATGCCAACACTGTAAGACACCGTGTCATTACAGAAACCAGTTGGTTTGTGGTGAATGGAAAAGGGTCCAAAAACAAAAGGAAGGAAGTAGTGTAACTTTACTGTAAGCGATCGCAATTCCCGCCAACGACGGCCTGGAATATCCCGACGATCCCAGTGACCCGCAGCCTGGCCCGTCTGGCGTTAATGCATAAGGTAAGATGTGGTTAATACTTTTTCTGGGTCTGGGCTCTCTCCTGCCGGAATATACGAGGTAAATATTTTGCTGACAATGCGGGGGTGGGGAGGCGGCAGCCCCCCTGAAAGTGGGTTCAAGGGGGTGAAGTCCAATATATCTACTGAAAAACGTGTCAGATTGTATCATTCGCTAATCAATATTCGTACCTGGCTCAAAGAGGTGTAAATCTCACTGCTGGAAAGGAGCGGCAGTAGTGTATGTATGTGTGTGTGTGTGTGTGTGAAGTGTCGTTGTGCAAATGAGCCAAAAGGAGGGTAAGCGTGGTTGGAATCCGAGGAGAGGCGTGTATAGATGCTTTATCTATACATTAGGATTTTAGATTGTTTAGATTAAAATATATTAAGGTCGTGTTCAGCCTTCCTTCTTACAATGGTCGGGGACTTTCAAAAACTATAATAAACTGAGCTATTTATTTAATAAAAGCAAAGTAAAACATGACATAAAACGAAACACGGACATAATAAACTACACAGTAAAACAAACACTAAAGCACAAACGAAAACACAAGCACTAAAGCACGACAATGACATAAAACAGACATAAAACACAGTAAAGAGAACTATATAATATATATATATATATATATATATATATATATATATATATATATATATATATATATATATATATATATATATATATATAATATATATATATATATATATATATATAATATATATATATATATATATATAATATAGAACCACCTTTTCTCTCGTATACATGATCTTAATTACTTGGCTCTCTATTGCCGAGACCACCTTTCCTGCGCACCACAACCTCTCGAGTCCAGCCCTGGAACCTGGGACTCTGGAACTCTAGCTCGAAGTCGTGCGCGGGGCCGGGAACTCTCCCTTGTCACCTCGGCCCACGAAACAATATTGGTTCTCTTTGTGGTTTTATATTAAACTTTTCCAAAATTAAAATAGATTTTCCATACTCATTAAAAATAGTCAATAAAGTTCCATTTATAAAATATAAAGATTAAAAGTTCCATGAAAATAAGAATAAAATGATAGATAAGAACCATGATGTACAATGTATGATTAAAAAAAAGTTTTATAAAATGTTCGTAAAATGTTCATTAGAAGAGTAAAAGTTTCATGGTATTTCATAAAAAGAAGTAAAGATAAAATGTTTCTTTCAGTAATGATTTTTCTTGGTGGTCAGGCTCTTCTCGGCATAGGGCTCATTTCAAACACAACATATTTTTTTTTATTAAAATTAAATAACACAAACAGTTAAAGAAAAAAAAAAAAAAAAAAAAAACAGTAAAACAAAGAGAAAAGCAGGTGAGTCCTTCCAGGTGTGCTTCCCGTTTTCTGTGGGCCGCAGCCTTCTCACCGCGATGGGCATCCTCACCCCCAGGGGATAAAAACAGGGGTTGTGGGTGAGCCAGGAGGCGGAAAAACACGGGACCTCCGCCGTGGCGCGAGGCTGGATATAATCCTTCATCTCAAAAAAGACGGGGTGAAAGAGACACATAGGGGATCGCTGTGGACGGATACAGGCGGTCCACTACAAGATACCTAGTTTGCCCGGGCTCTATCCAGCCGGAACATACGAGGTGAAGATTTTGTCGACCAGTTGGGAGGTGGGGGGGGCGATAGCTCCCTCTGAAAGGGGTTTAAGAGGGCGGAGCCCCTATACATCCCTGGAATGTGTTAATATACTATGCTTGTTATTATTCAACTGATTTTTCAAGAAATTCCCTGATATGTAGGCCTATCATTGCCCGTTATCGGGACCGATATCATAGTTATGCTTCGTTTGCAAAGGAAATGATAGATTCGTTCGACACTGACAAGATTTAAATGTTTCTATCAAAAGAACTAAAGAACTGTATTAGAATCATGTACCAGCTTAAAACTTATCATCATCATTGCGGAGCTAACGCCGACGGGGGCGCATAGCTGCGTCCTCCCTTTGCTTGTACCTGCGAGGATCCCTCATGGCAAGTCGCCAGGCAGGGACTCGGCCATCTCAAGCTCCTCACGACAGGTTTGATCGATCTGCCCAAGCCACGACTTCCTAGGTCGATCCACAGGTCTCCTCCACCTAGGGTTGTCTCGAACAGAGACAACCTGGTGGGCGGGATCATCCTGAGGGAAGCGAGCCAGGTGACTGTAAAGCCTGAGTTGGCGATCACGGATTGTGCAGGTAACAGGTCCTGTGCCAGTCTCACGGTGCAGCCGTTGGTTGGACACATGGTCCCGCCAACAGTACCCCATGATCCGGCGCAAGGACCTATTACAAAAGGCATCAAGTCGAGACTTCAAGGCGCAGGATAGTGTCCAGGTTTCACTACCGTATAGCAAAACTGGCACTATCAGGGCCTTGAAGACACGAAGCTTGGTCCTTCTGCACAGGTACCGACGTCTCCAAATACTCTTGTCGAGAGAGTTCATGACCCCTGCTGCCAGGCCAATCCGTCTGCTGACTTCATGGTCTGATAGCCCAGAGTTATGAACTACACTGCCAAGGTATGTAAAGCTCTCTGTGACATCAATGTCCTCGCCACAAGCACGTACCAACTGAACAGGTTCTCTTAATATGTCCCCAAAGTCCTGGATCTTGGTCTTGGTCCAGGAGACCTCTAGACCCAAGGGCTTCGCTTCATTACTAAATGCATCGAGAGCCACCACTAAGGATTCCAAAGACTCAGATAGAATGGCAACATCATCAGCAAAGTCAAGGTCGGTAACCTTGATATTGCCCAGTGTTGCTCCACAATGACTTTGAATAGTAGCTCTGCCCATTATCCATTCCATGCAAGTGTTGAAAAGCGTTGGTACAAGGACACAGCCTTGCCTCACTCCTGAACTAACAGGGAAGAAGCTTGACAGGCCCACACCACACTTTACAGCACTTTCAGTACCAGTATACAGACTTGCTATTAGTCCAATAATCCTTGTTGGAATTCCTCTCAGTCTCAAGATCTCCCAGAGTGATTCTCGATGCACCATATCGAATGCCTTCTTGAGGTCGATGGAAGCTGCAAGCAGCCCACGCTCGAACTCACGACGACGCTCTATAATGACTCGAAGCGCTAGGATACGGTTTATTGTTGACTTACCAAGAGTGAATCCAGATTGCTCCAGTCTCTGATGCTTCAGTAGGTGATCTGAGATACGCCTCAGAAGGATGTGGGCAAGAACCTTGCCTGGTATACTGAGCAGTGTGATGCCTCGGTGGTTGCTGCAGTCCCATCGGTCCCCCTTCCCCTTCCAGAGAGGGATGACCACACCACTCAACAGGTCATGGGGAACGGTACCAGACCGCCAGATGGCAGCCAGGACAACGTACAACCCCCGCGCCATAGGTTCACCACCAGCCTTTAACAGTTCAGCTGGGATGCCACATATACCAGCTGCTTTACCACTCTTCAGCTTGGAGATCGCCTCCCTAACTTCAGTTAGGGAGGGGGCATCCTCACTGATGGGTGGGTTTTTTATGTTTTTTTTTTTTTTTTTTTTTTTTTTATCTGGGGGAGGAGGACGGGCAAGACAGATGAATGAATAGGCTAAATTAATATAAAAAGCAAACAAACCGAAGGAACACGGTGGCGGGGGCACGTCCTGCAGAGGGACCATTTCGCAGTAGAACTCCTCTTGCTGAGACTCCGCCCCGTCGCCCTCCGCGGGAAGCACAGCTCCGAGAACGGGAGGAGGCGGAGGCGGTGCTCCCGACGCAGCCGGACGGGGCGGACTCCTTGGCGGGATCGCTTGGCCACTGCCCGGCGGCGACACGAGAGGGGCAGCCGTCGCTGCTTGCCCCCTGTCAGCCTCATTTTGCGGAACCTGGTTATTCTGTGGGATAGTAAATTACCTGATAGAGAAATGAAGTACTTATACTTAAATACTTTTACTCATTTAGGTACGTCGTAGTTCTAATGGAAGCTAAATTTCCGTTATAAGAATATACAATGCAAACTTACGCTTCCCTGACGCCGTAAGTGACATAGCAGACCGACGACGGTGACGCCCAGTGCAAGTACTAGCCCGCCCAGAGCAGCCCCGAAAGCTGGGGAAGTCCAAAAGTCTCCTGCATAGACAAATATTTGGAGTTCAAGTCAGCAGATCATGACATAATTGTTTGCTCGAACATATAATTTACAAAAATGCAGCGGTTTTCATAATGCAAGACTAAAGCCTGAGTATACATATTATCAGACTACAGTTCAGTGTTCAGGCATGGCCAGACATGTGCATCTGATATACTATACTGACTCTAGATGTTTTTGGATATTATCTTCGTCGATTATTATGAGTGGAGGTGTAACATTCAACTGCATTTTAAGGTGTGCAGCGGGGTGCTTGCTCTACTGGATGTTTTCGGCTAACGACTCACCGAAAAAATCGAGTTTCGTTAGCATTTGGTAAAACAGGACATATAGGCATATTGAAATGTGGACTGGCAAGTGCCAACTACACAGTGTTAAAAAAAAAAGCTGCAGCCATAGAGTAGATTATATTTATCGTAGTTGAAGCAAACGAAGTCAAATATATAATATATTATATATATTATATATATATATATATATAATATATATATATATATATATACTGTATGTGTGTGTGTGTCTGGATAGCTGTGTGTATGTGCCTGGATAGCTGTAT
>NW_020872373.1:153802-156302 GCF_003789085.1 Penaeus vannamei | reverse complement strand
CGCACATACAGCTATCCAGGCACATACACACAGCTATCCAGACACACACACATACAGTGTATATATATATATATATATATATATATATATATATATATATATATATATAATTTGACATCGTTTGCTTCAACTACGATAAATATAATCTACTCTATGGCTGCAGCTTTTTTTTTAACACTGTGTAGTTGGCACTTGCCAGTCCACATTTTCAATATGCCTATATGTCCTGTTTTACCAAATGCTAACGAAACTCGATTTTTTCGGTGAGTCGTTAGCCGAAAACATCCAGTAGAGCAAGCACCCGCTGCACACCTTAAAATGCAGTTGAATGTTACACCTCCACTCATAATAATCGACGAAGATAATATCCAAAAACATCTAGAGTCAGTATAGTATATCAGATGCACATGTCTGGCCATGCCTGAACACTGAACTGTAGTCTGATGATATGTATACTCAGGCTTTAGTCTTGCATTATGAAAACCGCTGCATTTTTGTAAATTATATGTTCGAGCAAAAATTATGTCATGATCTGCTGACTTGAACTCCAAATATTTGTCTATGCAGGAGACTTTTGGACTTCCCCAGCTTTCGGGGCTGCTCTGGGCGGGCTAGTACTTGCACTGGGCGTCACTGTCGTCGGTCTGCTATGTCACTTACGGCGTCAGGGAAGCGTAAGTTTGCATTGTATATTCTTATAACGGAAATTTAGCTTCCATTAGAACTACGACGTACCTAAATGAGTAAAAGTATTTAAGTATAAGTACTTCATTTCTCTATCAGGTAATTTACTATCCCACAGAATAACCAGGTTCCGCAAAATGAGGCTGACAGGGGGCAAGCAGCGACGGCTGCCCCTCTCGTGTCGCCGCCGGGCAGTGGCCAAGCGATCCCGCCAAGGAGTCCGCCCCGTCCGGCTGCGTCGGGAGCACCGCCTCCGCCTCCTCCCGTTCTCGGAGCTGTGCTTCCCGCGGAGGGCGACGGGGCGGAGTCTCAGCAAGAGGAGTTCTACTGCGAAATGGTCCCTCTGCAGGACGTGCCCCCGCCACCGTGTTCCTTCGGTTTGTTTGCTTTTTATATTAATTTAGCCTATTCATTCATCTGTCTATAATTTCATATATTATAGAGTATATTTGCATACATACATACACACATGCGCGCCCACCCACGAAAAAACACACCCACACATACACACACACACGCATACACACACATGTATATATATATATATATATATATATATATATATATTATATATATATGTGTGTGTGTGTGTGTGTGTGTGTGTGTGTGTGTGTTGTGTGGTGTGTGTGTGTGTGTGCACAGATATACACGTGTATATGTAAGTATACATCTCTCTCTCTCTCTCTCTCTCTCTCTCTCTCTCTCTCTCTCTCTCTATATATATATATATATATATATATATATATATATATATATATATACATATATACTGTATATACATATATATACATGTATATAGATATATAAATATATACATATGCATGTTTGTATATACGTGTATTCCACACATACACACATATTTATATACGTGTATATATATATATATATATATATATATATATATATATATATAATATATATATATATATATATAATATATATATATATATATATATATGTATATATATATATATATATATATATATATATATATATATAATATATGTATGTATGTATATATATATATAATATATATAGTGTATATATATGTATATATATATATATATATATGTATGTATATATATACATATATATATATATATATATATATATATATATATATATATATGTATATATATATGTACACATACACACACATATATTTGTATATATATACATATATATGTGTGTGTGCATTTATATATATATATATATATATATATATATATATATATAATAATATATATATATATATATATATATATATATATATATATATGGGTGGGTGCTTCATGCGCAGGGTGGTGTGAAGCGATGGTGTGGTAGTCTAGGTTGTGTTAAGAGCTTTGCATGCCTTCTTGCTTACAGCTGCCACCGCTGGCTAGCCTAGTGCGAAGAAGGGAGCAGCACTACATAAGCCTCCCCTGCCAGTTCATAGCCTCCCCATCATCGAGACTCCCTGTAGTGCCTCCTCGTGTCTTCCCATGGAAACTGGGTACCTTGCGGTTCCAGGCTAAACTGAGGGGGATCTCGGAGCAGCAGGAGGTTCAGGGTCATGGCCCTCTGGCGTGTGGACACGCCCTGTCCCTGTACCAACTCCTACCCCTAGGCCCCCTGGGGTTAATGGGAGGCTCGGGGGAGGTGGGCCTTGCCAGTCCTCCCCAGATAGAAAACCATCGGCAGTGTTTATATATATATAATAATATATATATATATATATATATATATATATATAATATATATGGAAATGCTGGGAGGAGGGGAACTGCTCCTCTCACCCACAAAGAGAGGCGGGCTGTGGACCCTGCTGGAAGGG
>NW_020872373.1:143802-146302 GCF_003789085.1 Penaeus vannamei | reverse complement strand
GTATTGTATTGGGGTGGGAGGGTCTTTTAAAGTTCTTTGTTAGAGTTAAAATGTCATATTTCAACGGCCATATGATAGTATAGTAGTTAAAGGAGTAGAAAGAGGGGGTAGGAAGGGTTAAGGACAAAGGGTCATTCTGTCAGGAAGGTTATTCCAGACTGATGGGCCAAGGTAAATGATACTGGATTTTGACTGTTCGGATCACATGAATGGAACATGAGGGGTGTTATTGTTTTCGACGGGATATCTTTCGTTAATTCTGTAGATAAACGTATGTTTTTCAGGAGAATTAAGACCTAAAAATAAATGTTCCACAAAAGTAAGCGTTGATTTCCTTAAGCTTTAGGAGGTTCAGATTTACGACGTCATCATGTGTGTGGTCGCGCCTCTTTAGTCCTCGTATAGTGCGTACGATTCGTTTTTAGATTGTGTGTCATGGCTTTAATGAGTTGACACTTGTAGCTCCCCAAACTATTTGACCGCAGGTGAGAGATGTTAGATAGCTTCTACAGTAAAAATATTTCGTATTTGGTACATTAGTCCACATCTCTTTATTAAAATTACGGAATGTGTTTTTGCACCATTTAATGTTAACTTATTTAGTATGACCCATTTTCTGATATTCTTTAGTTCATTATAAGTCGCATTTATTAAATCCAAAATCAAATTTCCTAAAGAATAGCAGCATGCATCATCAGCATAAACAGATGTTTAGTGAGCTGGTATTAACCATGACATTCATGTATACAAAAGTGGATGGGCCTAATATTGAACCTTGAGGTACGCCCAGGGGAAAAAGTGTTGACAGAATAACTGTCCTTATAATATATATATAATGTTTTCTATTTGTGAGATATGATGTAAACCATGCGAGAGAAGAGCCTCTTACACTATTGTGTTCTAATTTTAAACAGCAGAATACTATGGGTGACAGTGCTTTAGAAAGGTAGGCTCCTATAACAAATGTCCTGCCATCAAATGACCTCAATATTTCATTGGTAAAATCAGAGGCAACCATTTCAGTGGATTTATTTTTTTATGAAACCACATTGAGATGTTTTAATCATATCACTGTCATCCAAAATCAATTAGACTTGTGGACATAAGTTTGGCGAAAATTGCTTAAACACATAGTTCTCTATTTTGAAGGGAGGGCAGAGCTTTGCTAGTTTCAATCTGTCAGGGAAATTTCAGCGGTAAAAGAAAGGCTGATTATGTGTTAAAGTGGTTTCATCATTCTTTTGATCATGCTCACAGGGATGTTGTCATGTCCTGGAGAATAATTTTGAGTCTGATTTCTCCATCTGCATAGGGAACTGACCGGGATAGTTCTGTGGCCAGTCCTTGAGAAATATCTGCGTAGTTCAATTATGACTGTGGGGCCACTGATTTCGGAGTCATTAATGATTTATTTCTTTGGCTGATTGTCATTATTATGTAGAACACTGCGTAAGGTTTTCCATGTTCTTTTTACATCAACGTAATTTTGTTCCTGTTCTTTTCCATGATAATTACGTTTGGCGTCTCGTATAAATACATGACGCAATTACGAATAGCATGTGAGTTGCCATTTAAAGAATTCACTTAGAAGTTAGTTATTTTCTTTAATTATGGATTATATTTCGGTAGTAATATATGGCCTATAAGATTTGGGGTTCATAATCTTTGATTTCGGTGGAAAAATCTTTCAAAACTTGTAAAATGGTCTGAAATGTAGCAATAAATGATGCTACTTTTGATTAATTTGTTTAAGAAATTCGTCTACAAGTGATCTAGGAGAGAAACGGAGCTACCTTGTACTCGGGTTGCATTTGTGATAGTTGTTAAAATAGTCTAGAGTTTAAAATTGAGACAAGCTCTTGGAGTCCCAATTCAAGAGGTCAAGCCTGAAGTCGCCATTCATAAGCCATTGCTTATTTTCGCCAGAAGCTCTATTTATTGGCATTTGTATTAAAATAATAATAATGATAATGAAATAAAAATAAATAAATAAAATAAAAAGATAAAAGAATAAAAGAAATACGTAGGCATTGCCTTTCGGACGTCTGGTTTTAGAGCTCTTTTCAATAAAGATTAATTCCAGGTAGTCTACTTGAAATAAATCCGTTCTAATGTGTGAGGAAAACCTGTTGTAAATGAAAAGTGTAGAGTGTACAGCTGTTGTATATCGTCAGCTTACTTCGTTTCAGAAAAATCTATTACATCAAACAAATTAGGAATGAAGCATTACTATAGCTTTTTAAAGTTTTGTATTAAGACAGACAGTAGTTATAGGTGGGATACTGGCACTGTCTGGAATACTTAAAAGATTCCTAAATTCATCGTCAGTGATATTGCTAGAAGGGAAAATTGACATTGGAGTCATCTGTCCAAATTAAAGCAGGTGCCAGCTTCTGTATTTTGGGGTGTCAGTTCTTCCGGCCATGTCAAAGGGGGTGAGTTCGCCGGACTTGCTCGAGGGGGAGAAAGTTACCAGGACAAACAGGGCTCAGGCATGGTA
>NW_020872373.1:133802-136302 GCF_003789085.1 Penaeus vannamei | reverse complement strand
TTTCGTGTGTCATTAACAAAGTGTTAAGCCACATCGGTGCATACCTACTGCCCACCAGTATTCTCCCTGTAGGAGGCTAAGCACCTCGCATAACGCCCGCGCTTCCCTGCTTCCGTCAGCACTGGCTGCGTCGCTGCAATTGCTGCGTTGTGTCGCGACGGGAAACTTAGGTTCGCAACCGTGTTGACAAATCTACACTCTTTACTGCCTTTATGTATTTTGTGTGTGGTGTATATCTTTAGTGCATTTTTAATCTGCCTTGTATATATCTGCCTCCAGGGAATTATGTAATATATGATTTATTGGTGAACCCTTCGTCGCCAATGTACCCAACATAGAAGGGCTGTGCAGTTCTCTCTTTGCGCATCCATTACAAACAGCCAATTTTAACCTGTGAACGGCACACATTACACACTACACACTATACACACATTACTATAACACACACACTACACACACATACAGCACACATACACACTACACTATACACACACATACACACTACACTATTACACTACACTCACACTACACTATACACACACTTACACACACACACACACACTATACACACATACATACACACATACACACATACACACACACACTATACACACATACACACTACACTATACACACTATACTACACATACACAACATACACACTACACTATACACACTACACTATACACACACATACAACACACACAACACACTACACACACACACACACTACCACTATACACACACATACACACATACACACTACATACACACATACACACTACACTATACACACACATACACACTACACTATACACACACACATACACACTACACTATACACACATACACACATACACACATACACACACACACTACACATACACTATACACACACATACACACTACACTATACACACACATACACACTACACTATACACACACATACACACTACACTATACACACATACACACTACACTATACACACACATACACACTACACTACACACACTACACTATACACACACATACACACTACACTATACACACACATACACACTACACTATACACACACATACACACTACACTATACACACACATACACACTACACTATACACACATACACACTACACTATACACACATACACACTACACTATACTTACACATACACACTACACTATACACACACACACTACACTATACACACATACACACTACACTATACACACATACACACTACACTATACATACACATACACACTACACTATTCACACTACACTATACACACACATACACGCTACACTATACACACACATACACACTACACTATACATACACATACACACACATACACACTACACTATACACACATACACACTACACTATACACACACATACACACTACACTACACACACATACACACTACACTATACACACACATACACACTACACTATACACACACATACACACTACACTATACACACACACTACCACACTACACACTACACTATACACACACATACACACTACACTATACACACATACATACACACTACACTATACACACATACTACACTATACACACACATACACACTACACTATACACACACATACACACTACACTATACACACACATACACACAACACATACACACACATACACACTACACTATACACACACTACACACTACACTATACACACAATACACACACACTATACACACATACACACTACACTATACACACACATACACACTATACATACACATACACTATACACACATACATACTACACTATACACACACATCACACTACACTATACACACACATACACACTACACTATACACACATATACACACTACACTACACACACACATACACACACACATACACACATACACACTACACTATACACACACATACACACTACACTATACACACACATACACACTACACTACACATACTACACACACACATACACACTACACTATACACACACATACACACTACACTATACACACACATACACACTACACTATTACATACACATACACATACACACACACTATACACACATACACACTACACTATACACACATACACATACACTATACACACACATACACACTACACTATACACACACATACACACTACACTATACACACCACATACACACTACACTATACATACACACACACATACACACTACACTATACACACATACACACTACACTATACACACACATCACACTACACTATACACACACATACACACTACACTATACACACACATACACACTACACTATACACACACATACACACTACACTATACACACATACACACTACACTATACACACACATACACACTACACTATACACACACACATACACACATACACTACACTATACACACATACACACTACACACTACACACACTATACACACACATACACACTACACTATACACACACATACACACTACAC
>NW_020872373.1:91833-125376 GCF_003789085.1 Penaeus vannamei | reverse complement strand
GCTTCCTCTCCCTTGTCTCTTCCTTTCTTTCCTGTCTTGCCTTTCTCTACACTTCCCTCTCTTCCCCTTTCTTTCCGTCTCCTTTTCTTTCTTCCTTCTCTTTCCTGCTTTTCTCTCTATCCTTCTTATAGATATTTCCTTTCCTTAAGCCCTCTTTCTTTCCTTCATTTCAGTTTTTCACTTTCATCTTCTCTTTTTCTTCTTTTACTTTTCTCTCCTCATTCTTCCCCATCCTCCTTCTCCTCTTCCCCTCTCTCCCCTTTCCTCCTTTTCAGCTATATTTCCCTATTTCTCCGTCCCCTTTGCTTTTTCCCCTATTCCTCTATTGCCCGTCTTCTATCATCTTCTCCCTTTCCTTCTCTCTTCTCCCATCTCTCCTCTTCCCTCCCTTTCCCTTCTCTCTCTCTCTCTCTCCTCCTCTTTCCTCCCTTTCCCTTTCTCTCTCTCTCTCCTCTTCCTCCCTTCTCCCTTCTTCTCTCTCTCCCTCTCTCTCCTCCTCTTCCCCTCCCCTTCCTTCTCTCTCATCTCCTTCCATCTCTCCTCTTCCCCTTTCCTCTCTCCTCTCCTCTCTCTCTCTCTTCCTCCTTTCCTGTTCTTTTCTCCTTCTTCCTCCCCTCCTCTTCCTACTTTCCTTCTTCTCTCTCTCTCTCGTCCTCCTCTTCCTCCCTTTCCTTCTCTCTCCTCTCCTCTTCCCCTTTCCTTCTCTCTCTCTCTTTCCTCTCCTCCTCTTCCTTCTCTCTCCTCTCTCTTCTCTCTCTCTCCTCCCTCCTCTCCTCCCTTTCCTTCTCTCCGGATCTCTCCTCTCCTCCTCCTCTTCCTCCCTTTCCATTTCTCTCTCTCTCTCTCTCTATCTCTCTCTCCCTCTTCCTCCCTTTCCCTCTCTCTCTCTCTCTCTATCCTCTTCCTCTTCCTCCCTTTCCTTCTCTCTCCTCTCTCTCTCCCTCTTCCTCCTTTCCTTCTCCTCTCTCTCTCCTCTCTCCCTTCTTCCTCCCCTTTTCCTCCTCTCTCTCTCTCCTCCTCTTCCCCTCCCTTTCCTTCTCTCTCTCTCTTCTCCCCTCTTCCTCCCTTTCCCTTCTTCTCTTCCTCTCCTCTCCTCTTCCTCCCTTTCCTTTTCTTGTCCTTCTTCCTCTGTCCTCCTTTTCCCTTCTCTCTCTCTCTCTCCCTCTCCTCCCCTTTCCCCTTCTTCTCTCTCTCTCCTTCTCTCTCTCTTTCTCCTTTCCTTCTCTCATCTCTCTCTCTCCCTCTTCCTCCTTCTCTTCTCTCTCTCTTCTCTTCCTCTTCCTCTCTTCCTCTCTCTCCTCTCTCTTTCCTCTCTCTCTCTCTCTCTCTCTCCTCCTCTTCCTCCCTTTCCTCTCTTCTCCTCTCTCTCTCTCTCTTCCCTCCTCTTTCTCTCTCTCTCTCTCTCCTCTCCTCCCTTTCTTCTCCTCTCTCTCTCCTCTCTTCTCTCTCTCCTTCCCTTTCCTTCTCTCTTCTCTCTCCCTCTCTCTCTCTCTCTCTCCTTCCTCTTCCTTCTTCTCTCCCTCCTCTCTCCTCTTCCCCCTTCTCTCTCTCTCTCTCTCCTCTCTCTCTCTCTCCTCCCCTCTTCCTCTCTCTCCTCTCTCCTCCCTCTCCTCTTCCTCTCCTCCTTCTCCTCTCTCCCTCTTCGTCTCCGTCCTCCCTTTCCTTCCCTCTCTCTCTTCCTCCTTTTCCTCCTCCTCCGCTTCCTCGTCATCCTCCTCTCTCTCTCTTCTTTCCTTCTCTTCTCCTCCTCTCCTCCTCTTCCTCCACCCCCCCCCCATTAACCCAACCGGGATGTCACCCCCCCCCCTTCACTCCCCCGAGACTCGTCCTCCGACTTCCATCTTAGCAACAGGGCCCCTTTCATAGGCCTACGAGCGCGAGGGGGTGGGGGGGGGGGTGCATCCGTTAGATAGGTTTTGGTAAGGTTCATTATTCTCTCGACTTCTCTGGTTCTCGTTATATCTCTATCTCTCTCTCTCTCTTTGCTCTCCCCCCCTCGTTGTCCCCCCTCTGTCTCCTTGACCCCCCCCTCCCTCCCTCCACCACCACTACCCATTCACTCACCCACCATTCTCCCACTCCTCACTCACCATACCCACCGCCACCCACTCCCTCACCCACCCACCACCCTCCACCCCCACCCACCCACCCACTCCCTCACTTACCCACCCACCCACCCAATTACCCCACCCACCCACCCTCCCTCACTTACCCCACCCACCACTTCACTTACCCACCCACCACCCACTCCCTTCACCTTACCCACCCACCCACCCACTCATTATGATCGTATCCTTTCATATAGTATTATTCGGTTGGTGTTTTGTCTCTTTTTCTGTCCGTTTCATTCCCCTTCCTCCTTATGTAAACCACTAGGATAGAGAAAAAGACATGAGTTAGTAAAGAGAAAAAGAGAGAGAGAGACAGGAATAGAGTGAAGGGAACAATGAGAAAGCAAAGAAGAAAGAACAAGAGAGTGAGATAAAAGAACGAGAAAAAAAAGAAAGAAAAAGAAAAACTGCTCCAGCCAAACACGCCTCATTAACAGTCCCCACCAACAGAGCGTACGCCTGTCTCCGCCAAGAGTACGCCGCACCCCCGCATGCGCCCGGGCCTTCAAGATCACCCGCACGCCTCCCGCGCCACGCCACCCGAGTGTCACGCCACCCGGGTGTCACGCCACCGGTTCACGTGTCACGCCCGCCGCCACCCGGGTGTCGCTTCCGCGTGTCGCACGAATCTGCAGCCTTCCGGCGCCCGTTTGGCCCAAATGAAGCCAAATCGAGACGAAACGACGGGATTAGGGCGAGGGAACTGATCTCTCTGTGTGTGTGTGTGTGTGTGTGTGTGTGTGTGTGTGTGTGTGTGTGTTGTGTGTGTGTGTGTGTGGTGTGTGTGTGTGTGTGTGTGTGTGTGCGTGTGTTGGCGTGTGCGCGCGCGCTTGTTTATGTATGTGTTTGAGTGTATATACCTATGTGTATGTGTACATGTATGTGTATGAGCGTATGTCGTCCTCTCGTCGTCAGCAGAGCGCTCAAGTCGCGCATGCCCTTTGTCCAAGTGTAACTCGAGGAATTCCGAGTCGAGCAAGAGAGCACTCGAGCCGACAGCGAGAGTAAGAGTAAGAGTACCAACGAGTGCGAGGCCGAGTTCCAGGTTAAATTACGAGCTTTGAGAACAAGAACAAGAGAGTCGCCTCCCCCTCCCTCCACCCATGCAAACAATCCTTTACACTCACGCCCTCCATCCAATACTCTTCCCTCCCTCTCACAAACACACGTACAGGGATGGGTACACAGACTTAGCAGACAGCGCACACGCACGCGCACACCCCACACGCATGCCTTCGCTCCCCCTCCCTCCCCCCAACTCTCACTCACACCAAACACAACACACACAACCCCCCCCCCCGCTAAACCCCAATCAAATACATACACACACACACCCTCACCCCCCCCCCCCACACGCACGCACACACGCCCCCCCCGCACACACGCACACGCACGCAAAGTCTCCCTCGAAATCGCCCCATTACACCTCGCGAGCTGAGCCGAGTTGGCCGCCTCGCTCACTCGCTCGTCAATGGTAATTACTTTAATAACCTGGGCCGGGATTCCACGCGCGCGCTGATTGGCCGAGCAACTTGCAGGAAGGAAGATGAAGAGCAATCCTGGCGCTGATCTACGGAGGGGAGGGAAAGAGGAGAGAGGGAGGGAGGAAGAGAGAGAGGGAGGTGAGGGAAAGAGGAGAGAGGGAGGGTGAGGGAAAGAGGAGAGAGGGAGGGTGAGGGAAAGAGGAGAGAGGAGGAAGAGGAGAGAGGGAGGTGAGGAAAGAGAGAGAGGAGTGAGGGAAAGAGAGAGAGGGGGGGTGAGGAAGAGGAAGAGAGGGAGGGTGGGGGAAAGAGGAGAGAGGGAGGGGAGGGAAAAGGAAGAGGGAGGGTGAAGGGATAAGAAGAGAGGGAGGTGAGGGAGAGGAGAAGAGGGAGGGTGAGGGAAAGAGGAAGAGAGGGAGGGGTGAGGAAAGAGGAGAGAGGGAGGGTGAGGGAAAGAGGAGAGAGGAGGTGAGGGAAGAGGAAGAGGGAGGTGAGGAAAGAGGAGAGAGGGAGGGTGGGGGAAAGAGAGAGAGGGAGGGTGAGGAAAGAGGAGAGAGGGAGGGTGAGGGAAAAGAGAAGAGGCAGGGTGAGGAAAAGAGAGAGGCAGGTGAGAAAGAGGAGAGAGCAGGGGTGAGGGAAAGAGAGAGGGAGGGGAGGGAAATAGAGAGGAGGAGGGGAGGGTGAGGAAAGAGGAAGAGGCAGGGTGAGGAAAGAAGGAGAGAGGCAGGAGGAAAAGAAAGAGAAGAGGGAGGGTGAGGAAAGAGGAGATGAAGCAAGGGGTGAGGAAAGGGAGAGAGGCAGGGTGAGGAAGGAGGAGAGAGGAGGGTGAGGGGAAAGAGGAGAGAGGGAGGTGAGGGAAAAAGAAGGAGAGAGGCAGGGTGAGGGGAAAAGAAGAGAGAGGGAGGGTGGGGAAAGAGGAGAGGGAGGGTGGGGAAAGAGGGAGAGAGGTGAGGGTTGGGGAAAGGAGGAAGAGGAGGGAGGAAAGAGAGAGAGGGAGGGGGAGGAAAGAGAAGAGAGGGAGGGGATGAGAGGGAGAGGGAGGGGGAGGGAAGAGAAGAGAGGGAGGGAGAGGGAAAGAGGAGAGAGGTAGGAGAGGAAAGAAGGGTGGGAAGGGGAGAGAGATAGAGAGGAAAAGGGGAGGGAAAGAGGAGAGGAGGGAGGGGAGGAAAGAAGGGTGGGAAGGGAAAGAGAGAGGGAGGGAAGGGGGAGACGTTTGGAGTGGGGAGGGAAAAGAGAGGGATGAGGGAGAATGGGAAAGATATACGAGAGGGAGAGGCTATGGCGGAGGGAGGATAAAAGAGACGCGTGGGAGGGCCGAAGGATATAGGCGGAGAGGAGAGGAGAGAAGGAGAGGGAGAGGAGAGACGGAAGAATGGGGATGAGAGATGACGAGGGAGAGGGAGAGAGAGTAAATGAAGATGAGGGGAGCCGCGAAGGAGAGAGAAAAAGAGGAGGAGGAAAGAGAAAAGGGAGGAGAAAAAAGAGATTCTGGAGGGAAGAAAATAAGGGAGGGGAAGGCGAAAGGGGGTAGAAACCACTTGCAGAAAGAGGAGGAAAGAGAGGCCAAGAGGGATGGAAAGAAATGAGAGAGGGGTGAGAGAAAGAAAGGAGGGATAAGGAAGAGAAGGAGAACAGGGAAGCGGAGATAATGAGAGAAGAGAGAAGTGAAAACAGAAAAAGAGAGAGAGGAGAGGAGCTGGGAGGCTGACACATCTGTCAGAGGAGAGAGAGGGAGAGAATGGAGGGAAGGAGGGGGTGGGGGGAGAGAGCTGGAAGCTTCAAAGACAAGTGACTTGGCCCTGCCTCGTAAGCTCCTCGCAGGATGGTTCTCCTGAGGCGAGCCGGGGAAGGATATCAAAGTGGATCTGCCTCTGAGGTTTATTTTGACAATCCTACACCAAAAAAAGATCTAACAGACCTCACTCTCTCACTGTCTGTATATTTCTATCTTTCTATCTATATCCATCCATCTATCTATATCGATCTATCTATACCTATCTATCCATATTTTATTCCATTTTCTCATTCTCATTCTCTGTTTTTCCCTCTTACTTTTCTCGGTCTCTGAATCTTTATCTCGATCTCACATAGCACATCACACATAGCACATCACACACACACACACACACACACACACACATACATACATACACACACACACAACATCCATCCTTCCCTTACCCCTAAACACACAACAAAGGCACACGAACACAATAAAAAAACAAGCAAAAAAAACGAAAAGCCGAGAGGTCATCAGAACGGCGCCGCACAAGGTCGTGAACCAGCCCCAGACAAGGTCGCATACCTAGTCCTCCCAAGGCCGCGGGGAGGGGGGGGGGGGAGCGAGAGGCTTAACTCCCAACACTCCGAAAAGATTCTCGAGGCATTTTTTGGAACTCGACTTGAAACGGAGAATAAGGATGGATAAGGATAATGATGATGGCAAGTTGGTGGTAAGAGGAGTTAAATGGATAGTTATCGATAAAAAATCAAGCAATTATTTTTTGAAAAAGGCAAATAAAAGAAAAATCTTTCAAAAAACGAAAAAAATATAAAACCTAAACCAAACAAGCAGCACTGCGACCTAAACACTGAAATACTAACAACACAAATACAACATCATCACCAACATGAAATATACGACCACCTCCCATAAGGGGCAAGCTGTTGGAAGTAACAGGAAGTAACACCCAAAGTTTCATTATTTTGTTGTTTTCTTCTCGCTCTCTCTTTATCTGCAAAACAAACACACACACACACAAAGATATATATATTTATATATGCACACATACACACACACACACACATGTATTGGTAATGATTATACCTTATCATATCACACACCACCAATCATACCACATTTTATCATATCACATAACCCAAAAAGCTCATCTCAGAAAGCTCACATACAAAAAAGACGATGATGAATTTGAGAGACGAAGGAGAGAAAATAAGCACCAACTTCGCGATGTGGTTTATGACGTGAGATGAATGCAAGGGAGGAGGGGGGGGGGGGAGGAAGGAGAGGCGGCGGCGATGGCGGGGGGGAAAGAGGAGGAGGAAGGAGGAAGAGGAGGAGGGAAAAAAAGGTGGAAACAAGGGAAAAAGAGTAGTAGCAGTAGTAACGGGAAGAGGAGTAAACAGGAGAAATATAAAAGGAAGAGGACTAAACCCAAAGAATAGAAGAGGAAGAGGCGGAGGAGTGGGGAGGTAAGAGTAGGAAGAGGAAGGGAAGTAGCAGCAGCAGCAGCAGGAAGAAGAGGAGAAGGAAAATGATGATCATGCGTTGGAGACCTACAAAAAATCAAAAGTAAAAAAAGAGAAAAATTGGAAGGAGGAAGGGGAATGTGAACGGACACAGAAGAGACAAAACACCAATCGAAAAATACTACAGGAAAGGAACGATCATAAATAAACACTGTGGAGTAAAAGTGACACCAACATAGCACAGCAAACGCGTAATCATTTATCGACAACAAAGGAATATTCTGAACACAGTATTATTTGATGCGCGAGTTTGCAAGACCCAAAATACACCGTCGTTCATATTAAATCTAACCTATTCTTGTGTCATTGGGTACGGGGCACAGAGAGAGAAGCGATAGAGAGAGGAGGAGAGAGAAGAGAGAAGAGGAGGAGAGAGGAGAGAGAAGAGAGAGAAGAGAAGAGAGAGAGAGAGAGAGAGGTGAGAGAGAGAGAGAGAGAGAGAGAAAGAAAGAGAGGGACGAGAGAGAGAGAAGATAGAGAGAGAGGAAAGATTAAGAGAGAGAAAGAAAAGAGAGAGAAAAAGAAAGACGAAAGAGAGAAAGAAAGAGGAGGAGGAAAAGGGAGAAAAGAGAGAGAGGAAAAGAGAAAAGATAAAAGAAAAAGCACTGAGGAAAGAAAGAAGGAGAAAAGCGAGAAGAAAGAAAGATGGAGAGGAGAGAAAAAGATAAAGGAGACTGAGAGGAGAAAGAAATGAGATGGAGGGGAAAAAGGGGAAAGAGACGGAGAGGCTCAGAGAGGAGCGCGCGCGAGGGAGAGAGAGGAAATAAGAGATACTGTTGGTAAATGAGTGTGTGTTGCAAGCAAAGAGAGTGACAGTGGGGTGGTGGTAAATGAGGAGGAGAAGAGAGGAATTTGAGAGAGTGTTTTTTAAAATGCTGAAAGTATAATAAATAAAGAGGAGTTGAAATGCCTCTGTCCTGAAAGTGAGGTGACGGGAATGTTAGTGGCTGTGCAAAATCTAAAAACAAATCTGCGGCTCACAGCCAACGGAGCTCTAACGACTACGCTCTCCATTCCTCTATCCCTTCCCCTCATCCTTCTCATCCTCCCTTCCCCCTTACCCAATCTTTCCCCTCCTCGCCGCCCCGTGCCCTATCTTCCCCCGTCGTCGTCGTCGATCTCTTCCTCTTCCGCCCCCACCCTCCCCCCTTGTCCTCTCCTTCTCCCCTCCTCCTTCCTCATTCTCCCTCCGCCTACTCTCTTCCCCTCGGCCCTGTTCCCCATTCTTCCTCCAATCCTCTCCTCCCGCCTCCCACTTCGCCTACATCTCCCCGTCCTTCCGACCTCCTTCCCCCCACTCCCCCCCCCCTCCCCTCCCCAATTCCTTCCCCTCTTCCTCCCCTATCCCTCCCCTCCTCCCTCCCCTCCAAATTCCCCCGCCCGCCCCCCCTCACCCCCCCCCCCCCTCACACTCCCACACCGGCGCCGCCACTCCGCGCGGTTTGTTTCAAATTCCCCTTCACACAGATATCATCAACACCCGGGCCCGTTTTTATCCTGCATAAAAGCCAAAGTGTGCTTAATTTAAACAAACAAAACAGCCTGTTGTCAGCTGTTTGTCGAACGAAAATTTTCACCCTGTAACTGCACAGCCAAATTATCTCTCCCTGCGCTCGAGTTTTCATTCGAAAGAGAAAAGCAATTTGAAAAAATATATTTGTCAATAATTTCGAAGGCCAGACCGACAAATTTAGGTAAAGAAAGATATAATCTACGTTGAAAAAAAAAACAGAATGAAGACACAAACTGAAACTAAAGCAAAGAAAGATTAAAGGAAAGAAAGAGAGAGAGAGGAGAGGGAGATGGAGAGAGAGAGAGAGAAGAGAGAGAGAGAGAGGGAACCGAGGAGAGAGTGTGGGAGAGAGAGAGACGAGAGAGAGAGAGAGGAGAGAGCGAGAGATGGAGTAGAGAGAGAGAGAGAGAGGCGCGAGAAGAGGGAGTGAGAGACGGAGGAGGAGAGGGATGCCGAGGATGGAGCAGAGGCGTGTGAGGGTTGAGAGAGAGGAGCGAAGAAGAGAGGAGAAAAGAAAGAAAGGAAAGGAGAGAAGCAAGAAGTGAGAGAAAATAAAAGAACTCAGGGAAAGCAAAACAAACCAGGAGCAGGGCGGGTCGGATCGTTCCCAGGGCTAACGAAGAAGAAAGGAAAAATGCAGCCAGGCAGAGAGACCGCAGCAGCTGAATGGTGAGGAGGACACTTCAAGCAGGGTAAGGGTAAAGCAGACAGAACAGCCAGGGGATGAGCAGGGTGAAGGCCACGCCAGGGAGAGGGAAAAGGAAGAAGAATGAGAGAGAAGATGGGGTGGGAGGTGGAAGTAAGTAAAGTAGCAGGCGAGGGAGGGAGAGCTGGGAGGGAGGCGAGGGAGGAGGAGGTAGGGACGGAGAGAGAGGAGAAGATGAAGATAAGAGATATAAAGGAGAGAGGAGAGAGAGGTAGTTAAGAGATTAAAGAGAATACAAATGAGGGAGAGAGAGGAAAGAAAGGGAAGCAAGAGGGAGAGGAAAAATAAATTAAAAGAAACTTCAGAAAGCAAACAAAAAACAGACAGGGCGGGCGGCGTTTCCCAGCTAAACAGGTGGAAAAGAAAAATGCAAAGCAGAAGATGACGCAGAGCTATGTAGGGATACCGTTCCAGCAGGAAGAAGCAGAAGCAGGGGAAAGCGCCGTGTTCCAATTGAAAGAAAAAAGAAACACCGCAGAGGAAGGAGAAGAAAGTGGAGGGAGGGATGGGACGAGACGGGAGAGGAGAGGGGAGTGGTGAGAGAGAGAGAGAGAGAAGCTCCTGGGGAGGAAGAGGACTGGGGGAGAGGGAAGAGGAAGGGGAGGAGACGAGGAGAGAGGAGAGAGGGGGGGGGCGAAGAGAGAGTGGAGAGAGGAGAGAAAATGAGATGAAGAGAGTGACGAGGAGGAGCGAGAGAAAGAGAAGGAATCAAGGGATAGAGAGGGAGAGGTGGAGAGAGGAGAGAGGAGAGAGAGAGAGAGAGATGGAGAGACCGAGTTCGAGAGAGAAGAAGAGAGATGATGAGAAGAGAGAGAGAGATGAGAGACAGGAGAACAGAAGGAATGGAAAGAAGAGAAGCAGATGAGAGAAGGAGAGACAGAAGGAGTAGGGAGAGTCAAAAGAGGAAGGAGACGAGGGAGAGAGAAGAGGAGACAGAGAGAGAGAAGAGAGAGAGAGAGAGGGAGAGAGAGATGAGAGAAAGTGGTGAAGGGAGAGGGGCGGAGGAGGAGAGTGTGAGGAGAGGGAGGAGAGTGAGGGAGGAGGTGAAGTTGAGGGAGAGAGGAGAGAGAGAGAGAGAGGATTAGAGAGACGAGAAGCAAGACGAGGAGAGTGATGAGTGAGAGAGAGGGAGAGGAGAGATGGTAGAAGAGGAGAGAGAGGAAGGAACGAGGTCGAGAGGGAGAGATAGCGAGAGAGAGAAGAGAGGGAGAAAGAAGAGAGAAGAGAGAGAGAGGAGAGAGAGAGAGAGAGAGAGAGAGAGAGGCAGGGAAAGGGGAGGGAGAGGAGAAGGAGGGAGGGAGGAGGGAGAGAGGAGAGAGAAGAGAGAGAAGAGAGAGAGGAGAGAGAGAGAGAGAGAGAAGAGAGAGAGAGAGAGAGAGAGAGAAGAGAGAGAGAGAGAGAGAAGGAGAGAGAGAGAGAGATAAGAGAGAGAGAGAGAGAAGAGAGAGAAGAGAGAGAAGATGAGAGAGAGAGAGAGAGAGAGAGAAAAGAGGACTGAGAAAGAGATAGAGAGAAGAGAACGAGAGAGAAGAGAGATAAAGAGAACGAAGAGAAAGAGATAAAAGAGAGAGATAAAGAGCGAGAGAGAGAGCGAGCCTGACTGCAAGCACAGGAGCTGATGACAAGTAGCAGAAGGGGCCGAACCCGACGCCACCATATGGTAATCCGAGGGCAGGTGGCCGACCCGTCCCGACCCTACCCGACTCGCCCGCACCTGCATCATTACCGCTGCGCTGCTCACTCGACCCGACCAGACCCGACCTGACAGTAAAGCGAGGACGACTTTCAAGTGGAGTTTGAAGTTTGACATACAAATGTTGCTCTTTTTTTCTTTTCTCATTTTCTCTCCTATACCAGCATTTCTTATTTTTTGCAATTCCTCTTATTACTTCATCTTATTATGTTTTCTCCCTCTTCCTATCTCAGCCTCCTCCCCCCTTCCTTCTCTTCCACCTGATCTTGGAACTTAGCCAAGTCTAAGGTACCAGTACGCCGACTTTTAAATACCGGCAGATCAACTTGGGTAATATACGTTTGCATACTGTATGACATATTCCCATTTTACCATGTATAATTACTGTAATCACAGAATACTGTACTCTGTCGAATGTACGTGAATATATGTAACACGCCTGAGCAGTTAGCCAGGGTGGTAAATAAACTTATTTAACTTAACGAGTGGTGTGCATTAGGAGACGCCGTGTTAAGTCAATGTTAAGCCTGAAATTCGCTGTACATTTATGACATAACGCTATGACCGAATGTGTCGACGTTTGTTCGCGTCCTTGCAGTGTCAGACTGGTAAACAAATAAATTAATCCATCAAATATATCGAATATTCCGTAGCAACAGACGCGCAAAAATGTGGAAGTGGCAACTGGTACGGCCACTGCTTCATAAACTTAATGTGCCAAAGTTAGTCCATGACCATGTAAGTAATCCAGACTAGGTAAATAAAAATAAACATATCGAAAGTTCCGTAGTTACAGACACAGGTAACAAAAAATAATGGCTTATTAACAATCATTAAGCTCTTGCTACTACCTCCCAACAGTTTACCCTTGCGGGAACTAACAAACATACTGACAAATGCTATGAACTGTACCTAGATTTGTTAATATCTTTTAGTTTACATTCATAACATGCTCTGAAATAAGCGTTACCACTCGTCAAACTGGAAAAACCCAGATGAATTACCTAAAACCAACCAGATTCCGTTAAAAAATTCATTACCTCACAGTGAACTGGTTGAATTTGGAAATGAAGCCAAATGCCAATATTCGGGCGTACAAAATATTTGTCTAAAATCTCTCGTCGTCTCTCGAACGAATCTAACACTAACGGCTACGATATCGACCCTGATATTTGAGGAAGGCATGATACATATCAGGGAATATGGGGGCTAAATTCCTCCCTCCCGCCTCGTATGTTCCAACAGGAGAGAGCCCAGAGCCAGTAACAGTTTTAAACACATCTAACCTTAAGCACTGCCTCCACACGGGCCAGGGTGCGGGTCACTGGGATCGCCGGGGTCATGCAGGTCGTTGTTGGCGGGAACTGCTATCTCTATCAGCCGCTCCTTATCGGACAGCGGGGGCTAGTTTAGTGGCCTCGACGAAGAACTGGTGGGGGACTACTTCCCGCTTGTACTTGCGGGGAAACAGACACCGAGCCACGTACTGTTTGTAGAATTCTTGTCGATTTCCTGTCTCTTGCTCCACACTCTGTCGCGTCTCGACACAAACGCTCAATGTTGTGTGTGGATCTCCGGGTTTTCGGGATCCACTGGAAGTACCTTGCGCCGTTATTTCGATGATAATTCGCGGTGAAATGGAAGTAGTTATCCTCACACCTTACACACTGCCTATCTATGATGGAACTAATTTGAATTTGAACTGTCTCCTCCGAGGCCTAGATTCTATTGTCACGTGGTGATGTATTCCAGATCTGATTGGTTCTATTGAGCATTCACGCGCGAATCTAATTGGCTCATTTGATTTCCCTCGCATGCGCCATCCGCTACTAACCCGTCCGACTTTCCGTTGATTTCAACGACTTTTGTGTCATTTTGTCGCGGCGCTGGAGGCGGAAGGTTGCTGCGGCTCTTGGAAATTGTGGATTTTACACCATTTTTATTACCCTTATCATCAATTTGCGAAGTAAATGGTCTAAAAGGAAACGTTCATAGAATGGTGTTCTAGTATTTGGTAAGCTCAGATTTTTATATTCAGGCGT
This sequence comes from Penaeus vannamei, assembly GCF_003789085.1. Classification (NCBI taxonomy): domain Eukaryota; kingdom Metazoa; phylum Arthropoda; class Malacostraca; order Decapoda; family Penaeidae; genus Penaeus; species Penaeus vannamei. The sequence continues at coordinate 112,563 of NW_020872373.1, read as the reverse complement.
TTGGTTTCATTTCGAATAATACCGCGAATTGAAAGTACAACCGCATAAAAATATGTAGACCTACTTACGTTTCGTTAAAATCATATAATCCACACTTGTACTATGGTTTCGCCGTTTTTCGGGGCGGAGTACTTTCAGCACTGTGTCCCGCGATGGCCTCCTCAGAACTCATTTTCCTGCGAGGATGAGCAAGCTAAGAGTGACTGCGAAACAGCCTGGTACGACAACAGCTCGGAGGCGCCTAGGACACCGAGCGAAAAAAACAATGGTCTGTCTTTACTGTTTACTTCAACATTCTGCTTATTTTAATAAAGTATGCTATAGTATTTGAGCATAAAAAAACAAATTCATGGACTTCTAAGACGAACAGAAAAAACAGGTAACAGTAACTAAAGAAAAAAAGAAAAACAGGTCACAGTAAATAAAGAAAAAATAAATGATTTAGGTTAAAAAATGGAGTAGCTGCACTGTAGAATCATTTCATCTTCCACTATAAAGACGATATGCTTTTTGATGTGAAACTGCAGTTACGGATTCCACCAATACTAATCATTACTAGTACAATCAATAGTTCAAATTCCTCACACCGTTACCATCAAATCTCAGTCCTCTTCAACTGCCATTGTACTTACAATCATTTCATTACTACTCTTGCGCCTGCCACTTCCACTACTCCTACTACCACTTTACTCTTGAGGTTTATCTCGATTGCTTCTGGCACTTTCTACAGTGACCGTTCTTTTTTACCCGTTCTCCTCCGTCTGTTTCACTTAAGGAGCATTTTGAACGGCGCGCGGTAAGGCACAAACGTACCATGACAAGGCAAATATAGTCTTATGCCGTTTACCGTTATCTACCATCTCCGCCTCTATGAATCTTCTTTTAAACGAGTTTGATCTCTTAAATTTCTTCTCTCTGTCACCCTCTTTCTCGCTTTCTTTTTGTTTTTCTCTTTGCCTCCTATACATATTTTTGGTTGGGTTGTGACTTATTTCGACGGTACTGCCAAGTCTTTATCCCATGTTCTGTTCTTCCTCCTCTCTTCTCCTCGGCCTTCTTTTCTGTTTTATTTCCCTCTCTCTTTCTCATCTTCTCCCAAGCTCTCCCTCCTCCCCAGTTTCTCTCCCCCCTAACCATCCGTTTCCTCCTCCCCCTCCCTTTTACCGCTACTCTCCCCTCCCCCATTTTCTACCCACCCTATCCCATCCTTCGTCCATCTCTTTCCTCCCCTCTCCTCTCCCCTCCCCTCCCCATTTCCTACTTTCCCCCTCCCCACCCCTTACCCCGGCCCTCACCCAACCTCTCACTCCCCCCATCAAACCCTCCCCCCGCCCCCCCCACCACGCCCACGTCCGAAATACCCCTCCCTCGTTGGCCTCGTCGCCCGGCAAGGCTCTCGCGCCCGCCCGCCCGCCCGCCCGCCCGCTCTCGTCTGGGAGAACCAATGAATAAATTTAATCCTGGTAGCAGATGCGAGCCGGAGATTCGTGGTCGCTGAGAGAGCAGGGTCGTAAGAGCGAGGGTGCGTGTTGGAGGAGGGGGAAGGGGGGGGCGTGTGTGTTGTAGAGGGGGGTTTAAGCTTGTGAGTGTGCGCGCGTGCGTGTGTGTTGTAGAAGGGGGGGGCGTGTGTGTGTGCGTGGGGTGTGTGTGTGTGTGTGCGCGTGTATATATGTGTGTGTGTGTGTGCGTGGATATGTGTGTGTGTGTGTGCGTGGGGTATATGTATGTGTGTGTGTGTGGTGCGTGGGGTATATGTTGTGTGTGTGGTGCGTGGGGTATATATGTGTGTGTGGTGTGTGCGTTGGTGTGTGTGTGTGTGTGTGTGTACGGGCATGTGTGTTGTTGTATACACCGTAGTTCTTATAACTATCGCATCAACACTTATGACAATCATAGTCATAACAACAACATTAAATAATATAAAAATCAACTGAGAACAACAACAGTCCAATAAGTTAAATCCAACCCTTTCCTAAATTTTCTTAAAAAGTATTTCCATTATTCCCAACAGACCTGAACTGTCCTCCAACTCACGTCAAGTCGCGGTTCAGTTCTTTCCTAACTTTACTTTATGAACAGAAATGCATTATTTGGACTCGCGTCTCTATTTTGGATTAACGAAGTTGGACGATTTTGAGGCACGTTCTCTACTAAATTCTGGTGGATTTGGGCTCCTTTCCCCTTTATGGATATAGTTTGATAAATACCCCCCTTTTTGGCTTTTGCTTTAAACAAAAAACACCCCTTTTTTTTTTTTTTTTTTTTTTTTTGCTTTTGCTTAAAAATCAACACTTTTTATTTATACAACCTTTCCATAGAAATAATCAGTGGTCATTCCTTTAAGAGATGAGCAACTCAATCCTTACATCTTGTTCTACATCTAAAACAGCCTACATCATTAAATCCAACCTTACTTTACCAACAGATACTCAATCGCCATCTCCCTTTACAACGAAAAAGTAGCTCGCCTTCACCATTCCTTTGTTAATAAAATGGATGGATGTGCGCCATTTGCAGTTCTCGTTGGCAAATTACATTAATGTTCTGAAGATTAAATTGAGCGCTGGAGAGGGCCGGATTTACGAACTTAATCTAATTTTACTAATTTAATCGAGAGCTGGAAAGTTGGGAAATCACGATTAATAAAATAGAAAGATGCTCAGATGTATAGACAGACAGAGACCGACAGACAGACAGATTTAATGATTATTATATTGCAAATTTATACAAGATCGTTGCGTGTCCTGCAAGTTTATACAACTCAAGTTAACAGCATCATCATCCGAGCTGCTCACCGCCAGTCGACGTTCCCAGCAATTCGAGATTTTAAAAACTCCCAACGATTCGAGAAGATTAAAAAGAAAAAAAAAGTTCCCAGCGATTAGAGAAGATTCCAAAAAAAAAATGAAAATCACAGCGATTCGAGAAGATTCCAAAAGAAAACGAGTTCCCAGCGATTCGAGAAATTCCAAAAGAAAAAAAAAAGTTCCAAACGATTCGAGAAGATTCCAGAGAAAAATCAACTCTCGCAGTACCCTTTTTGGAAGAGGAGGAGGAAGGGGAGAAGGCGGAGGAGAAACCCCGTCGCCTGACATTTCGGAGGCACCAATAATTAATCACTTCGGAGAGAGAACCAATTCCATCGTGCGTTTTTTTTTTTCTTTTTTAATAATAATAATAATCGCCGGAAATGTCGCTCTGGATAAATAATGGATTCAGAAAAAAGGCAAACATCAAGGTGTGAACTGCCTTTGTGGAGTCACGCTGACGGGGGTGGGGGAGGGGGGAGGAGGAGGGGGTATTGGGGAGAGTTAGGCCTATATATGTAACGCAATTGGGGGATAGATAAAGAGGGGGAGGGTGGGGAGATGGAGGAGGGGCGTAGAAGGATGAGGCGGCGCAGAAGGATGAGGGGGAGGGGCGTGGTGAGGGGAGGGGTGGGGAGATGGGAGGGAGGGCGCAGAAGGATGAGGGGGAAGGATGAGGGGGAGGGTGGGGGAGATGGGAGGGAGGGTAGAAGGATTGAGGAGATTGGGAGGAGATGGGGGAGATGGGAGGGAGGGCAGAAGGATGAGGGAGATGGGAGGGGGGCGTAGAAGGATGAGGGGGAGGGGAGGGAGGGGCGCAGATGGATGAGGGGGAGGGGTGGGAGATGGGAGGGAGGGGCACAGAAGGATGAGGGTGGGGAGAAGGGTTAGCAAGATGGAGAAGGAATTCGAAGGGCGTGAGAGAGAGAGAGAGAGGGGAAATAAGAGGAAGTAGTGACGAAAGAAAAAAAATAGATGGGAATAGGAAAGCAAAAGAGGAAGGAGAAAGAAGGTGGAGGTGGCAGGAGGAGGAGAGAGGAGGAGGAAGAAATAGTAAGAGACAGGAGAAAAAAAAATAGAAGACGAACATAGAGGCGAGAGAAAAGAAAAGAAAACCAAATGAAAAAAGACAAAAAAAGGACGAAGTGTGACATAATTCAAGAAGAAAGAAGACTAACAAATAAACGCGAAGGAGGAAAGAGGTGGAGGAGGGAGGAAAGATCTTTCGAGAAGGAGAAGCGGCATGTCCCTCAGCGCCCACCGCCCACGCCCCTTCCCCGCCCGTGACTCAAGCGCCCAAAAACATCCCCTCAGATCCATCCTGCGCGCCCTCACGCCCCCCCCCCCACATCATCGCTTTCATCATTTCGCAAAATTATCGACATAATGAATGCTCATCAAACGTCAATATCATTAACACCCATTTTATTGTATTTTCTATTTTTTTTTCTTTTTATTTCTTTTCTTTTTCCTTTTGTTTTGTTTTCTTTTCTTTTCCTATTTTCTTATATGCACATCTTTTTTTTTACACTCACATCCTAAGCCTAAACACCTACCATAACCCACCAAACCCTCAACATCAACGCATCCTCAATATCCCCCACAAACAACATCAACACCCCAACCAACATCACCCCCCCCCCCCAAAAAAAAGCAATTAACACCACTGAAACCAAAAACACCACCATTACCCCTCCATTAATATTTAACCCTTAACCCCCGCCCCCCATTAGTCCCCGGCCGCCCATCCGTCGGGGGGGGGGGGGGAGACAACGAGCCAGGGAGAATTAATCTATATCGCACAAGTAATGCCACCGAAAAAAGGGGGTGGGGTGGGGGGGGGGGAGTAGATAAATATAAATGGTAGACACGTGCGCGTGCGGTCAACACATGTATCCGGTAGGGTCTGGGGTGGGGTGGGGTGGGGTGGGGTGGGGAGAGGAAGGGAAAGGGGGGAGGGAAAAATGACGATGATGATGACGACGACGACGATAATAATGAGATGATTATGATGTCGACGACGACGATAATAATGAATGACGACGATGATGATAATGACGATGACGACGACGATGATAACGACGACTACGACGAAGAAGGGGACGAGGAAGCATCGTTGGGGAAGAGGAAGGGGAAAGGGAAAGAAATATGAAATGTGAGAGAGAAGAGAGGGAGAAAGAGAAAACCGCAACAGAAAATGTAACAGGGAGACGGTGGGAGGGGGGAGGGAGGGAGAGAGAAACAAACGTATAGGAAGAGGGGGGGGCGGGAAGAGGAAGGGGAGGAGGGCGTGAAGAGAAGGAGAGGGAAGAGAGGGTGAAGTGACGGAAGGGGGAAGTGGGGCGTGGAGAAACGAAGAGGGAGGAGAGGGAGTGAAATGGAGGAGGGGGGGAGGAAAGGGCGTGAAGAGAATGAAGAGGAAGGAGAGGATGAAGAACAGAAGGGAGGAGGGGAGGGATTAAGAGATTGGGGTGGGGGGAGGGATGAGATGGAAGGGGAAGGAAGAGGAGGGGATAAAGAGACGGAAGGGGAAGGAGAGGGTGAAGTGACAGGAGGGGGTGAGGAGGAGGAGAGGGTGAAGTGACAGAAGGGGTGAGGAGGAGGAGGAGATGAAGTGACAGAAGGGGGTGAGGAGGAGATGAAACGGAAGGGTGAAGAGGAGGAGATGAAGCGGATGACAGATGAGGAGTGAAGTGACGGAAGGGGTGAGGAGGAGAGGGTGAAGTGACAGGAGGAGGGGTGAGGAGGAGAGAAGTGACGGAAGGTGAAGTGACGGAAGGGGTGAGGAGGGGAGATGAAGTGACAGTGACAGGGGGGGGTGAGGGAGGAGATGAAGTGACAGGGGGGGGAGGAGGAAGAGAGATTGATTACCCGCAAAGGGAATCTGCCAAATCATTGATCATTTTGCAAACTAATTCGCACACTTCACGACGCATTAATCAACTGGCCTCACACACGCCGCCGGGGATTTCGCAACTCAAAGACTGGTTAATCTCAATCTTGGATAATTTCGCAATTTTGGCCAAACACACAATTTTCTCTGTTTTTTCACTGACTTGTCTATTTATTTACTCCATTTATCATTGTCACTTATAAACCTGTATATTTATATATTTACTATCATCATCATAGTATTAGCAGCAGTAGTGGCAATGGTAGTAGTAGTCATAGTAATAGTGGTAATAGCAATAGCATCAGCAGCGTTACTAGTTGCCGCAGTAGTATCTTCACCACTATCATTATTACCCAAGGAAAGGATTCGATGATCATGTACACCAAATTCGAAGGGATTCAACACCTGCACATTACTAAACACGAATAAAATCTAATCTGACAAAGAGACGAAGAATAACCCCCCCCACCCACCCAACCCACCCCATCTTTCTCCCCCCCCCCCCCCTCTAACCTTTGGCTGAGGTTCGTCCAATGACATTTGTTGAAGCCGTAACTTCTCTCTGAAGTTTATATCCCTCTAAATAAACCACCATGTTGTGTAAAGCCCCCGAGAGCCTTGTTTTGCCGCATGTTGCACAGAGACAAAGGCCAATTTTGTTTCTTCTTTTGCCTAAATTAGAATGTGCACTAAATTTTGATATCAGAATCGAATTATTAACTGTTCAATTTATGATTCTTTTTTTCTTTTTAGGGGATGGTGAAAGACGCAATGTCATCTTAACTTTAATTCAAGTTGGATGCTGTCATTGCTTTATTAAATCTTTTCACTCCACGAAGAAGAATGTACGCAGAGGAAGGGTAACAGAAGAGCCACTTGGCAGACACCAACGTCAGTCATCCCGACCCACCGACCGCCAGCAGCTGTCATAGGTTCCTGACAAGCGCCGACGGTTTAGATTCTCGGCGGCAGAAAAGTCCGGAAACGGCCTGTGGTGCGCTGGATATTCGGCCGGGTTCTTGGAGCGCCTCGCCTCCCTTCCGCGCTATTCCCTTCCGTCTATTTCGGGAGGATTATCAGTTGCATAATGAGAGAGATACCTAGCCTGCGCAAGGCTTAATTCACTGCCTGGCTTGCTCTATGTTTGGTCACTTTTTTTGGTTTACACTTGCCAGAAGGCATGGAATAATGCTCAGGTTTCATTTAAACTCGAAATTATCCTTGGCATCAACCTTAATGTCACTTGTTTTAACACTCCTCCTTAAAGTGCTAATGTTTTAAAAGCACTCAATTTTTTATGATGCCAATTCTCAACGTTTTCAAAGGGGAGAAACAGGTCTAATTATCGACTGTGCGCACACTTGGTGTAAATACACACATACATACGGAAAGAGACATGAGCGCTGGATAAGAACCAATCAGCTTCTAGTCTATGCAAAAGGGGCGTGGCTTAGGAGCAAAATTAGCAGAGTGTGGGCCTAGAGATTAATCTAAAATGTAGCTCCTTAATGGCAATGCCAGACTATTGGATTCTAAACCTCTGTACGCAGAAAATAGTAATTAGTCAATAATAGCAACAATATAACACCAATACTATTTTTTTTCCATGCGATATCAACAGCATAGCGAGGTGATATATTACTAATGCATTTTTTTCTGTCTTGTACTATTATAGACATACGCAGAGACACAGGTATGACCCACATCGTGCCAGCGAAGAACCGTCCCTCCAGCACTAATATTAGCGCTGGGTCATACGGCGGCCATATTAGACCGTGTCAATCCATACGGTGCCAAAGTCGGTCCTTTGCCCACGTGATGTCAGCAACATTTACGATTGAGCTGTTTTCTAATTCCGTAAACTCGCACGTTATGGAGGGAAATTGGTCGAGTGCAGAAATGAAATTGGTCGAATACAGAAATGAAATTGATCGAATACAGAAAGGAAATTGGTCAAATACAGAAATGAAATTGGTCGAATACAGAAATGAAATTCACATCAGGAAATGAGGTATAAATGTGTTACTTACCACAAAAAAGGCTTCGAACTGCATCTGTTATGAAGGGTTTTTTTACGGCTAACTCCTCCTTTCGACATACCTGAAAAAGAAAATACATTGATGAGACAAATTCGATGTCAGAAATGTTCAATGACTTTTTGGGAAATCTGTGCAAAATTCCACAGCAAAGCAGATTATTTATTGGTAATTTTATTGAATTTTGCCAGTCAAGTAAGTCAATCAGTCAAGCCACAGCGTTAAGTCAACCAACCAGCTAGCCAGTCACACCAAGTCATCCAAGCAGTCCAACTTTTTTTTTAAGACCACCACAAGAAAACGCCCCCCCCCCCCAAAAAAAAAAAAAAAAAAAAAAAAAAAGATTGCGAGACAGACAGATAGACGGACAGAAAACAAGGAATAAGAAGAAGAATAAAAAGATCTAAAAAAAAAAAATAAATAAAATAAAAACGCCAACCCGGCCTAAGAGCATTCTCGCCTCCTCTTTGAAATAACCTCTTTACGACCCCAACTTCAGTCACGTCCTTGAATAGGCGTTCATTAGCGGGGTTTGTGCGTCCGTTGGAGTGCCAGCCAGGCGGACGGATGCGGCGGCCACGTCACAACCGACCTTAGAATTTGCATGGGCAAGAATGATAAATTCTGGAGGACACGCAAGTAAATGATAAATTGTGGAGGATAAGCAAGTGAATGATAGATTTTAGAGGAAATGCATGTATTACCCCATTATCAAGCTACACACACACACCCGCCCGCGCGCACACATACGCACACATGAATGAAAAATATAATAAATGGAAGAAAAATGAAAGCAAAAGCACACCTCTAATTTTAACCGCCCTTCGTTGTCCTTACAAACACTTACGTCAATTCAAGCCGATTCGCGTAAACATGCCCGCCTGCAAATCTCAGACTATTTCTATTCTTAGTTTTCCTTGCTTTTCTGCACTCCATCTTTTTCTTTCTTTCACTTTCCCTCTTTCTTTCTTTCTTTCTATCTTTCTTTCCCTTTCCCTTTCTTTCTATATTTTTTTCCCTTTCTTTTCTTTCCTTTCTTTCTTTCCCTTTCTCTTTCTCTTCTTTCTTTCCCTTCTCTTTCTTTCTACTTTCTTTCTTTCCCTTTCTCTTTCTTTCTATCTTTCTTTCCCTTTCTCTTTCTTTCTATCTTTCTTTCCCTTTCTCTTTCTTTCTATCTTTCTTTCCCTTTCTCTTTCTTTCTATCTTTCTTTCCTTTCTCTTTTCTTTCCTTTCTATCTTTCTTTCCCTTTCTCTTTCTTTCTATCTCTTTCCCTTTCTCTTTCTTTCTTTCCCCTTTCTCTTTCTATCTTTCTTTCCCTTTCTCTTCTTTCTATCTTTCTTTCCTTCTCTTTCTTTCTCCTCTTTCCTCTTTCTCCCCTCTTTATCCTCCTTTCTTTCTTTCTTTCTCTCTCTTTCTCCTCCCTCTCTTTCACACTCTTTTTTCTCAGGGATTTGGGACAGGGATGGTGGGATGGAAAGAGGGGAGGGTAGTAGGGAAAAGTGAAGGGAGAAAGGGATGAATGGAGGGAGAGGGAGTGGGAAGCGAGAAAGGGAGGGAGGGAAGGGAGAGGGGAATGAGAGAGGAGGGAGGGAGGGAGGGGAGAGGGAGGGGAGGGAGGGAGGGAGAGGGAGGGAGGGAGGGAGGGAGAGGGAGAGGGAGAGAGAGAGAGAGAGATTTCAGATTCATATAGTTTATTCGCCAGTACAGTTATAAAATTACATAGAAACATATTGATACATTGCTGAGCATCTTGAGAGTAAACTCTCCTCAGAGAGAGAGAGAGTGAGTGAGAGAGAGTGAGTGAGAGTGAGTGAGTGAGTGAGAGAGTGAGTGAGTGAGAGAGTGAGAGAGAGAGTTGAGTGAGAGAGAGAGAGAGAGAGAGGAGAGAGAGAGAGAGAGAGAGAGAGAGAGAGAGAGAGAGAGATGCTATTATGTAGGCTTACAGCATCCCTAGTTTGACATACCGTACAACACAAGTGAACAACAATACTAACCCTCCGTGCAAGATTGTGTTTGCAACTCAATGTAAAAAAAAAAAAAAAAAAAAAAAAAAAAAAAAAAACGGTAACGTTTGCCATCTCAGCTCTCCTGGATGACTGACTGACTGACTGACTGACTGACTGACTGACTGACTGACTGACTGACTGACTGTCCGCCTAACTGCCTAATTGCATATTCACCTTTATGCTTGCTTGATTACCTGCCTGCCGCTAGCCTACTTGCCTGAGTACTGGCCTGTCCGTGACTTGCCTACTTGCCTGAGTACTGGCCTGTTGACTGCCTCTGCGACTTACTGACTGCCTGCCTGTTGACTTGCCTACTTACCCACACTTGCCTACTTACCGCCTGTTGACTTGCCTGACCTGCCTGTTGACTTGCCTACTTACCCACCTACCTGCCTGTTGACTTGCCTACTTACCCACCTACACCTACCTACCTACTTGTTGATTTACCTACCTGTTTACTTGCCTACTTACCCACCTACCTGCCTACTTACTTCCACCTACCTGCCTGTTTGACTTGCCTACTTACCCACCTGCCTGTTGACTTTACCTACCTACCCACCACTACTGTTTACTTGCCTACTTACCCACCCACCTACGTCACTGCATGCCTGCCTCCCGCGCGACCTTGTCAACCTCGAACATCTAACCCACATTTCTCCCTCGCCAGATGAACTCTCCTGAACTTTCACTTTCGACAATGGCGGTGCGAGAGACGAGGCGTGACCCCCCCCCTTCCCCTTACCTCTCCCTAAACCCTCTCCCCTCCCTTACCCACTTCCATTCCCCCACTCTCCTTACCCACCCCTTTTTCCACTTCCCTTATCCCACTTACCTTACCCACACCCTTTTCTCACTTCCCTTACCTACCCCTTTTCCCACTATCCTTACCTACCCCCTTTCCCCCTACTATCCTTACCTACCCCTTCCCCCACTTCCCTCACACACCCACTTTTCCCCCCACTTCCCTCACACACCCACTTTCCCCCACAACACCCACTTTTCCCCCCACTTCCCTCACACACCCACTTTTCCCCCACTTCCCTTCACCCACTTTTCCCACTTCCCTCACCCACCCACTTTTCCCACTTCCCTCACCACCACCCCACTTTTCCCACTTCCCTTACTCTTCCTCACAACAATCCCTTCCCCGCCCTTTCTCCCTCGCCAACATCCCTTTCCTTTCTCTTTCTCTCTCTCCTCCCCTCTCCAACACTCTCTTTGCCCTCCTATTCGCTTTACTTCTTCCTAAACACCCTTTCCCCCTGTTCTACCCTTTCTTCAACACGACCATTCACCTCCCCGTCCCTTACCCACCTAATTTCCCCCCTTCTCCCCTTCCCTTCTTCACGGCTATTCCCTTCCCCTTCCCTTCCTTATTCCATGTTATCCCCCTTCTTCCTATCCCCTAAACTCCTCCTCCTCCTCCTCCACTCCCCACATCCCCCCACCCCTTTCCTTCCCTCCCCTATCCCTTTCCCTCTTAATTCCCTCTCCCTCCCCCTTCCCTTCCCTTCCCCTCTCCCAAACCCCCCTTTCCTTCTGCTTCCCCTTCCTCCCCTACCCCTTTCCCTTCCCTTCCCTCCCCTCTCCCTCCCCTCCCTCTCCCCCCTACCCCTTCCCCTCCCCTCCCCCCACCCCGACGTCACACGAGCGGCGTGAAAGATACCCGTTTCGTCCCGAGTCTTTCCTGAAGGATTTTAACTCCCTTTCAAGGATTTTTTTTTTTTTTCTTTTCCTCAACTCTTCACTTCTATTTCAAGAACCTCCTGTATAAAAAAAAAACCTTTGTGGATAGCAGTTTTATCATATTATTCGTTATAAATATACTCCTTTATATTATCATTTTCACAAGTTAAATATATCTCCTCTTTCAGTACATGGCTTAATCCTCATTTCGCATTCAGTCTCTTCATTCCCTTCTATTCATCTATTCATCGCCCTTCTAATTACTCACTACCGCCAATTAAGGTACCTCATTTATATAACATTCACATACTCCCATAAAAAAACACATGAATATTACTAATGAATATTATATATACAACGCGAAGGCATCCCATAAACACTCATGAATATCAATTACATCCTTACAAACAGACAGAAATAGGTAAAATAAAGATATATAAATAGAATAACAAGCAGAAATAGACCAAATATAAAGTAGGAAAACAGACAGAAATAGACAAAATAAAGACAGACAAAAATAAAGACAGACAGAAATAGACAAAATAAAGAAAATAGACAAATAAAGTATACAGACAGAAATAGACAATAAGAGGGCAGACAGACACAATAACAAAAGATACAGAAGACAAACAGAGATAGACAGATGTAAAAATAGCTATAATACATGAACGTTCTCTTCGGCTCGCCACACAGGACGTCCAGCCCAGGGAATCTCGCGCCTCCTCTCGCTCCTTCGCTCTCCATTTTCCCTCCTGAAGGATCGCCTCCGACAGCGGTTCACACTCTCGCCCGCTCGCCGCGCTGCGCTCTCACTCAGGCTCGGTTATCCAGACAAACACACACGCACAAAGACACATGCACGCACACACTCACGCGCAAATGCTCACACACACATACTCACACACGCGGAAATACATACATGCATGCACGCACATACGCACACACATGCACGCACGGACACACATACGCGTACACACACACGCGGAAATACACACATGCACGCACGGACACACATACGCGTACACACACACATGGAAATACACACATGCACGCATGCACACACATACACGTGCATACATACTTATATACATACATACAAACATGAAACATACATTACATGCATACATATATACGTACATGAATACAAACATACTGTATATCTATTCACGTATTTATTTACACCCCCTCCCCAACATAAGGACAAACGCAGATAATCAAACAAACACGAAAACACACACACACACAACGTGCACATGACACAGAAATACACACACACACAAGTGCACACGACACAGAAATACACGCACACACCACCAGCACCACCAACAAAAAAGAGCTGAAGCCAGCCAGCCTGAACTCATCCCTAGGCTATAGCTGAGTGAGAGAGCCTTGTGTGTCCCGCACGATGTTAGTTTTTTTTCTCCTTTTTTGCGTCTGGATATCTCTTGGTTGCCATCGACAGCAAAAGTTACTTCAGTTGCTCCGATTATCAATGCAATCCGATACGTAAGATAAAATAAGGATAACCGCTTCACAAACCGTCAGAAATATCAAGAATTAGGTTGACAAATATCACGCCAAAAACAAGAAAAAACAAACATAACTGCGGCCTACCCAAAACAATAACACTGACAGGCAGAGAGAGAGAGAGAGAGAGAGAGAGAGAGAGAGAGAGAGAGAGAGCGAGAGCAAGAGAGACAGACAGACAGAGCGAGAGCAAGAGAGAGAGAGAGAGAAAGACAGAGCGAGAGCAAGAGAGAGAGAGAGAGAAAGACAAAGCGAGAGCAAGAGAGAGAGAGAGAGAAAGACAGAGCGAGAGCAGAGACAAGCAGAGACAGAAAAGTCTACGGCCCTGCCACCACCTTTCACTACGCCCGGCCAACCCGCCCGCCGGCGCGGGGTGCGTGCCGCCGAGAGTTCAGTAACGGGAGGTGAACAAGACGTCGGCCGCAGTGTGTTCCTTTGCTCCGTTAGGCCGCGTCCTCGACATTCTTGGGGCGCCATTGCCTTGCTGTCTTCGCCCCTTCCTCTGGCTCTCCTCTTCTTCCCTTTCCCTTTTACCATTCGCAAAGGATGAAACGTGTTATGTATGAGTATGTATGTATGTGTTGTTGTGTGTGTGTGTGTGTGTGTGTGTGTGTGTGCATATATAACGTATAAATAATGTATGTGTCCGTGTTTGTGTACATCTTTATCTATATGTACGTACATGTGCAAACATGTGTGTACGTATCTGAGTAGTCTACGTGTTTGCGTATGTGTACATTTACATGCATGTATTTGTGTATGTATACCTGTATGCACATGCATGAGAATGAATACTAAAGGTTTACGTCAAACTTGTAGTACATATACAAACATAAATCAACAAGTTTCACGTCACTCACTTTCTTCTCTCAGCCACATTTCCTCATCTCATTCTCAACATTCCTTCCTTACATCCTCTGCATTATTCTTACCTTGTCTTACCTCTTGCCAAATCCTCCTTTTACCTTTACATTGCTCGATCTAGAATTTTACACACAATATCAACTAGAATATGAGAAGAAACGCGCGTAAAAGACGAATACACGCAAGGTCGACGAGCGTGTACGAGAAAAAATGTATGATAAAAATATACATAAATAAAATTCATAAAAAAAACACATACAAAGAGTTATCAATAACGTTTTATTTCAGACCTTTCTTGAGAGAGAGGGAGAGATGGGAGAGATTACAGATTTAAAGATTTAGTTTTAATTTCATTTGTTACAATGGATATTCTTTGATGTGACATACTGTCTGTTTTATTTTGCTCAAATCTCCCCCTGTGTGCAAGGAATACCACTCACTGGCCGGGCGTGGGATTGAAAGCAGGTCCGCAAGAGAGAGGGAGAGAAGAGAGTAGAGAGAGAGAAGGAGAGAAGGGAAGAGGAGGGGGGAGAGAGGGAGGGAGGGAGAGGGAGAGGGAGGGGAGGGGAGAGGGAGGGAGAGGGAGGGAGGAGAGGGAGAGGAGGGAGGGAGGAGGGAGAGGAGGGAAGGGAGAGGGAGGGAGAGGGAGAGGGAGAGAGAGAGAGAGAGGAGAGAGAGAGAGAGAGAGAGAGAGAGAGAGAGAGAGGAGAGATAGAGAAGGAGAAAATAATGATATAATCATATAAAACTCAACCCAAAATAGTGAACACGACATCCGTGTTTACACCTAGACACTCCGCGCGCATGCATTCCACAACAAAGCTTGAAACAGAGCGAAGAATGCTGCTACAAGAGACCAGTCCGACAGCTGGCGAGAGACGAAAGCACGTTAACCATATGATACAGCGTCGCTCGCGAGAATTATGCCGAGTCATGCATTCGAGGGTCGCCGATGAGAGCACCTGCTTGTGTCTGGGTGTGGGAGTGGAGTGAGGGAGGAGGGAGGAAGGGGAGAAGGGAGAGGGGAGGGAGGGGAGGTAAATTGGGTAGGCAAGGAAGGGAGGGAGGAGAGGAGGGAGGGAAAGTAAATTGGTAGGAAGGGAAGGAAGGAAGGGAAAAGGGAGAGGAGGGAAGGAGGGAGGAGGGAGAGGGAAGGAAGGGAGGTTGGAGGAGGGAAGGGAGAGGGAGGGAAGGGAGGAGGGGTTGGAAGGAGGGAAGGGAGGTGGAGGTTGGAAGGAGGAGGTAAAGGGGTAGGAGGGAAGGAGAGTGGAGAGGGAGGAGGAAGAAGGAGAAAGGAAGGGAAGGAAATGAGAGGAGGGAGGAGGGAGGGAGGGAAGAGTGAGAGGCGGAGGAGGGAGGAGGGAGGGAAGGAGTGAGAGGGCGGGAGGAGGGAGGAGGGAGGGAAGGAGAGGGAGGGGAGGAGGGAGAGGAAGGGTGAGAGGCGGAGGAGGGAAGGGGAGGGAGTGGGGGGCGGGAGGAGGGAGGAGGGAGGGAAGAGTGAGAGGGCGGAGAGGAGGGAGGGGAAGGAGTGAGAGGGCGGGAGGAGGGGGAGGGAGGGAAGGAGTGAGGAGGGGGGAGGAGGGAGGAGGGAGGAAGGTGAGGAGGAGGGGGAGGAGGGGAGGGAAGGAGGTGAGAGGCGGGAAGAGGAGGAGGGAGGAAGGAGTGAGAGGGCGGGGAGGAGGGAGGAGGGAGGGAGGAGTGAGGAGGGCGGGAGGAGGGAGGAGGGAGGAGGAGTGAGAGGAAGGAGGGAGGAGAGGAGGATGAGAGGGTGAGAGGGCGGGAGAGGGAGGAGGGAGGAAGGAGTGAGAGGGGGAGGAGGGAGGAGGGAGGAAGGAGTGAGAGGGCGGGAGGAGGGAGGAGGGAGGGGAAGGAGTGAGAGGGCGGGAGGAGGGAGAGGAGGGAGGGAAGGAGTGAGAGGGCGGAGAGGAGGGAGGAGGGAGGGAGGAGAGGAGGAGGAGGGAGGGAGGAGGAGAGGAGTGAGAGGGCGGGAGGAGGAGGAGAGGGAAGGAAGTGAGAGGGCGGGAGGAGGAGGAGGGAGAAGGAGTGAGAGGGCGGGAGGAGGGAGGAGGAGGGAAGGAGTGAGAGGGCGGGAGGAGGGAGGGAGGGAAGGAGTGAGAGGGCGGGAGAGGAGGGGGAAGAGGAGAGAGAGGAGGGGGGAGGGAGATCGAGCGAGAAGACAAAGGCACACGGAACAAATGCCAGAGTGAATATACGTAGATGCACGCGCGAGTCTGTTTTCAAATTAACCAAAATACAATAATAATCTAAAAAAATACGAAACTCGAAGCCATCATATCACGTCACTTATCATTTTTTCCCTCCAACGATAAACTACAAACCAACCGTGCATAACAGACCCTTCCCTCCCCTTCCTTCCCTCCTCTCGCCTCCCCGGACTCCCTCCCCCTCCCTTACCTTCCCTCCCTTCCCTTTCCCCTTGTCTTCCCCTCTTCTCCATTCCTTCACCCCCTCTCCTTTCCCTCCCTAACCCTTATCTTCCCCCCTCTCCTCACGTCCTTCTCCCTTCCCCTTCCCTTTCCCTCACCCCCTCTCCTTTCCCTTTCTCTTCCCTTCCCCTCTCCTCACTTTTTCTTCCTCCCCTTCCCTAACCCTCCCCACTCCCCCCTCCCCTCCCTAACCCTCCCCCGCCCCCCTCCCCTTCCCTAACCCTCCCCGCTCCCCCCTTCTTGGCACACAACTGCGCCCTCGAATTCCTAACCTGACCTTTTCCCGCCGAGAAAGAGCCTTGCATGATTTAAGGGATCCACTCGCCCAAAGTGATTCAGTGCGCATCTCTCACTTCTCCTTTTTCTCTCTGCCGCTCTCTCTCTCTCTCTCTCTCTCTCTCTCTTCTCTCTCTCTCTCTCTCTCTCCCGCTCTCTGGCGCTGCTCCGATTGTTCCAGATTTCCGGTTGGGTTACGTTTTCGTTTCCTTTTTGTCTTTTTTATTGTTTTTTTCTATCCTTCCTTCCTTCGCTCTCGTCTTCCTTTCCCCTCCCTCTTTCTCCTTTCCCCTCCCTCTTTCTCCTTTTCCCTCCCTCTTTCTCCTTTTCCCTCCCTCTTTCTCTTTCCCCCTCTTTCTCCTTTTCCCTCCCTCTTTTCTTCTCTTTCTCCATCTTACACCATTCCTCTCTATTCCACTTTCTTCTTTAATACATATCCTCTTCTCTCTCATCGCATTTCTCCCCTTCCCATTATCTCCCTCTCTTCACAGCGCGGGAATTTCCAAGGAAAGCGCGGGAATTTCCAAGGAAAGCGCGGGAATTTCCAAGGAAAGCGCGGGAATTTCAAAGGAAAGCGCGCGGTAAAGAAAGCGCGGGTATTTCAAAGGAAATTCAAAAGGAAAGCGCGGTATTTCAAAGGAAAGCCGCGGGTATTTCAAAGGAAAGCGCAGGTATTTCAAAAGAAAGCGCGGGTATTTCAAAGAAAAGCAAAAAAGAAAGCGCAGGTATTTCAAAAGAAAGCGGCGGGAATTTCAAAGGAAAGCGCGGGTATTTCAAAGGAAAGCGCGGGTATTTCAAAGGAAAGCGCGGGTATTTCAAAGGAAAGCGCGGGTATTTCAAAAGAAAGCGCGGGTATTTCAAAAGAAAGCGCGGGTATTTCAAAAGAAAGCGCGGGTATTTCAAAAGAAAGCGCGGGTATTTTAAAAGAAAGCGCGGCAATTTCAAAGGAAAGCGCGGCAATTTCAAAAGAAAGCGCGGCAATTTCAAAAGAAAGCGCGGCAATTTCAAGAGAAAACGCGGGAATTTTAAAAGAAAACGCGGGAATTTCAAAAGAAAACGCGGCAACACACGAGAAACGTAACGGAAATCGCCCTCAATCTCTGTCGCGCTTTGAAAGCCATCCGACCTCTTAGAATACGCTTTGAAGAGGTTCCCCGTAAATTCCAGTCGTCGCACACTTTCAAATATCGAGCTGCATTTCCTTATAGAATATTTATAATGATACCACCAGCATTTTTTTTTCTTTTATTTGTCAATCAGTTGTTACAAAACTTTTTGAACATTTTCTCAACAGCGTTGTAGTGGATATAGTATCAATTCATCACAACTTGCGTAGAATTAAACATCACAAAAGATAGAGAAAATAACAAATAAAGAAAAGAAAAAAAAACCAAATATAATCAACACAGAATGACATTAAAACAAGTCTCCACATAAAAGAGTTTCCAATTTTTTTCAAAGAACAAAACAAAAAACAAACAGCGCAGAATAAAAACATAAATAAATAACGAGAACAGATAAATAAATGATGACCGTGGCCTGGCCCTCGAAGGTCCCCGCGCCGGAATCCACAAACACGACGATTTCACGGGGACTGTCATCTCCAGGGTGGGGGAGTGGGAGAGGGTTGAGCGGGGGGAGGGAGGGAGAGGGGGGAGAGCAGGAGGGAGAGGGGTGGAGGGGGAGAGGGAGGGAGAGAGGGGGAGCGGGGAAGAGGGGATTAGGGGAGGGGGAAAGGGGGTGGTTTAACTTTGTAAACCGAGAGCTTTAAGCAACATCAAATTTTTTATCTGCTAGTTGAATTTTATTTTCATTTATATTTATATCTTTACTATTTTATTTATCTTATTATTACATTTTCATTTATTTATTTTCTGGTCGATCTACTCAAAGTGCGTTCCGCCCGCTCCCAAAAGAGTCCTCCCGACACTGCATAGTATTACTACAGTCTTTTGTCTTTATACTTATCATGAATATGTATTGAAAACCAAAATTTTTAAGTCGTGCTAACTGTAACAGACAAACGACTATAATCAGAACCAATCAGAGCGCACCACGGCAAAATAAGCGTTTCTCGAACATAGCCCCTTCATGCTATTATATATGTTTTTTTTTTCGTTTTTTTTCTTTCTTTTTTTACCTCAATTTTCGTCATTGCTGTTCTTTTACTTATTACGTTTTTATTGGATTTCAAATTCAGTTTCTTGATTTCCTTTTCGGTACTCAGCACTCCCCCTATAAAGCATCAAATAAGCTGTACTATCGATAACAAACAAAATCAAACAATGAGCAAAAGTAAAAAAATAATAAAAAAAAAAAAATAATAATAAATAATTAAATTGTGGAAATTTAAACCCCAATGTTGCAACATAAATAAACAAATAAATAGGAGGAGGAAGGGGAGGGGGAAGGAATGAAGGAGGGGAGTGGGGAAGGAAGGAAGGAAGGAGGGAGGGAGGAAGGAAGGATGATGAGGGGGAGGGAGGAAGGATGGACGGACAGCCGGGAAAGAGGGAAAAGAGAAAGAGAAGGGAAGTAGCACGGGGAGACAAAAAAAAGCGGAGTGGATAGGAAAAAAATCAAAAGATGAAAATAAGGGGGAAAACGAAAAGAGGAGAAGAAGCGAGGAAGAGGGAAGAAGCGAGGAAGAGGAAGAGCGGAGGACGCGGAAAAGACAGCGAGGAAGAGGAAGAAGCGCCAGGGAAGAGGGAAAAGCGAGGAAGAGGAAGAAGCGAGGAAGAGGGAAGAACGCGAGGGAAAAGAGGAAGAAGCGAGGGAAGAGGAAGAAGCAGGAAGGGGAACAGGAACGCGAGGAAGAGGGAAGAAGCAGAGGAAGAGGGAAGAAGCGAGGAAGAGGGAATCACCTTCTCCGGCATGGGAAGGAAGGGAAGCACCTTACGTCAACGGAAATGTTTTAAAATATAAATTCTAAAGGTTAACAACGGCATTAACAAGCGTGTAAAATACTTAGTAAATAGAGAAAGAGAATAAGCCAGGATGCTCGGAAAAGAAGAGTAGGGAAAATAAAAATCAAATCATTTCAACCTATTAAGAAGAAATACTTGAAAAAAATATATATACATATATACAAAAGAATTCATGTTTACGATTTTGCACGATGCATTTCATATACAAAGGACTGTTTGCCTCGAGAGAGAACGGTGAATTCTTAAGAGCAGTCGCTTTATACCAGAAAACCAATAAAAAAAATAAAAAGATAAAGATAAAAGAAACAATAAAAAAGAAAAAAAAAATGTATATGCACACATGTTCATCTAAAAAGATACCTCTTCCTTCTTGAAAAAAGTGGAAGTAAAAATCGCGATTGTGAAGAGAAAAGAAAAATCTTAAAAGAGAAAACGAAACCAAAAATCCTAAGTAACAATATGAGTCGAGACTCAAAGGAAGAGAAAGAATAGCGGAGGAAGAGAAAGATGGTGGAGAAGAGGGAGAAGAGAAAGAGGTGGAGGATAGGAGCAAGAGAAGAGGTAGGAGAAGAGGACAGAGGGTGGAGGAAGAGAAAAGAGCGTTGTGAGGAAGGAGGAAGAGAAAGCGAAGGATGGAGCGAAGAGGAAGAGGACATGAGAACAGGGGTGCGCAGGAAGCAGGAGAGAAAGAGGTGTAGGGAAGAGGGGAAGAAGGAAAGAGAAAGAGGTGGAGGAAGAGGAAGAGGAAGAGAAAGAGGTGGAAGGAAGAGGAAGAGAAGAGCGATGGAGGAAGAGGAAGGAGGGGGAAGGAGGGAGGGCGGCCACCTACTCCCTCTCATCCTTCCCTTCCCTCTTCCCTCCCCCTCTCACATTCAATCCCCTTCCCTCTTCCCTCCCCCCTTCTCACATTCTTCCCCTTCCCTTCTCCCTCCCCCTCTCACAATTCTTCCCCTTCCTCTCCCTCCCCCCTACTACATTCTTCCCCTTCCCTCTCCCTCCCCCTCTCACATTTCGCTCTCCCGCTTCCCCCTCCCTCCCCTCTCACATTCTTTTCCCCTTCCCTTTCCCTCCCCTCTCACATTCTTCCCCTTTCCCTCTTCCTCCCCTCTACCACATTCTCTCCCCTTCCCTCTCCCTCCCCTCCCCCAACATTCTTCCCCTTCCTCTCTCCCCTCTACATTCTTCCCTTCCCTCCTCCCTCCCCCTCCACTCATCCTTTCGCCCCTCTCACATTCTCCCTTCCCTCTCCCTCCCTCTCTC